>LR736881.1:2605503-2853826 GCA_902654985.2 Oryctes borbonicus | reverse complement strand
TGATGATGAGGGCCATTCGTGTCCTCGAAACGGCCGTCCCGGACTAATTATTATATTACTATATAATAAATTAAACTTGTGTGGTGCGGAGGGTGCCGATACTTAGGTGTTGTTTACCATACTACGCCACAGTCCTTGCTATCATTATTGCTTACTTAAATATCAGTTATCTTTCGCAAGGCGCTTCTAATATTGCAGAAATAATGCAAGGCGTATATCCTTAATGTAAAATAAATGCAAGACGTGAATCGTATGCAGTTATTACTTGTCGGTGGATATGACTTATGTTTCACCCTGTATCGCTTGGTATCTTCCTATCGGACAAAATCATGCCAGTTTTTTTTCGTTTGCCATATTACACAGTTGCTAATATACAAAAAAAGCAAGTTGTTTACAATAAATTGTATCAACATTTCTCTTAAATTGACATTAACGTAACCTGTCCTAAGGTTATCGAATTTATATCTTTCATAAAAGTGATACAGCAATAAATATGATGCGAGTGAAGTAATAAATACAGATTAAATAAATGAAATAAGTAAGGGTTTTGAGGTTACCTTAATTCTATTTCAAATATGTTAAAGAAAACATCACAAAGCTTTATTTCAAAATCAAAATATCTAATTTCTAATTCTGGAAGGTACGCAATGATTATCCAATGTAAATTATTTATTAAAGCAATTCTATAAACTTTTAGATTTTCGTCTACGACAACAATAGATGATCGTGAAATTAAACACTTCCAACAACAATCCCAGCAATGGTGGGACCAAGAGGATGCGAATCCGTTATACACCATGAGTGCTCTGCGAATTCCTTTTATAAGAGATGGTCTAATAAGTACAGGGATAACTAATACGAAATTTCATAACAGTTCGTTTCCTTTAACAGATCTAAACATTTTGGATGTAGGATGTGGAGGTACATCAGGTAACTATTCTCTTTTATGTAATCTACAAATTTGCTTCGTTGTAGGTGGATATGTGTCAGAACCTTTAGCGAGGTTAGGTTGCAAAGTTGTTGGTATAGACGCAACCGATGATTTGATAAATGTTGCACAGGAACGTGCAAAGAGGGATACAACATTAAGGAATCTAACGTACAAAGCGACGACTATTGAAGAGTTTTCACCGGAGAATTTGGCAGCGTTTGATGCAGTAGTTGCTTCGGAAGTTATTGAACATGTCAATGACCAGGCCAGATTTGTTAGTGAGTGTGTAAAATGTTTAAAACCAGAAGGTTCAATATTCCTTACAACAGTAAACAAAACACCGGCATCAAGATTATTTGTGATATGTATTGCTGAGGCCATAGGCACTGTGCCAAAGGGCACCCATGATTACGATAAATTTATTGCACCTCATACTTTACAAAGGCTATTAGAAAATGGTAAGTTACTTTTTCTTTTTGTAGATTATGATCTATTCAATTTAACTTATGTTCTGATGTGGATTCTAATTTTCAGATAATTGCCATACTAAAATGATTCATGGAATGTTTTACAATTTCTTTACAAATAAATGGTCCTGGATTAGAGATACATCACTCAGTTATGCTATACATGCTATTAAGATAGATTGAGTAAATAAAAATGATATTGTTGATTATTCATTACTTATATACTGATATGTACAATATAATGTATTTGTCATAAAAGGTATTTTTATTCAATATATTCCATTCACGATTGAAGGTAAGCAATACTGTGAAATGTCCCATATGAAGAATTAAGCAGACGTACATCCTAGCTACCAGTTCCACTCCGACTTGTAGAGGGCGTGTCTGTGAGTACCTGCTCATGCGCTTATAAATATCTCGGAGACGATGTGGTTTATAATGCGATTGTAAAATTTGCGTCTTCTTTGTTTGTTGTGACGAAAATTGAGGGGCGTGGACAGCGATTCGATTCCCTCGTGTATTTTCTTTGCATATTGTGCACATTGTATTATGCACGAGGAAGTAAAATCGTACACGCCCCTCCGTTTACGTCATCGCCCACTGTAGCTGTCGTAAGCGCCGCTTAATCGCTCGATCACAGCGTGCCTCACGATCGTTTTAATAAATTCTGTTCTGGGTTCATCGGATCTATAAGATTAAGGATAAAAGTTTACTGTTAGCTAAGTAAGCTTTCATTTAGAAATATGAAAACACTTTTAAACGTTAATTAAACAAGTTCCAATTATTATAGATGCTAAAATTAATTAATACACCGTCATGCATAGAAATCGACCATTGCGCTTTTGATTTTCATTATTTTTTTTAAGAAACCAGATCTCAAATTCAAATAAAACTTACCTCGTTTGAAAAATCATTTATTACAAAACTTATCAAAAGCGCTTACTTTTTGTCAAGTGCAAAAACGAGTAACAAAGGCAAAGCGTATTGCACATAATTCGTTTTTCATCCGTTCATTAGTTGGTAAGTGTATCAGTAAAATCTATGTTATCCCAGAAAAAGCCGCCCCAGCCCTTTGATCGAACATGAGCTTTGGCGGGAAGCTGTTGCTTGACATCTGAATATGACACGTTGTTGTGCGAAGAGTGTGTAATCGTTATAAGGAGATTAGATCCTTTCATCGACGACCAGGAACAGGCAGAATGTGATTTGTAACGGATCGAGATGACCGAGTTAATATTATTATTATTGTTGACGACACTAAGAAACTATCAACTTGGCCGGTCAACTGTAAAAAATGAAAAGATAAAGCGCTTCAAATTTATTTTTAATAAATTCATTTTATTTGTTGTAAAGAAATAAAGTAATGACAAAATGAAAATCATCCAATGTAAACAAAATCATTTCCGCTCGTCGTTTATTCCCTGACATTATGCAAGTCTGTTAAAAAATTCCTGGGTAACCTTTTTCAAGACACATTCAACGACTCTGATTTGTCTCTTCTAACGTAAACACTCAAAAGAAAAAAAAACTTATGGATTAAGATCTGGAGAACGTGTAGACCACTCAATGAATCCTCTACGACCAATTCGTCGATTTGGAAAAGTAGCATCCAACAAATTTCTAACTCGTCTATCATAGTTGAGAGACGCTCCATCGTGTTGAAACCAAAATTTTTGTGTCATTATGTTGAAGTGTAGGAATAATTTGGTTATTCAATAGATCCAAATACTCTTCCCCATTCAAGTTTCCGTTTATAAAAAATGGTCATATAAGCCTGTTTTCTACAATTCCCATTCGAACAATCAAATGTCGAGCATGGACTTTATGAAGATTCTCGTTTGAGCAATAGCTTAAATTAAGGCGATCAACTGCTCGATTTCAATAAAAAATTGTCTTGTCAGAGAATATCATATCAGTTGGTGCCCCAGCTGTCGGTCAAATCATCATCTAACAATTCTACTTTATACGGATACTACTTTTCTCTTTTCAATATTTTCCCTCCAGAACGACGACATGGTTTAGTGCAAAAGCTGTGGCGGAAATTTGAGGTAATTCTTTTAAATCCATGGGAACGTTTTCCGAAATATCCTTGTTAGTTGCGATCTGCGGTCTTCCAGTTTTAGGCAAATTTTGAAGCGTTCTAGCGTTTTAGTGTTTTAATAACAGCTGAACGTGTTACAGCATTTCTTTCGACTTCCTCATAAATTCTGCCAAAGCTGATCCATTAAAAGCTCAATACGCTCTTTTCATTTAAATGCACCATTTTCAGCCGTTTTACAGTTCTTGAACAATTAAATACAGGATGTCCCAATAAAATAAAAAAGTTAATAATGCGTCATTACGTATGCCTCCAAAGTTTCAGCAATATCTCCATTTCCGTTTTAAAGACATTTGCTTGCTTTCATATTTTATTACCTTATATAATGGTAAAACTTATAATGGTTAATGTGATAATAAAAATACTGTTTGGGTATCCCACTCGAGCTGTCGGATTTTTAAGTTGTACCCTTGCTATGCCAAATTTGCAATTAAGAAGTTCATGACAGAGTGATAATAGCCAGCTAACGTCGTCGTAAGTTCCCCAATCATCGAACATCTTCGCTCTTAAGTTTTCTAAGTATGATAAAGGGATGTTTGATTTTAAAATCGAATTCTACGATTCCGATAGTTTCAGGGTAAGTATTGAATTGCGTTGAGGATTGCAACATAAGGTGAAGTGACATATAACTAATTAAAACAAAATGATTTAGACGTTTTGTCAGAACTGTTTCTTCCACAATTGACAAAAGTCACGTTGACCATTTCAAAAGATTATCAGCTCAGTGGTGGAATGTAAAGGGTATCATCAAAGTTTTGCACGCGATGAATTCCGTAAGATTGCCCTTCGTGAAAGATGGCTTAATAAGTACACGAATGGCTAATACAGATTTTATAAACACTAAACAACCTTTAACAGGTTTGAAAATCATAGATGTTGGATGTGGAGGTAAGTTATCCTGACTATTAAATATTTCGTGCTCTTTCAGTTACAATATGCAGGCGGATGTCTCTCTGAGCCATTGGCTAGGCTTGGCGGCGAAGTCACTGGCATAGATCCTTCAGAAGATTTAATTGCTGTTGCAAAAGATCATGCTTCACAAGACAAAACGCTACAGAATTTAACGTATTTAGTAACAACAATTGAAGAATTTGCGCTCAACAATCCTGAGGGTTTTGATGCAATCGTAGCATCAGAAGTGATAGAGCATGTCAATCGTCAGTCTATGTTCCTTAAGGAATGTGTGAGGTGTGTGAAGCCTGGTGGTTCCGTTTTTATCACAACAGTAAATAAAACATTTGCTTCTAAAGTTGTTGTAATATGGTTCTTCGAATATATTTCATTGATCCCAAAAGGCACTCATGAATATGAGAAATTCATTTCACCAGAAACTATTAGCAAGATACTAAGAGAAAGTAAGTACATTTCTGTATTTGTCTAGTATCAATTAAGACTACGGAGCAGTACGCCTAATTAGATACATACATGACATTAAATCGACATTCGTTTGCCTTGGTACGGTGAGTCAAATATTCCTTAGCATTAAAATACGCTGCTCAAAACAATTAGAGGATATTTAGAAAAATAATAATAAAATAAATAAATAAATAATATAACACACGCAAATATTTTTATATTGCAACTATAACGTTTTTAAACAAGATACAGATTGCTTTGACAAGTTTCAACTTGTACAGCGCTTCAGTGCGAACCGTCACAGCTTGAGGGTATACAAGCGCGTATCCGAGCGATCTCGACTACAATTAGATTTTCCATATCGTAGCAAATTTTTAACCGTAATTATGGGTAATAATGGAAAGGCAACGTGATTTGACTCACGCACAGGCTTGGAGAGCGATAGGTCAATTGGGAGGTGGACGGAGACAGCAAGCTGTTGCTGAAGTTTTTGCAGTTTCGCGTTTGTGGAATCGGCTTTTAGAAACTGGAGATGTTCAGAGAAGACGAGGACAAGGACGGCCAGGATCTACAACACCAAGAGATGATCGATACCTAACAGTATTTGCACGTAGAAACCGCACCTATAACGCAACGCAGCTTAGAAGTAAGCTTGCCGGTGCAACGGTAAGAGTATCAACGGTATCAACTCAAACAATAAGAAATCGTCTTCATAACGTTGGCATGTATGCTCGAAGACCCCTAGTATGCGTTCCACTAACTGCTTTTCATAAAAGGTCGCGAAGTATATGGATTGAGAAACATAGAAATTGGAATTACGATGACTGGGCACAAGCATTGTTTTGTGACAAATCCAGATTCGCCCTGAATCCAGATAATAGGCGTATTCTAATTTGGCATGAACCTGGGACACGTAATCAGCCACAATTTGTTCGAGAAAGGCCGCAATATGAAGGCGGGAGTGCAATGGTATGGGCTGGGATAAGCGAAGGAGGTCATACAGACCATTATGTGATACAGAATGGTAACCTGACTGCTCAGAGGTATCTGGGATGAAATTTTGAGACCCGTTGTTCTTCCGTACGCTAGCGCTATGGGTGAAAGATTCATTTTAATGGACGACAATGCTCGTCCACATCGGGCAAACATCGTGAACAATTGGGAATCAATAGAATGGACTGGCCAGCAAATTCTCCTAATGGTAATCCTATCGAACATGCTTGGGATGCTTTAGGAAGACGTGTTGCGGCAAGAAATATGCCACCGCGTACAATTCTGGAACTTCAAAATCCTCTGATAGAGAAATGGAATAATCTTCCACAAGAGTTTTTTGATGTCCTGATTCGATCACTGCCGATGAGATGTCAAACCTTTATTGAAGTTTGTCGAGATTGTACACATTATTAACAATGGATTTTTCATTATTTTATCAATAAAACTTCTTATAAAGTCTCATAATTGTGTATTCATTTAATGATATTTATTCACTCTAGTGCCTTAGTAGCTTTATAATGCACACAAAGAAGTTCAAACTTGTCAATGCGGTCGGTTTCTTATTTAAAAACGTTGTAGTTAAATATAAAAATATTTGCGGGATGCTACATTCATTATTTATTTATTTTATTACCATTTTTCCAAATATCCCCTAATTGTTTTGAGCAGTGTAGAAAACACCAATCCTTCACGAGCTGTAATGATTCTACAGCATTACAATTGAACAATTACATGCGTACTGTTAGCTTTGGCGTTGTTGTGAAGAACTCTCTATCTATGTGAGCGAACTGATTTGTATATTGCCATATTGCGTATCAAGGGTTTCATAGAATAAGGGCGTACTGACTATTTTCTTTAAAACTATTTAAGTCGTATATGTTTGTCGTTAGGATGATAAAGAGGCGTGTGTACGCTATATTTCAGTTTGGATAGTTACAGTAAACAATAGCAGTATAGACCATTAGAACATTTTCTTCTGAACGTCGTAGAAAAAGGGTGGAAACGCCATACGTTTTACAACCTCATGAAAATAAAAGGGAGCCTGTGCCTTGCTATGTGCCTAAATGCTAAATGAGAGAGTGCTTACTTAAATAACGACACAATAGCGCCGAATTTCCTAATGATTAATTTTTTAGTGATGAAGTGGCAGTTAGTTTAAATGTGAGCTTATGTTATCATTGTTCATTGTGTTTTGCTTGTTTAAGAAAATTTTATTACTGTCGATGAACATACTGACGGCGATTTAATCATGTTTATAAGAAGCAATGGATCAGCGGAGGAAGATGAACATATTTATTAGTATAATTCTGCGATTGCGGACTTTGCGGATATTTTTAGTATTAGATATTACCAATTTATGCACTAATGTTAATACTGAGGGGACTACAAAAATGCTGTCGATAATACTATTATAAATGAAAATTGGAATACAGAAATCATTGCTTTGAGAATTAGGCGTAAAACAAAAAGGGAGCGTCGCAATGCACTAAGTAATAAGGGACAAGAATACATGGACGGAAAAGATAGAGCTCATGCTAGGAGGAACATCAAAAATGGTTGCAATTATTGATCAAAGAAAGTAAATCAATCTTCTCGCTCATTTACTACATTTTATTTGGATTCAGACAAGTCAAATCTACTGTTATGCTCACCTATTTATTTTATGTTCCACATACAATAACATTTGCTGTAAATGCGATATTTTTAATTGTTCTCTTATGCAACTACTTCATTCGCATTCTTCATTAGGCAGAATATCTTTTTCAGTGTAATATATAACTAGATCGATATGTATTTGTATCCGTCTGCTTTTTGTCAGTACTTTTTGTCACTGTTCTATAGACTGTGTTAGTTGTTTGTCTGTTATTTGATTTTTTTGTAACTGTTGGCAATAAAGGCTATTATTATTATTAAATATTTCGAGAATGCTGGAATTTAGACAAATATAAAGTTCAGCATACATACATACATACATGCTCATAGGATAAAGGGATATGAAAGTAAGCTAACGCGTTGTTATAATCACAATTCTAGATGAAAATTTAGATGAATTTATTATTTTCATTATGCCCTGGATATATCAGAAAAAAAAACAGTAAAAACGTGTTTAAGCAAATTTTCCAATTCAAATAGTGGAGTGGTCTCTCCGGATCAAAGAGGTAATAAAGTTAATCCTAAAAAAATCAGTGAAGCTAGTCTTGAACTGGCAGTTCAGTACATCAATAGGGTTCCAATTCACTGATACCGGAAGGACTCAAGATAGGTTTATCTGGGAAGAATCCTTAATAAAGAACTATGTACTTTCTATATATTCAATTTAGTCAAGAAATAAACAATAAACCAGTATGTGAAACAATAAGAAGAAGTTGATTGAGATAAATATTGGATTTCATATTACTAAGAAGGATATGTGCTGATGACATGAATTTGAAACAAAATCTCCTGAGTAAGAGGAGAAGAGAAGAAGAAAAATAAAGACTAGAGCCGAAAATGAGAGACATTTTATATCTGCTAATGTCATTGGTATTTGCAAAACCGATGTTTTACAAGCGCAAGCTTGGTTCTTTTAATTTCACTGTGTATGGCAAATTTTAGATTCGCTAAAAATAGTACACTATTACGGTGGAGGAAAATAACGTGGATCCGTTTTAAAAGCGAAAATTCGGAAACCATGTTCTCTAAATATGATTTTGAGGATGAAGGATGACGCAACGAAACACAATTCTTCAAACCCCTGCTCCGGCTTCTGTTCCTAATGGGCTCTATTATGCAGTTACTCAGTTTTCGTAATAGCGATGTAATACCACGCCTGTGTCACACGTATTACAGGAATTTACCTGTTAACAGTTCGTCTAACTTAAACGAATCTAATTGGGGTTCGGAAGACAGCCTAAGTTTAAATGAACTACGCCAAAAATATTTGAAAAGACGTCATCAGAGAAATTTTATAATAAGACTTACGCCTTATGATGGTTTTTATTTCTCTCTTGACATTAGTACTATTTTTTAAAGGGTAATAGCACAATTAAAATTATAAACGTTATTATGAATGAAATGAAATGTTTGCACGTTAATATCTTGCAATTTGGTAAATGGCAAATACGCTCTTTTTCCATGAAACTTTCGATATTATTAGATTAATTACTCTAATATCTTAACAAATTGCAGATAATTGCGTTACTAGAGAAGTGCGTGGTATGTGGTATAATATCTTCACAAATAATTTCTCGTGGACGGAGAATTGTTCTATGTGGTATGGCTTGCACGCTGTGAAGAATGTCCCCGAAAAGATGTAATAAATAAGCACATCTTTACTAGTATAACTTGTAAATAAATCGGAACTTTTGCTGTGTTTTATTTTTCTGTACTTACGCCATTCATCATATCAACTTAGACAATGTCTAAACATTGATAATCCTTTGGGTGAATGAATTTATTGTATCTTCATTTCTTCTAGTCGAAATAGCTCAAGACACTCGTATCTGTCGTGTCAAGTTTTTAATTTCGTCTGTTCAATTACAGTCAGGCACCGATATTTATACAGTAGACTCTCGACTATCCGGCCTAATGTGGCGGACACTTAGTCCGGATAAAGGAAAAGCCGGATAAGCCGAACGTTGTTAATATTGTTCAATACGTATATGTTGTACGAGAAGAACACCTTCTTTGTTTAAGCAAATATACATACACACTACATAAAAACATAAAAGGATTTATTTTAAATCATCACTAAACTTTTTAAAGAAGTCTGCCTTGTCGTCTGTGCCCTTTTTTTTCGCGGACAAGTACATTCGCTTTCTTAAACAGTCGCTTCCTCCTGTTGACTGATATACTCGAGCGCTGCTTTGATCATTCAATACCTTCAGAATGTGAAATTTGATTCGTTTCTCCGCTTTCGGGCTCTTCCAATATTATCATCGATTGTTTCGTCGCCTCCGCAATTTCCCATTCACTCTTAAATTAACAATCTCACAACCAGGTATTTTCCATTGAAGAAAGTAGCGCTTACTCCAAATTAACTTTTTCCACGATCGTATTTCCTCACATCCTACGGATATCTATCTTATAACATCCAGCACATCAATTTCTTTTCAGCGAGTACATACAATCATCATCATTATCAAACGGTATCGGAAAGCTAAGAAGACGGCGTCGATATTTTTTCTTAACCGCTTTAAGAACCCCTCGATCAATAGGCTAACAAATGGACATCACGTTTGCTGGAAAAAATAAAGCTTTGATGTCTCCATCTCGCAGTTCATCGTTTGATGGATGGGGAGGGACATTATCGAGGATAAGAATGGCTTTCCTTCGCAATTTATTAGTGCTAAGATGTTTTTCAACAGCTGGTATAAATTCTTTCTGGAAGTTTTGAAAATCGTCGCGTTCTTCATCCAAGCTCTTGTTTGGTGTGTGTAGGGAATCTGGATTTTTTAATTGTTCAAACGCTCTTGACTTTCTTGATTTTCCAATAATACGCTCTTTGTTTTTCTTGTAGCCTGAAGCTGCAGATTCTTGATGCAAAGGTTTTTATCGGCAACATTTAGTAATTTAGACTTGTTTCATCGCTGTTATATAACTACTCATGAATGCCAAAACGCTTCTTCCATTGGTCCAGCCAGCCGTCGCTCACCGTTTTACTAAACTAAATTATTATGTATTGTATACAATGACTAACTTACGCCAAAATGCTGCAGCATGCTTAAGTACATATTCCATACCACACGACTTAATCATTACAAACAATCCATTCGGAAACAGCTGTACAAATTCTGAACCATTGTACTACATAAAAAATGACAAAGAGCAACAAAAAGAAATGGTTTTTAGATCTTTTTGTAACTATCAGCATAACATCCAATGATCGAAAAGTGCCCCTGGTTTCGCAACTTTTTTATTTCCATTTGGTAGCTAAAATATCAGAAATGGAAATAATGTAGCAATTTATACACATGAAGTTCGAGCTTACACAGTAAAGTGTGATACTTCAAATATGTTTCGAAATCGAAAATCGATACATTTCAAAGTAAGGGTTACATAAGGTGTGGTCTGTACATACATCGATCTTCCCTATAATAGTTTTCAAACTAAATTACTCCAAAAAATAGTACGTAAAGACTGTTAATTCTGCGGCCTGGTGTATATCATTTTATTAACAAGAATAATTTTTGTTTGTGTCTTACGCATCACATAGAAATAAATTAAGTAACTCATGAATTAATGAAATCATTAAAATGATAATATACACCGTTTTTCATGCTTTCTCTCCAAACACTTAGCAAATATATGAGGAAATACAGGGCTGTTCAGAAATAAATGCGTATTTACTTCACACTTTAATCGAATTTAACTTCTTCAAAAAATAATTACGCCAGATTTACTTCGATGAGTTTAAACTTAGTCCCAGAGCTGCACAAATAGCCTGAAACTTGAACGCAGGGTTACAAAAATGATAATAATAATAATAAGCAGAAGTATCCCAAAAAGTCATAATTACGTCCTATTATTATTAGCCTGTCCCCGTGAAGCATCCAAAGACGTTCACTCCCAAAATTCGCCAAATTTGTAGTAAGAAAAACCACGTAAAACCTTATCCTGGGAGTTGCGAAGCCCGAATTCGAACTCAGTACCCTGAGATTGACGATTGTATGTATTAAGCACTGCACCATTTTTCCCTAACAATGTAGTCTCCTTTGAGGTCGATACTCTTAACCCAACGTTTTTCTATCTTTTGTAAATATACGATTTCTTCCACCCTGCAAAAAAGGTAATTATAAAAGTAATAATAAGTTCCTATAAGCACTTTATTGTTTGAGCTAAATTTTTTTCTGCCGAGCCATTTTTTTATATGATCGCTGGGAATTCAATTTTGTGAGTTGTGGTGAGTGCGGAAGCAATTCCTATTCTAACGCGTGCATTGTCTTAATGAAACAGAATTCTTCTCTAAGCATTGTGGAAACGATCCAATAACTTGTCACAATTTTTAAGATAATCTGCGTGGATTATGCCACGTACATCCCAAACCACTGTGGCCATGATCTTGTCGGTTGATGAAGTGGCTTTGACTTTCTTTGGTGCCGACTAGCCACAAACAATCCATTGTTTGGACTGCTCTTTAATCGTTTGGTTCTTTGAGAGGAATCCACGTTTCATCAACGATACCTATCTTACGGAAAGCTTCCTTACAGTCAAGTGAGTTGTTAAATTGTTATACACATGGTCAACTGAGATGCCTATAGCCTTAGCAATCTCACACACACTTTCAATCTCCCACCGTTCATGAATTTTTTCAATTACTTCTAATGCGGTGTCCTCATTTGGACGCCCTTCACAATATAGTAATACTGGACCATACGCCGAATGCTGTAGAGACCAAACGATTTAAACTACAAAATATAATTTTTTGTATATTTGGTGCATGGCCCAACGGAGTTTATAAGCTATAATTAACAAATTGTCTATGTAACGTGCTATATACTGCAACTTCCTTGTCGTAAGAATGCAAATTGTGGTTCCAGAAGAGCTGCCCTCTTACCTTTACGTAGATTTTTACCTTGTAGAGACAATTTCCTACCATTCTATTATCATCATATGTATGCCTAATTGGTCCTCGTAGTCACAGTCGAACTCCAAAAATAGATCGATGTTTGTCGCAAATGATTTTTGAAAATCTGTGTATAACTGACGGACTGGTAAATTACATTAATTAGGGTAAAGTAATCTACTAGACGATGAACTAACACTACAATTAATGCTTATGAATATGTTAAACGATACAATTTTCGTAAATTAAGGTTGCCCATTTCAAATTCAAATATTTACTTTTCTAAAATTTATTACATAGTAGTAGATAAAATAAGACAGTGTCTCTGGTACAGAGTACAGAGTAGAGAGTACAGAGGACTATAACACAATCTGCAATGTCCAAGCTACATTTTACGATTGCGAATATTTCAAAGTAAGTTTTATCACATATCATACATTTATAAAACTGAAGGTAACTACATTGCTCAATCACAATTGATTTATTTAGGCGTTTTGCTACATCCACCCGCTATACGGTAGATAAGCGTGAAGCACAGCATTTCAAAGCTTTATCAGCCCGATGGTGGGATTCCGACACTCTAAAAATGTTACATTCCATGAATTCTCTAAGAATACCCTTGGTTAGAGGTGGCTTAATAAATACAGGCACTGCTAAAACGAATTTTCTAAACACTGACATGCCCCTAACAGGTTTGAAAATTGTAGATGTTGGATGTGGTGGTAAGTTATTTCAAATATTATATACTACGTTATAATTATAATAATAATCCATAGGTGGATGTCTGTCTGAGCCCTTAGCTAAGCTTGGTTGCAACGTCATTGGTATAGATGCGTCGGAAGATATGATTACTGTCGCGAAAGAACATGCTTCACGAGATAAAATGTTGCAAAATCTAACATACCTAGCAACGACCATTGAAGAATTTGCAGACAACAATCTAGAAAAGTTTGATGCTGTCGTAGCGTCAGAAGTGTTAGAGCACGTGTTAGACCAATCTAAATTCCTCGAGGAATGCGTAAAATGCATTAAACCGGGCGGATCCATCTTCGTTACAACGATCAATAAAACATTACGTTCTAAAATATTTGCAATATGGTTTTGTGAGAATGTCGCAAGAATTATTCCTAAGGATACCCATGAATTTGAGAAATTCATTTCACCAACAACTGTAGAGAAGATCTTAAAAGAAAGTAAGTGACTTGTAATATAATCCAACTTATATAATATTTGTTTATTACCGTAATCTGAGATCTAAATTTCAGATAATTGCCTTACTAAGGATGTGCGTGGCGGGTTCTACAACTTCTTCCAGAATCGTTGGTCGTGGACGAATGATGTGTCGATTTTCTACGCATTGCACGCTGTCAAGAATACCTCCAACATTTAGAATAATTAAACAGTAAAAACTCACTCATTCTATACTTTTTATGTATTTTCGTGATAATTATATCATTGCTGTTAACTCAACGTTCAATGTTAAACTTGGCGAGATAGTGCTGGTGGTCTCACCAATTTACCAGTGACCCCCTTGTAAGTACGAGCACCTGTACCGCCCCGTAGGTATTAGACGCTCTTTTACAAAAAGTTTTTCGCGGCTCCTTGCCCAATAAGTTTTTCATGAAAAGACTATTTAGTATTACAGTCTTAGGATTATAATGGTGAAAAATCTGTAAAGCGTAGCTGTTAAACCAAAAAAAAAAAAACGAAAGAAATTGTTGAGTTTAAGATTGTGGAACAAAAATTCTACAGATAATGGTGCCACTTTAAAAAACTTAATTGCATCTCTCGCCCTTGCACAGTAGGCTGCTTGACGACCCGACGGGGTTCTGAGGAATATCTTGTCCTGTATTGGCCATCACAATTTTAATTTAATAAGACACATTTTAGTACCTAAAAATTGAGCCATCAAAAATTTGTAATAAAATTCTTAAAAAAAATGAACTGGCTCTGAAATTAAATATATGAAATAATAAATACCTAGGACCTAAAATTTTATAATTGACTGAATAGATTTCAGTCGAATCAAAGAATTTTATTAAAGTTAATAACCATATTTCTTACTTCTACTTTTGTTAATATAGGCGGTTCCAAGGCGAGGGAAAAGTCAGGAGCTATTAATCTCTTCGAATCAACAAATTCATGCGAAGAAGAAACTAACTTCCTAATTTGATGTTTAACCCGTCCTATCTATTTAAGCGCCACGTATATAAATCCCGGATTCTTTCAAGTGATTCAGCATAACGAAAATATTATTCTATGCTAAATAGAATTGTTCTAGACGTGTTTAGCGGGTAAAGTTAGATAGTAGAAAATTAGTGATGAAGAATACCCGGCGAAGATGAGTTATCCCAGGATCAAAGTATATTTAGTGAATAACACTGAACTACGTGGTCATCAAACCGATATTAAAAGTGTTTTTTTTAATATAAAATGTATGTTACTTATTGTTCATGACGTCTATGTGTAATTCGCAAGCTTAGAAAATATACTTTTTTGTATACGTGTATGAATAAGATGCCTACCATTACTAGACGAAGTACTATGAACATATAAACTGTACATAGCGACGATTGGTGACTAAATGAAACGATTAATTAAAAAATTTCTTAGTAAATTATGGATGTAATTCAAACTAACGTGTAACAAAATTATAGCACAACGCCCAGCCCATAATCGACCATTAGGTAACGGCGTATACGTTTTTAAAGTAGTCAAGATTTCTTACTGGAAATCAGATATTACATAGAAATTATCTTTTAAAGATTCCATGAGAGATTTCAGATCCTCAAACTGTGCCTTTATATCATGAGTGCAAGACGCCGATTTTTTTAATATAATGCAAACTGAGGTATCAGAATAATTATATAAAAAAATTACGGTAGTACAGGCGTACATCGTACATATAATGTTTAAAAGTTACATTTTCAGAAGAGATTAAACAAAAGGTCATCTTTTGACATTATTTCAAAAGCAGTAATGTATACTCCGTCTAGAAAGTATCCGGAATTTATTATTTTTCTTAATTTTAATATATTTCTTTTTTGTTACATCCTAAGACAAAAGTAATGCATCAAAGTAGGTTGTGCCGACTGTAGGCCATGGCAAAAATCATATAACAACACCAGCTATCAAATATTGTTGATTATCAACAGACTTAATATTTGTGAAATAATGTCGCAAGTTGAAAGAAGAAAGTTGGTGGAATATTTGTATAGAAAAGATGTTGAAAACGTTAAAAAATTAGTGCAATTGACTGAACTCGGAAAAAGTGCAGTATATGAGACAAAAAAGAGGATAAAAAATAGGAGAGATATGAGCCATGGACCAGTTTCTGGAAGACCGCGTAAGATTAGCGGAAACAATCTAAACGCTTTAGTGACTTTAGGACGACAAAGCCCGCGCCTTGGGTTTCGGCCTTGGCTAACAGATTTGGAAATCAACGTCAAATAAGAGTGTGTCCAGAAACAGTCCGCATTTCACTGAGAAGACAAGGTTACTTAGCAAGGAAAACAAAAAAAATCCCTGCAATGACCTCTAACAAAGCAACGAAAAATAGATTTTTGCTACACCTCTCTATATAATTGATGGCACCGTTAATAGTGCAAAGTATTGTGAAATTCTTAATGGCTTTCTTGTTGAAACGGCTCGTGCTTTATATCTCGAAGGGTGGCGTTTTCAACAAGATAATGCAAGATGCCATACTTCTGCCTACACTGAAGCTTGGATGCTAGAACAAAACTTCAACAACAATTCCATGGCCAGCAGCTTCCCCAGATTCCATCGAAAACATATGTGGACTAATGAAAATTGAAGTAGAACGAGCAGCGCCACGAAATAAAGAAGATTTGATTGGGTCAGTTTTACAGGCCTGGACCACTATCACCGAAAAGTATAGCGTTGACCTCGTTTCGGGATTACGTGAACGTTTAGTTAAGTGTTTACAGTTAAATAGAGACTGCAGATAGTAAATGAGATGAATTATTTGTTGTAATTTTATTATTTAAGTAATAAAAATATATACCGTCAAATTATAGCTGTGCTTTTTGTTTTTCGGATACTTTCTAGACGGACTATATTTTTAAGTTCAAGTTAACTTTATTTCGATAAGAACAAATCGGGTAACAAATTTCGAAAATTGTTAAGATTTTGAAGTAAAGCGAGTCGTTTTTCTTAAGAAACCGTTATGAAATTAACGGTTTAACTTTATTTATTGAAATGTTCGCTTATATCTTTTTTATAATGCGTGTTATCACAAACTAAGCAATTATCAGATATTATACCTGTTTAAATAGGATGACTTGTGGTTTTTTTTTTTGTAAATCATTTCGCTAAGTAGGTACATTCTAGTACAGTCAGGGTCAATACCAAATGTTAAAGTTGACAAATCAAGGTGAAATGTGACTAGAAAAAAATGCAATCAATATCTCCATGGATTGAATGATTCGCGTATATTGAGATACTTTATCGTTCTGGGATATAATTAGCTACTTCATGGAGTGTAGTTATTATTATTTGTCTTCAATTTTACGTTTAGTCGGTCGTAATCCTTTAGAAAAATGTCAGTTAAGGTTAACAATAACAGTGTTACAGATATTGAGGTTGCTCACCAAAATCTTTCACTCGGAACGCACAGCAAATGGTAAAATGATTACTTATTTTATTCATATTTTATTTCAATGTTTCTTCATAGCTTCGCTTTTTTTAATTGTAACACCATGATTGTTTTAATTTCTGGTCGATATATGCCTTCGTCATTAACACTTTCGCTGCGGACATATTTCAGCCGCTACTTAGAATACATGATAGCACGTCTATATTCGTCTAAAGCAGCGAAAGGATTAATAATCTTTTTTTTATAATTTTTCCGTGTGTTTTTACGTCGGGGTATGGTTTGCTTAAGAGTGAAATAATAAAAGGTACATTTTTTTGATTATTTGATAATTTGTTTTGTTCGATTACAATGAACAAGAGACAACATATCCCTCATTTCTATTTAATAGAATATTCACATATTTGAACTAACGAAATAACAAAACGCATTTATTAAACAAAGTACCTACTAAGCCTTGTTTAGGAACAGTTAGATTCTGCTTACTGGATTAATATGTAAAACAAGTTGATAGAAACCGCGAATTATAAGATTCTGTGGGTTTGTGCACTAGCTCTTACAATTACAGGACATTATGAATCTAGTAAATCTAGTAAACGCAGTATATTTCGTGGTTTAATAAATTTTAGTGCATAACTTGATAACTTACTTCGGACATTTACAAGTTACTTTGCTACTACATTTAAAGGTACTTCAAAAGATATTTAAAATAAATTTCTGCAGTGCATGTTGGAAGTGTGCAGAGAAGGCAGCAGTCAGTTAAAGAAATCCTTTTGAAATATTTTGAGATTTTATCTTTAAGAATATAACGCGGACGCTCTAGCTGCCGCTGTAAGTTTCAATGAAAAAGTGAATATTTACATTTTAATGTTAAGACATCAAATAAAGTTAAGCTTTTAATATAAAAATCGCGTTTACGTTAAGCAAACGTATGAGTGTAACTAGTGTATCTAACTATGTAATAATAGACATTAAAACGTTTTTCTTATTGTTACATCGTAATTTATGTCAACGTTGTAATCCGTGTGTAAGCATAATTTGACCTGTTTTACAATTTTGTTAACCACAGAACAAAAATATAAAAATATAAACCTTCAAACGAAAGCGGAACTTTGTATGAATTGGTTTCGGTGCTAATTTTATAAATACATCCCCTTCTTCTCCCTCAATAAGCAAAAAGTCATAATTACAGACATTTTTTTTCACCAAATTTTCTTCTCAGTTCATCAATGCCTATTACTCGTGCTTTTTCATTTTTGATTGAAATGACAGCAAGTTCACTAAGACTCTTATGCCATTGTGCTTCTTAAATAGTTTTTTATTAATTATAACTTAGAAAACGATCTCTTCGCACTTGCCACTGTCTCAAATAGAGTCAGAAATAACGAACTGCTTCGGGAAAACTTGAACTGAAAACACCATTTTCAGCAATTAGTAATTTTACCACGGTTGAGACTGAGAAGCTGAAAAGGAAACGTGGATGCAGTATCCTTTAAATATTAATTAACCAAAATTTCTGCTTTTTGATATATTCGTCGTGTTCTGCATGTAATAGTTTTTTCCAGAAATATACTTTAAAATTTTTCTATGACACCTTTCATACCGTTAAATCTATTTTTTAGTCTCTCAGCCTCATACAATTCGTCATAGAGGGACAAACAATGTACTTAGCTCCCATTTAGCAGCGATTGTCTGTGCTTGAGATTGCATTTAATAAAAATTATTTCGAAAATTTATTAACGATGTCATAGCATTTTCCAATAATTTTACTGCCTGGCCAAGCTGCATGTTCTTTTTTTAAAGAAATGTAAAATTCCATTTATCATTTTCAGAAGTTGATATCCGTTAAAAAAACAAATTCATATTTTTTCATTTGTTTTCATAAAAAAATGCTTGATTTTTTCTTCAGAATTTTTAATTATTAAACTCATTTTTGTTAAACTTTTTAATACATCGTTATATCTGTACTTCGGTGCAACTATCGACTCATATCTAGATGACCATCGAATAGGATTTAGTTTCTTTAACGTTAAACGATGAAAATATGATAGTTCCTTTAGAATATTCCATCTCTTAAGGCTTTGTCAAAAGAAAGTGTAGAGCTTTTCGACAAAGTTGTAGTAGTTCTGCAATTATAAAACAAATAAATCGTTAAAAAAAAAATACTTACGTTACCATGATCCCCGCGGAAATAAATAAAGGGACTTTTATACGCTAAAATAGATAATTATTGATGAAACTTGAAAAAAAGGAGTTTCATTTATTGTTTTATTAGACCTCCAACAAGAGCGAACTTGGTCGGGCTCCTAGCGAGTGTGGGCCCCGGCGCACCGCACAGGTTGCATCAATGATTCCGCCCCAGCCTTCAAGGTTTTATTTTAAATTTACTAGTAGTAAATAGGTTTATAAAGCCAAATAGTAAGCAAACGAAGAAGTAAAACAAATTTATTTCTTTGACAATGCAAATGGATTCTTTCGGACGGTTGCATAATGCAGATTTGTTCGGGTAAACCCTGGTCTGGTAACCCTGCTTTACAGATAAGTTTTGTTTTAATTTTTTTTTTCTGAACATCTCTTACGGTAAGAAGATGACAAATTATGTTCTTTGTTGCCGGAAACTTTACGTCTAGTCGAACGTAATTCTTTAAACAAATGTTGCTTAAGGTTAACAATAGCAATGTTGCAGATATTGAAACTGCTCAGCAAAATCTTCTGTCTGGAACACCCCCCAAATGGTAAAGTGATTATTGATTTACTTATTTTATTCATGTTTTATTTCAATGTTTCTTCATAGCTCTGCTTCGCTTTAACCATAACACCGGTGGTTGTTCCGTTCCTGCCTTCAAGGCTTTATTTTATACTTACTCATCTCAATTGTAGTTACTTCAGTAGTAAGTAACCCAATAACAGCACAAAAATAACATAATCTTATATGCCTCGCTTAGAAAACTAGGTTTATAAAGCCAAATAGTAAGCAAGTCAAACAGCTTTGTTTCTTTGACAACGCAAATGGATTCTTCCGGATCCTCGACCGGATGTTCCGGGATAATGTAAAAAGCCCGACTTATCCGGGGGAACCCGTGTCTGGTAACCCTGCTTACAGATGACTTTTGTTTTATTTTTATTATTTTTTCTGAATGTCTTTTACGGTAAGAAGTTGACGAATTATTATTACCGGAAGTACCAACTTAAATCATCCGGAAAATTTAAACGACGCCAAGTAAGATGTGAATTAAATACACTACCCGACAAAAACATAGACGGGGTATCGTTTCTATTTACGAAACAAAGTTTATAGACATTATATAAAATGTAAATGAGGGTTATTAATACTTGTTATGTAAATAGTCCATTTATAGATATTTCTGGGTATTTATTGCTTTATGAGGGGCAATTGAGATTTTCCAAGATCAAAATAGGAATTTTAAATGCGACAAAAATTTAGACGCTGCGCATTCATTACATTAATATAAGCAAAAATGTTTTAATTTGATACTTCTCTTTATATGCAGTGGTTGTGCTGGTAAAGTGTACACATTTCACCACGAGAAATTCTATTTTATAAAGTGTTTGCAATATGGGTAGAAAAAAGCAATTATCCTTGATAGAAAGGGGTAAAGTTCTAGCTTGGCATCAGGATGGTGTTAGTAAGAAGGAAATTGCTCGTCGGTTACGAAGAAGCGATCATTCCGTTAGAAATTTCCTAAAAGATCCGGAAAATTACGGCAAACCAAAAGGACAGGGGCGACCGAAAGCTGTAAATGAGCGGGATAAACGCATGCGTTTATCCTGCTATTACGGTGCGCATCCAATTCTTCTGCGTTGGCGAGAGTTATTGCAGAACAGGCGGGGGTACAAACGCACGTGCGTAATGTTCAAAGGATTTTAAAGGCGTCACCGGTAATATCACGGAGGAAAATGTTGAGAAAACCGCCACTTTCGGCGAAACAAAGAAGCGAGGTTGAGATTTGCTGAAGAACACGTATCCTGGAAGAAACAATGGGAAAAAGTTATATTTCCCGATGAGAAACGTTTTAATTTGGACGGACCGGATGGGTACTCGCATTATTATCATGATCTGAGAAAGGAACCAAAAGTGAAAATGACCAGACAATTAGGGGGTGGATCTGTGATGATATGGGCAGCGATTGAATTTCGCGATAAAAGTGAGATAGTGTTTTGCACGAACAAAATTACATCTGTGACGTATAAAGACTTATTGCGTGACAATCTTCTACGTTTTGGAAACCAATGGGTCGGGCGCAATTTTGTTTTTCAGCAAGATAACGCGCCAATTCATAAAACAAAAACCGTTACTGAATGGTTTAAAGAGAAAAAGATTAAAACTTTACAGTGGCACAGTCACCAGACTTAAACATTATTGAAAACATGTGGGGTGAATTGGCACTTCGCGTTTACGGCGGAGGCCGTCAATATTTCACGGTACAGGAACTGAAAACTTCAATAGTGACTGAATGGCAGAATATCCCTCAAAATTATGTGTTAAATTTATATAAATCTATTAATAACAGACTATTGGAAGTGATTAAGAACAATGGAGGATCTACGCATTACTAATCACTCATTTGTTTATTTTTGTTTTACATTTGCAACAGAGCGTCTAAATTTTTGTCGCAGAAATTGTTTAAACATTCGAGTAATAATTTATTATTTAGTTCATATATTACCGGAGGAGATATTTTTAAGTTTATTTTACTTTTATGAATAAAAACTTAATTAGATATCTTGCTAGTTTCGCAAAGAAATGTTGTAACCCTTAAAACATCTTATCGCGTCTAAGTTTTTGTCGGGGAGTGTATTTCTTCTAGAATCTGGGAAATGGAAGCTTGTTTCTTTTTTATGCATGACTAATAGTTTGTATAAGTTGTTCTTGTACATTAAAATTTTGCATCGTCATTTAGATGATGTGGTAGATAGCGAAATATAAATAACTACCGGCAGCACGTACAAACACTTACTTGAATAAAATATGCAACTACTGATTAGAAATATCGCAATTTAAATTTGTTCGAATATTTCGCGTTATCAGTTTAACAATTTTCCGCAGTAGTTGAAGATTAATGACAATTGCTCGAATAAAAGCGTAGCTAATTAAATGATAATAAATTCTCATTGCTGTATCATTCATGTAAATACTTTCGGCGAACATACACGTGCACAAATTGTTGATATCCGATAACGCTTTATTAAATTTGCAGTAGAAAAAAATACGCACAGCAGAACTTATCTCGCGGTTACACACGGAAATTATTACGATTTCTTTTGACGAGGGATATGTCGCAAAGCACTAATACGGAACTCGTAGATATCACTCAAACAAGGTAGGGTGACACAATGTACGTTATATTTTATTTTGTAAGCATTTGAAATTCGGCTAGTACCTTTAATATTTCACAATGATCGCTTGGTGCCTAAAGAAATACATATCCTTCTGGATATGGTACCTCAATTTCGTTTTGTCTATATTTAGGTAGGTGATGTCATGTGGTATGTTTTGTTTGTAATTTTGTTATTACGTAACATAACCTAATAAATTTGTAATTTTCATCATTTCCGTGCAAAAAAAATAATCTTTGCTTTTGTTTCCCCTTTAATAAATGGTGTTTGACAAAAGCAGCAGCAGCTGGTTTACAACAGAATGGATGTCATGGAATAAATATTCCGAAAACATGCTCAGATCAATAGAAAAGAAGATACTTCAAAGTAAGTACTAATCTCAAAAACACTCAGTATAACTTTTAACTTACACATTTAATCTTGCAGATATCAAGTCCATATATCGAGGCTGGTTCGTAGATATTGGTCCGGTGGTAGGCAAATGCGACAAAATATGGACCATTTCCTTAAACCCGGAGTCCACAAACACCCCGCTAGTTCTATTACATGGTTTTGGAGCCGGAGTAGCTTTATGGTGTCTAAATCTAGATAGTTTGGCAGTGACAAGACCTGTTTTTGCCATTGATTTATTAGGTACGCTATTAAAAAATTCTTCGTCGATCAATACTTTAATATCCACTGTTATTAAGGTTTTGGTAGAAGTTCACGACCGAGATTTAGTACAGATGCCTTAGAAGCCGAAAGACAAATGGTGAAAGCTATTGAAGAATGGAGGAAGGAAATGAATTTGGAGAATTTCGTACTACTCGGCCACAGTATGGGTGGTTTCTTGGCAACTTCGTATGCGATATCGCATCCTCATAGGGTAAAACATTTGATTTTGGCTGATCCTTGGGGTTTCCCTGAAAAACCCGCTGAGTCGTCAGTGAAGATTCCTCTCTGGATTAAGGTTCTAGCATTTACTCTACAACCTTTTAATCCATTGTGGGCTGTAAGAGCTGCCGGTCCATTTGGTAAGTGCTGGAAGCAATTCTGGTGTTTGAAAATACGAATTTCTATTTATGTTTAGGGGAGTGGTTGATAACTAAAGCAAGACCAGATATCTTAAGGAAGTACGAATCTTTTGTGAACGACGGCAGTTTAATCCCCCAGTATATCTATCAGTGCAATTCACAAAAACCAAGGTAAGAATCGCATAGAAAATTTTAAGATCAATTATCATTAGGTTATTTAAAATGAGATGTTCATGTTCAGGTGAATATATAGCGCTGGCTAATAGTTTTAAACGCTTATTGAGTAATTTGTAAGTACTTGCATTTTTTTCTTATGTTTACAATATTTCTTTTATTTTGATTTTGAATGCCAGTTAAACCAAAATTAACTAAATTGCATTGGGAAAGCCGTAATCGTTTTAAAAATTCTTAATTTAAAATCAAAACAAATTAGTGGTTGTTGCGCCAATGATTATATACAAATATCTCGAGAAACACAGTATACAGAGTATAAAACCTTTATGGAAACAATCCAATCTTCCTTTTTCAAACGAAACATACTGTATGGTTTTTACATTTTTGCACTGCTCGATTAATTCTAAAACCCCTTTGCACAATTAATTTTAAGGCACTTTTTTTTTGTTTAAATTAAAATGTGGATTTCCGATTTTTTTTTAACATGCAATAAGCAAAAGACTGTTTTACACATAAATTTATGTAAAAATGTCAATGTAATTTGTGACTGCTTTTAATCTATTATTTATTATTTAACAGTATTTTTTTATGAAATCGTACAATTTTATGATTTACTGTGACATCTGGCTTCAGACATTTTCTGCGCTGATTTATGCGGATAATTTATAATAATAATAATCCACGTTATAAATTGTTTTGTATTAATGATGGAATAATAAATTGCAGTCTACTTGTTTGCACTTGCGAAATTGCAATTTTCTGATCTTGAAAACCTTTACAAAGTAACAAAAATAAAAATAGTGAGTTTACACTTTTGATTCTTAATTCGATCAATTTTCTTCATACATGCTTCCGTCTCCTCATGCGGTCTTTCTCTGGTACGCTTATTTTTATATTGTGAAGACTTTATTGCGTAGAAATTGATATAAATTAACTTATCCTAACCAGAAGACTAGGATATTTAGGTACAGCAGTGTCTCGGTTTGCGGAATTAATTGGTTCCATAATATTTCGTAATTGGAATCAAATTTTCCTATTGAAAATAAGGAAAATAGGAATAATCCGTTTCCATAAAAAAATAATCAAAAAGTCATTTTACGAACTTTAAATACAATTTAACATAAAAAATGATGTTACATAGAGATATGAAATTAAAAAGAAATAATTTCATTTACATACAGTATCTTTAATAAGGATTCTTTTTGACGTATGAAAGACGGCGAGGGTGATGTGACTTTTTCGCTTATATTACAATATTACATTATTTCATATGTAAGTCTCTTCTAGCATGTACGCAAGACGCGCGGAAATTCTGCCGAATCCGTACAAATTGTAACCTGCGTTTCATGTCTGGGTGCACTGGCATCACTTAGCTGTTGTTCGAAACCGGGTATCGGATTTCGGGCACTGAGACAAACAAGAGGAGAATAATCATTAAATACTGAAAAACACATGTCAAGTGACAAGTGAACTTAAAAATTCTAACTTATTATTCATGTTGTATACGTGCAAAACTACTACGTTGAAAATTGACGGTAAAAATACATTATCACCTTATGTTAAAATTTAAAAGAAAAGTATTAAAATTGATTTTTATAACCTTTTGTGCTTTGAGTTGCAAGCAATCCTTTAAAGTTAACCAATCCGTTAACCATAAAAAAGATGAAACGCAAAAAATAAAATACAAAACTAACTGCAAAATTTAAAAACGTGGCAGCATACAAGCTGATCCGTTTGAAAAGGGCAGATTGAAATTGAATAGTTTTCATAGTTATAAAAACAATGTATGTATGTAATTTGTGTAATAAACACATTTTATACAATATATTTTTTAATGCTTGTGAATTTATATTTAAAAAATCACTCTCTTATAATATTATTCGTTTTTCTTATGCAAATTTTAAATGTCCTTAAATAATTCCACACCCCTATATCTAATCTCTAATCTGTTTGAACGACAACAGGATGTACTTTGTTAGTAAAAATAATCATGTACTTTGACTTTACCGGTGACATGGATTGATAAATAATGATGTAATGATCATAATTACAATAAATCAGGGTTATCGTTTAAATACACGCATACGTATGTGTGTACTCGTGTCGAACAAAGTTATATATTATTACCCTACTTTATTTTTATCAAGCCAATTAATTCCACCTTCAATAATTCACTTCGCAAAACTGTGCAATTGTAGCACTTTAACGGATCTAGGATTGTTTGTATTTGTTTTGTGAACTTTGCAGCTGACTGTAATTGAGTTGCTTTTTTTTTACTGTTTGTACGATGTTGACTCATAAACAAAATAATTGTTCAAACCGATTTTTTTACATATAGAAATATGCGTGTCATTGTCATTTCAAAGGCTAACGTGCCGGTGTCGAAGTGTAGGCATAATTTCTGTTGGGGAGACTAAAAATTACAATACAAGATAAAAGTTATACACAATTTATAACAAAGGTCAGTCTATTTATCTTTGGTTTTGGTACAAACGTTTATAACATTTTGTTTAGGTATACAGATTGAGAGTCGCGATATCGTCGCTCCTACCTTAATCAGATATATACGGAACGGTAGAGTTTCATTATTAAAATGTGTATTATGCCATGGCATGGCCTAATAATTGGTTAGTTACAGTTGACGGTTTAGTTTTAACATATCGCGTTCTTGGTAGGTAGCACATTAATACTAAAACGTCAACTGTAACCGAACGCTTACATTATGGCGTTTACCCATTATGTCCTGCAGCTTCACAACCCAATCTCTGGTTGGTTACGGAGGGAGGGCGTGGCGGAAACAATTTTACATATGGGAGAATGCGCAATTTTGCTGTGTCGGCTATATCCTGGTTGGTTGAGGAATTCTCTGTATTCATTCTGCCAGGAGCTTCTTTCCTGGACCCTGAGACCTGGAGCTAGCCGTCGTGATTTGACTCAATTCTAGGTATCGAACATCCCGGCAGGCATGAATTGGGTAAGGCTTTGGCCCGGTTGTCCCTGTTCTATATATTCGTTTCCGTTGCTGCTCGATAGTTGCCAGTGCTTGGCGGCCTAGGCCCCGAGGGGCCGATAGTTGTGGTACTTGGACAGCTTGTCGTCTGCGTGGCCTAGACCTCGGCAGCCTCCCCTAACTGGGGTTGGCACTCATAATTCCGGTATTTATACACCACGGAGTCTTATGTCCGACAAGCGGAGATTTTAAGTTCGATTCCTTACCGGGAAGAGATTTTTCAAATATGTTTTAGTTATTGATTTTTAGGCATTTTTTTATGTTTTCATTACTTTATCTTGTCGTTTTCAACTGGGCTACTACTTCATGGCAAACACTTCTAAAAATTGTAGAGATGTTGGAGCTTGCGCAATACACTCGCAACATTATTCTGTATGTTATACCTGCGGATGAGACTAGTCTCAACCGTTTACAGGATGTTTCATAAGTTCGCGTTCGTACGAATGTGGTACTATTAAGATTTCCAGCGTTACTAGGTTTTCTGGAAAAAGTCGTTTACAGAAATTTCTCCGGAGGTGGGCATTAGCCAGTTATGACTTTTAGTACGTAGATTAGACATTATATGACTTATACACACCCGATAATTGCTAACGACGAGTGTAATACTGCCTTAAGTTTGTATGAAATATTATGGCTAAGAAGTATTTTTTTAAGGGATTTGTTTACCGATTAGATTAGCCAATTTGGGCAGTGTTGCGGTTATTATTCTCGTTGTTCTACTCATTTTAGTTTCATTCTTGCATTGGATTGGAACAAGATCATGCTTTCTGATGACAACCCAATTCTAAATAGTAAGTAATCCAATTCGTTCGGGTACTAGCACACATAAAAATGGCTATATTGGGTTTTCCTGAAAAAAACTTGAAAATCCTGAAAATGCGGTTACTGTTTGAAGAATTAGCGATGACTCCATGAAATATAACATTTAATATTGTTGCATACTGTATGCAAACATTACTAGGCATAAACTGCATCAGTTTGACCCTAAAACATCAGCAGTTTTTTGAATTCATATACCAGAAACCCATACCGTTTCATTCCGCGTTTTGATCGGTATTTTAAAAAATAGTGTTTTAAAATTGTAGTGGAGAAAGTGCCTTCCACAATATGTCACATTTCTATGCATGGGCTAAACATCCAATGGTAAGACGAATCCCTGAGTTGCACAAGAACGTGCCTATAACGTTGATTTATGGATCGAAATCATGGGTAGACAACGACGGTTCTGAAATTGTTAAGGAGAGAAAAGTAAATTTTCATACGCGGGTAAGTTTAATTTTAGTTTTAACTTTCCCATATATTTACTTATATATTTAAATAAGCATTATACATTTCGTTTTAGGTAATTACCGGAGCTGGGCATCATGTTTACGCTGATAAACCGAATGTTTTTAACGAACATGTGTTACACGCGTGCGCTTCTGCGGATACGGAATCCAAGTCGCCACTTTTAGCAATAAAAGCATCCGGAGAGACGGAATCCACCCTACAAGTGGATAAAGACCAACCCGAAGATTCAGTTTCCGACACTACTGACGCACAAAAAACATGAATGTATCGCCATTCTAATACGTAATTCAGAAGAAATGGATGAAGCGGTAATATCGAATTCAATTTTTTGGTGTGTTATTTTGTAAATACACTTTAAGAGTTGTTAGTTTATGATTTTAACTAATAATTGTTATTTATTTGTACTTTTTATTTATTGTGTAGTTACGTTTGGAATCAGATGTATAGATAAGAAGTGATTTAAGATCTTGAGATCACACGTTATTTCTGTAATCCACAGATTCTGTGATATTCCCAGTTTAGCGTTGTTATTTAGTTATTTTAATACATTGACTATAGTAACGTATCTGTAATATATTTTTTGTGAAAATTGGTATATCGTTTTGTTATTTTTCTTTTTCGAATATATCACAGGAATATTTCAATTGTTTTTTTATTTTGAATCTATTCAAATTCCATTCATTTCTTCTGACCTAATACGAATACCCGAATTTAATACTATCCTGAAATATAATCACTTAAGATCGCATTGTACTTTTTTGTTGTAATAATGTAATCTTATCTATAAATGAAAAATCAATGCACCAGAAACGATTGATAACCATATTTATATCTAAAACTAGAACATTATCTGTATTTTTTTAATACAACGTGATAGCAAGGGTTAAAATAATGAAAATATTGAAAACGTACCTAGCGCGTGGCTGCATTGTAATTCCTTTCCTGAGTGATTTCAAATAGAAATTATTTGAAGACGCATGCAAACGATACGAGTTTGATTTTTTAAACGAAATATTCATCATATTACTGCGTTTTTGAATGCCTCTCTTTAATTCATATCTAATTTAATTTTTCTAAGGTGTTGTTGCTTATTTAACCGCCTGTATCTTGAACACCTTGCAGAGTAGTGATTCAAATTTCATTCAATTGGGTAACTTTTGGAGTTTCCGGAACATTTTTTTATTTTTTTATCAACTAGATTTTACAGGGCAACAATTAAAGTTATTGTATTGTTTGATTAGTATCTGATAGATAATACGCAGAATGACTGCCTCTTTGGTAAATTAAATTTGAAATTACACTAAAGAGCTGAAAAATCGAGGTCTTGTTAAAAGTGTTTGTAAATCATTGTGCCGTACTTAGTAGACCAAATATAATATTCAATACCCAACTAGAAAGCATACTTGTTGGTTTTTATGATTCACCCTGAAAAAAAAATAACAAATTTACATTGTAAACAAAATTTGCCTTTTTGTTAGTAGCATCAATATGAAAGTAAAATAATGAAAATCACTAATAACATGTATTCCTTCCTCTTGTGTTAATGATTCAAGTCGACGTGACATACCACTGGGCAATTCTTGAAGTTAGTATACGAGGGTAGTCTGCCTAACACAGAAACACTGTTTCGAGCGATGTTCTCATCTCTTTAATCCGTCCAAGTAATAGTTGAGATCTCTTTTTGTAAAATAGGCGTTTACGAAACTAAATTCCTTCTTTGATGCAAACCTGCGAATCTTTGAACTTAGGAAGCAGAAAAAAGTTGCTTGGAGCAAAGTGTGGTGAATAGTGTAGCTGATCTATCCGTTTGAATCACAATTCGTGAATTTTTGGCATGGCGATTTCTAGTATGTGAGACGGTGGGTGGAACAAATGCGGCCATTTTTCTGTAATTTCTGCCATCAGCTTGTTACAGTCGCCACCACTTGGCCAGCCGATAGAGCAGTCTTCATCTTTTCAGAACCGTCTCACCTTTCGCAGTCCACGTTTCGACTGCGCCTTGCTCTGACTATTTCTCTTAAACTGCTTCAGCATAGTTTTGGAAATGTTCAATCTAATGCATTTTTGGTTTTGAGTAAGCAAGCGACCCAACATCCGGTTAGCTTTTTCATAAAAATGTAGAGCATAAAATGCTCTTCATGATCACACAAAATCTTCGTAATTTACCTATGAGCTGCTAAGCAGCCATTTTGTATGAAACTCAAACCATAACTAACTTATCTTTTTCCATACTCGCCTTCGTTCGTCTAGTCCAGTCCTCATTATTTCGTACCTGGTGATTTAGGGCAAAAGCCACTCTTGCAATTCGATATCGGAGTTGCAGTGACAAAGCTGTAACCATCTTTCTGCAATCCCGCAGCTGAATGTCTTCTTTTAACGGTTCATTCACTAACATTAACATCTCCACTTTCTTGGAGTTTTTCGTTTTCGTTTTTCGACCGAATCCTGAGTTTCTGGTTATCAAGCCAGTTTCTTCATAGTGTTAGTGCACCTTTTCTACAGCACAAAGGCTGCTACCAACAATTCTTGCCGTCTCTCCATTGTTCTCGACCATTTGTAGCGACACCGAAATTCTTGAAACCTAGAAATTAAAAAGGGGTCCGGTTCTCACAAACTTCTGTATTATTGTGAACTGGGCACCTTTTTCATATCTACCTTTAGTAACTTCATCTCACACAGAGTCACAATTTTTGACACAACCGCAAATAAACCCTGTAAACACTTCAAAAAGCAACGCTAAACACGGACGCCGAAATTTGAATTTTCAAGAGCGAATATACCTTATTTCATAAAACTTGTAATTACAATACATGACAGATAACAAATATGGCAGATAAGATTTCTCGGAAAGCAAATAATTAAACGTTTGCTAGTGCAAATATAAGCTTTTAACAGAAAATTCCAAATCCATCATAATTACAGTGTGACATCAATTTTTTGCTCGATAGCATACACAAATAAGTTTTTTTTGCTAAAATGCGGCAAGCTTTTGTAGGAATGCCATGACCATCAATGGACCGAAGAACATTCTTACGTGGCATTGTTGGCGATTATTTAATAAGACCAATTTTTTTTAACAAGTCAGATTGAATGGACCAAATTACGGGACTTGATCTATGATCTATCCATCTTACTTGAGGACGTTCCGTCGCATAGTGATGCTGCTTCACATTTCAGCCTTGTTGCTAGGGAGTAAAATAATTATTTTCAAAATAGTTTGATTGACACAGGTGGGCCTGTTACGTAATGACGTTCTCCAGTCTGCAATCACCCACCATAGCTTTCGCGTAGTCCGGCTTAGCTCCGGAATTTTATGGTTTATAGGAACTTTCTTTACAGTTTTGTTCTAAATAAGTTTGACCAAGCAATTCAGATACACCGTGTATATGATGATCGGTAAAATAATTTTTATTTACAGTGGCGAAAGTGCTTTCCATAGCATGATGCAAGGTTTCGGTTGGGCAAGGCATCCAATGGTGAACCGAATCCACGAATTGCACAAGGATGTTCCTATAACACTCATGTATGGTGCGAAATCGTGGGTAGATAATATGGCAGCCGAAATTGTAAAGGAAAAAGGAGTGAATTCTTGTGTTCAGTCACACGTAAGAATCTATTTCAAATAAATTCCCATTACAGCCCTTAATTTGTTTTGGATTTGTTTAGATTATTATGGGAGCAGGTCATCACGTCTACGCAGATAAACCGGAAATTTTCAACAAACACGTAACGGACGCATGCGTTATGGCCGATAAAGATACATCATTGCTCCATGTGCCGATGCAACCTACGGAAGAGATCGATTTGGATCTTGAATCTGATGAATATAGTGAAGTTGATAGCGCTCATCCATCTTCACCTTCCACTAGCGCCACCGCATCGCCACATATGTAGGGACTTGCACCGTTCATTAGGCAAACGATCTAATTTAAATTATTAACCAAAAAGTATTTTTTTATAAGAATTATTTAAGAGTATAAACATATTAAAGAAGATTTAGCTGTTGTTTTTTCTTCATTTTTTTTTATTGATGCGGAATATTCTGAAGTATTATTCATCACAGAATACTTCGGAATATTCTCCGTATCAAAGTCTACGTAAATACATTATTAAGTCTCGCGCGAAAGAAAAATAATTTAATTGTTAAATAGTATTGTATTCTCAAAATTTGACGATATATAACCTATTAGTATCATCATCTCTCTCTCTCTCTCTCTTCCTGTAAATTGATCGCTTTAAACAAAGAAAGATTGTGATATTTTAATGCAGGTATTGTACGTAGTATAGTGTCAAATTTATAGAATAGAGAGGTATTTGCAATAAATTTGTACATATGTAATTTTATACAAAAGTGTAAGTTCGTTAAAAGTATTTTCTTTTGCACCTGTGATAAGAGATTTCTTTATCTATTGTTTAATCCAATTGCAATATGTTGAAATATTTTTTTGAATAAATCCTATGTAAAATATGCTGTTTGTAATTTTCATACGACTGAAATGATCGGTCCTTAATCCTTTCACTGTTCACTTACACTGTTTACAAGTTCACTTAAAATAATTTTGTATTTAGTGATATTACAGATTCATTTTCATTGAAAGAAATTTTTAATAAACAATGCAGATTAGAGTATCTTAATTAGGCACTCCCATCTAAACATGTAAAAATCCTAATTTTTGAGAAAATGCAGTTAGAATCCCGTTAAAGTAAGGTAGGGTGGTGTAGGACTACATGAATGCGCTCAATAATTTGGGAAGCAGAACTAAGGTGACTACCAGGGCACGAAGGCCATCGAGGGAATGTAAGGGCAAACGAATTAGTCTGGGTAGGCTCGTCAACTGCTGACAAAAGCCTAAGGCACTCTCAAGACTAGTTCAAGAGTATTCCAGCTTAGAAACTGGCAAACAATTTCTGATTGAGCAAAGGCCTACATTTACAATGGTCTACTAAACAGGTACAGGAAGTCCATTAGAATAGTAGTGGATCTGTTAAGCTAGGCCTGACATCATATGGATTTTGCCAGACAGAGGAAGAAATATGCTATGCGACGGCACAGCGCTGGCAGCAATACGACTCTCAAAAATGGACCCGGAATTTCCAAAAGTCCAAACCTACGTAAAGGGACCGCTCACAAAGCTGGTGAAGAAGGCAAAGCTAACGTAATTGTTCTAATGATAGAAGAACCGCAATAGATCTGAAAAGGTTGCAGTACCACAGGTCAAGAACCACCTCGTGCACTAATCTAATCTAAGAGCGAAGGTCTTACGTTGGAGTTGAGATGGCGTGAAGTCCTAACATGGGCATAACTTATGGTTATTAAAAACCTAGAGTAACATGGAGAAATTTGACTAACGAAGTTAATTATGTTTTATTTAACTTAAAGTTAAACTCGCCATATAAAAATCGCGCTCAAATGCACAAGAACTTAGAATGCGATTTATAGAATAATCTTCGGTTCTTCTGGTTCGGAACGTCTCTAAAGTACGTAGAAACTTTCTAAAAAAGCTGATGGCATGATCGGCGAAACTACGAGTAAACTCAACGATACGGCAACATCCGGAGGATTTCCCTACAGCGAAACTGAAAATGTGGCGATATAACATCCTGTATATTAGGATTATTTTGCAACTTTCAAAAAGCTTTAGCTCCGACTCCACTATTTGGTTTCAATTAACAAAAAAATAATCTGTGCAAAAGATTGGCTCAATCGAATGACTGCGAGGTGACCCTCATCGACTATAAGGTTTTAACATTTTCGCCGAGAAAATTCCACCCAGAGAAAAAAAATTTCCTTATTTGTCTCAACATGTTTTTACTTCAATGTATGTCACGACTTTACGTTTTGAACCAGTTTGTCTTTGGTTGCTTTTGGCGTGTCTTTTCTCATTTGGCAACATAAGCTGAACCGCAATGGAATGATTTGTCTGTTTACATTTGCACTTCACAAAACTTAAGAGCTAGTTTAATCGTCAATAATAATAACTTTTTTCAAGACAAGGAGCAATTGTTGGAAGTCCTATTTTCAAGAAAAGAGCCAGCCATGGCCGTTTACGAAGTAGTGGAGAACTAGGGTACAACTGACAAAATTCGATACGACAGTATATAACACAGGTCCAGTAAAAGGTCCTGTACAAATCTAGAAAAAAAAGTGTCGTGACCTATTGTACCTCTCTTGCTGTCATTGCGTTTTTGTGTTAGTTTCGAGAAGTTGTTTTGACACACTGATGACTACAGGTTTTGGTTCAGACATGGAGCTTTTTAAAATATTGAGAAAAGCTTGCACGAAACTCGACGAGAACGTACATAACTAGTAGCACTCAAATGCCCGATGATATCTGTTCTACCATTCTGGAATTTTGTTTCGTATACCATGAGCTGGAAGTGACGCTAGTTGAAAGAAAATCTATGCCTTCAATGTATTCCTGTTTTAAGATTAATTTCAGAGATAATTAAAGAGAGAAGAACTCTTTAAGAAGAATATATATTTTTCTTGCTCGAGCTTGGTCAGAAGCAATTAAAACACCTTAACATGATTTCCTATTCATGCTTCAACTAATAAATTATTAGGAATAAGGTTGCTGCGAAAAAAGAAAATTCCGACCATCCCCTGTGGCTCTATCCTTTGATGACAATGCCCCAGTAGTGACTGAGACAAATATAGCTCAAATTATGCTGGAAGTAGATAAAGGTGAAGAAGAGGAAAAAGCAACAAATCAACTGAAGAGGTACATTGTGCACTAAATTGAATTTTCTCCCTTTATAAACATCGAATTTTCGTTTTTTTTTAAACTATTGCTAAGTACAAAAACTTTTTTCACGAGATTTTCTATCAGTTGCAATTTCCTTAATTAAAGCTCTTTAACAAGGAAGAGTGATCCAGGTTATGAAAGTGGAGTTGAAAAACTCGAGAAGACAGTTGTAAATAGTCGCTGCCGAAGACCGTTAAAAATACCCAACGGCTATTACTTTTAATAGCAATAATCTATTATTGCTGTAAAGATTTTGTTATAGAAGTTGTATGTGCTAGACAATCCGACGTAACTTGACGAAACACAGGTCACAAAATGCGGTATAAAGCGTAAACAAGTTTTCTAAAACGATTAATAAAAAATAAAAGTCAGTTCAATGTTATTTTTTGTATATAATGCATAACAAGTGGCATTGAAATCTAGAGATATAATTGTTACTACGCAAGTTAAGGTAACTTTGCTCAAATTGCGATAAACTTTCTATGTTTATTTACAAATCAAATTACGATTGTCATCAGAATTATAATTTCATGTGACGCCTTCTACTTTCTCTAGTAACAATAGTATAACAAATCCGTACACGTACTATCTTCAAAAGGTTTCATCACCATGAAGGAACTATTCGTTATTGATATAAATCCAACCTAATTTTGCAAATTATTTTTGTAGACATTCCATTATCTCTGGATATCAATAACAATTTTTCTCAACGCTCCGTAAAAACGTTATTACACAATTAAAATTGAATTACTAAGCACTCACCTTTGTTTTTCTCACATACAATGTACTAACACTTTGTCACTTATTATTGATTTAAATAAATTAATACAAAATCACAAAATGCTATCGCAAACAACTTTTAACTGATTGTTTATGAATGTTACACGTTATATTATGTATTAATTTGCACGAAGATGCGTCATTCCCTAGTTAAACGAAGGAGGTAGCTATGTTAACTGATTGTGGGTATCTAAATGAAAAAATTATGGAGTAGTATGCATTCAACGCGTCGGTCAAAAAAACTTTCGTCACTTCTTTTTAACGCATTTACTTTTGATTTATTTGTATTTTTTATTGTATAACGCTATAACTATCTCAATTATATTGCACTAATTGTCATGATTTTATATTTGTATATTAACATTTACGGAAGTATTGAACCATCAAAATGGACGCTACCGCTTATATTAGTTCGGACACTTAAATAAGTTTGAGGTACTAAAGGATATTCAAATTAAATGAAGCTAAAATATAACATTTATACTATACTGTTATTAGCAGATGTTTATAGCATAAAATAGTAAAAAAAGGTAATTCTGGCAACACATAAACGCCAATTTCCTACATTTCCGTCCGTCGAAAAGCACTCCTTTTGCTCAAAGAACAGCTCCGTTCCACTAGCTTTTCCAGGACTCCGATTGGCAAATTATTCCACTCAACTTGTAGGATGCTTCACAAATGATTTGTCGAGGTAGGACACACTTTCCGAACACTTCTGTTAAGTTTGTCCCATAACAGTTCGATTGGATTGAGAGCGGGACTTTGCCAGGTGACCAGATCATTATTCCCATTGTATTATTGTCTTGTTCCCTATTAAAATAATTTTTACATATGAGTGCGGCATGTTTGGGGTTGTTATCTTACATACACTACCCGACAAAAACATAGACGCGGTATCGTTTCTATTCACGAAACAAAGTTTATAGACATTATATAAAATGTAAATGAGGGTTATTAATACTTGTTATGTAAATAGTCCATTTATAGATATTTCTGGCTATTTATTGCTTTATGAGGGGTAATACGAGATTTTCCCAGATCAAAATAGGAATTTTAAATGCGACAAAAATTTAGACCCTGTGCATTTATTACATTCATATAAGCGAAAATACTTTAATTTGATACTTCTCTTTATATGCAGCGGTTGTGCTGGTAAAGTGTACACATTTCACCACGAGAAATTATATTTTATAAAGTGTTTGCAATATGGGTAGAAAAAAGCAATTATCCTTGATAGAAAGGGGTAAAGTTCTAGCCTGGCACTAGGATGGTGTTAGTAAGAAGGAAATTGCTCGTCGGTTACGAAGAAGCGATCATTCCGTTAGAAATTTCCTAAAAATCCGGAAAATTACGGCAAACCAAAAGGCCAGGGGCGACAGAAAGCTGTAAGTGAACGGGATAAACGCATGATATTGCAGTGTGCATCCAATTCTTCTGCGTCTGCGAGAGTTATTGCAGAACAGGCGGGGCTACAAACGCACGTGAGTAATGTTCAAAGGATTTTAAAGGCGTCACCGGTAATATCACCGAAGAAAATGTTGAGAAAACCGCCACTTTCGGCGAAACACAAAGAAGCGAGGTTGAGATTTGCTATAGGACACGTATCCTGGAAGAAACAATGGGAAAAAGTTATATTCTCCGATGAGAAACGTTGTAATTTGGACGGACCGGATGGGTACTCGCATTATTATCATGATCTGAGAAAGGGACCAAAAGTGAAAATGACCAGATAATTAGGGAGTGGATCTGTGATGATACGGGCAGCGATTGGATTCCGCGATAAAAGTGAGATAGTGTTTTTCACGAACAAAATTACATCTGTGACGTATAAAGACTTATTGCGTGACAATCTTCTACGTTTTGGAAACCAATAGGCCGGGCGCAATTTTGTTTCTCAGCAAGATCACGCGCCAATTCATAAAGCAAAAACCATTACTGAATGGTTTAAAGAGAAAACGATTAAAACTTTACAGTGGCCGGCACGGTCAGCAGACTTAAACATTATTGAAAACATGTGGGGTGAATTGGCACGTCGCGTTTATGGCAGAGGCCGCGAATATTTCACGGTACAGGAACTGAAAACTTCAATAGTGACTGCATGGCAGAATATCCCTAAAAAAAAATTATGTGTTAAATTTATATAAATCTATTTATAACAGACTATTGGAAGTGGTTAAGAACAATGGAGGATCTACGTATTACTGATCACTCATTTGTTGATTTTTGTTTTACATTTGCAACAGAGCGTCTAAATTTTTGTCGCGGAAATTGTTTCAACATTGGAGTAATAATCATAGCAAGGACTGTGGCGTAGTATGGTAAACAACACATAAGTATCGGCACTCTCCGCACCACACAAGTTTAATTTATTATATAATAATATAATAAATAGTCCGGGACGGCCGTTTCGAGGACACGAATGGTCCTCATCATCAACCGGTGACCGAACGATTCGCATTCGGTGTTGTTTATTGGAGTAATAATTTATTATTTAGTTCATATATTACTGGAGGAGATATTTTTAAGTTTATTTTATTTTTATGAATAAAAACTTAATTCGATATTTTGCTAGTTTCGCAAAGAAATGTTGTAACCCTTAAAAACCTTAAAACATCTTACCGCGTCTAAGTTTTTGTCGGGGAGTGTAAATACATAGTGTTGGCCTATTAAACGCACTCCGGATGGATTTGCATTTTCTTGTAATATTTCTAAATAACCTTCTTTTCGCAAAATACCTTCGATTCGCTTCAAATCTTTTGTACCGGTGTAGGAAAAGCAGCCCCAAACAATCGCGCAAATTTTGTTTCATCAGTCCATTGCACTCGCTCGTTTTACTATACTAACAGAAATTTCTCTTGCACGGTCGCCATTCATTTCTGCGGCAATTTTCAGTGCTGTTAGTCTTCTATTCCATTTGCTTAACAATTTAATGCTCTCATCGTCCCCGATGTTATTTGCTTACTATCTGAACGCACTGCATCTCGCAAACTACCCGGGCGTTCATATCTCCGAATAATATCACTAACTGGCATCAATGCACTGAATACCCATCTTGCTGGTAGGGAATTGTTACCCAACGTTTTTCTACGTTTGTTGTTTTCTCTAGGCATTTTAATAACTTACATGTACTGGCACTTTCCATGTTCAATTGAACGAGGACAATAAATTATTATTATTATTATCATTAAAGATACTCTAATCGCATGATTTGTCGAAATATTTGTAAGCAGATGTTCACGGATTAACCGTAATACGGCGAAACGCGTCTGTACATGGTAGCTGGGTGGTAGCATATTATTATTAAGAATTACTTTGCAAATTGAAGGAAACAGTTTTTACTTTAACTTTAACTTGAACAGTTGAGACATACATGTGACCATCATTAAAATTGATTGATTGAAAAAGAAAACATCGTTTTAAAATTGTCCAACGTTTATTGATTTTATATCTGTTTATATTTTTCATTTTAGAATCTCAATGTCTTGAAGAATTTCAGTTTAGCTTCGATTATGTTGAAAAGCCACTGCTCGGAAAAGGTGTGCTTGAAGGGAATATGAATATATTGGCATCCTTCATAGTTATAACTTACCTAAATTGGAATGAGAGAGATTAATAGAGTTGACTAAAATATGGCAACGCATTTAAATTTTTAACTACTTAATAGAAATGAAGGCTCATTGAAGAAAATTGGAAAGAAATTGGTTACATTTATTTATTGCTATTGGAATAGGTTAAATCGTTTTAGGTTTACTAAGTATAAACTTTATCAGGTTGACCATTCATAAGACGTTTTTGTGGCAAAGTAGACCATTTCAAGCCAGGTTTAATTCTGATGTCATTATTTCATGGAGACAACTTTCGAACCCGTTATTAGCTGGCTTAACATAACCATAGGTGTGTTTTGGCGCTACATTGGTTCGAACTTGGTTATTAATTTTCTAAACCGTTACAGTTTGAGGTTGCACGTCAAACCAATTCACTGAGGACGCTTTGAAGTAAGCTCAAAGAGCAATGATGTGGAGGGTAAAGTAATGCTTCGGAATTGAACGTGGTTCGAAATGATCGATAATCCTGTTTCATCGCCAGAAAACGTTTCATTATCTATCCTCGGTAGATTGCTTTAAAAACCTAAATTCGTTTCAAACCGCTACGATTCTGATATCACGGTTTCAACGCCTTAAAAACTTATTAATCTGGTTCAAGTCAATGTATTACTAAAAAACGCAAATGAATTGTAGAATTTTTCTTATTCCTAATGTCCTAGATTCTGCATAGGTTAGACACTTACATCAACTAAGCAGTGCCGTGGTTTTACTCTCGATACGCTAATGGTAAAGTAAATGCTGGCGGTTGCTTGCGCTATTGGGTATTCTTTAGTGGGCAAACTCCATTTTGTCTGAAAATGTTAAGCAATGAATATAAAGTTATGTTTTATTATACACTACCGTTCATATATTTGGGGACGACTAAGAAAAACTCCGAAAACTCCGAAAAATAAGCAAAATTGAAATATTGACAATTGATTGTGTTCTATATGAAAGAGTATACATTTCTATATGTAGGAGTATAATTTACAACAGTATTCTCTTCTATCCCATCAAATTTATAACGCATTTATATTCTACCGCAGTCTCAGGTAAAATTTCTCTTAATCCCTTTTGTGGGGTTATAAACGTAAACTTGAAAATATTGTCGAATATTTCCACAAAGAAATAATGTGAGATTCACAGAACACTTAGTACAAGAAACAAAGCAGATATCGTCTTGTATTTAAAATAAAATCGATCTTGATAGTAGTTTAGTTTAAATTTAACTATCGTAATAAACGGGGGGTGCTGAAATGGCAAAACGAAAAGAAATTTCCATCGAAACGCGTTCTGCTATTATTCCTTTACGCAATGAAGGATACTCAATGGCAGTTATTGCGAAAAAATTAAAAATATCGAAAAATTGTGTATTTACAACATTAAAACGGGTGGCGGAAACGGGTTCTTTGGCTGATAAGAAACGTTCTGGATGCAAAAAAAAAACAACAGCTGCTGAGGATCAGTTCATGGTTCTTGTTTCAAAAAGAAACAGATTCCTAACTTCGGCTTCGGAAATAACGCAGCAACTCAATGTTTCACGAAAAAATTCTATTTCGCATTCGACCGTGAAACGAAGATTAATCGCGGCAGGCTTAAAAGGATGAGTAGCTGCCAGAAAACCGCTTTTGAAAGTTCAAAATAAAAGAAAAAGATTGCAGTGGGCACAAGAACACAGACACTGGACATTCGAATAGTGGTGCAATGTGCTGTGAACAGATGAGTCCAAATTTGAACCATTTGGCTCCAAACGGAGGACGTTTGTTAGGCGACAGGTTGGTGAAAGTGTTAGTGAATAGTGTATTTTACCTACAGTGAAGCACGGTGGAGGTAACGTAATGGTTTGGGGCTGTTTTGCGGGAACAGCTGTAGGCGATTTAGTAAGAATACACGGAATACTTCGTAAAGAGGGCTATCTCAAAATATTACAAGAGAATGCTGTACTAAGTGGGGAACGATTACGAGGTCGAAACTTTACGTTTCAAGAGGATAACGACCCTAAGCACTCTTCTCGTATATGCAGAAACTATCTAACATCTCTGGAAGAAGAAAATCGTTTAAAAAGAATGATTTGGCCACCTCAGTCTCCTGACCTGTCACCTATCGAATTAATATGGGATGAACTGGACAGAAGGATTCGCTAAAAAGGAGTGACTAGTTCACAAGATTTATGGAGGAAGCTCCAGCAAGCATGGACCGAGATCCCAGCAACATTTTTGAAATCTTTAATTCTAAGAATGCCACGAATATGTACCGCAGTAATTAAGTCAAAGGGTGTACATATCGACGAAAAATCCGTATAGACCTAATTATAATTAGTACATTTCTTTTTGGAATATTTTTAGTTCTGTATAGTGTACTCAATGTACAGAAGTAAATTAAATTACAAATAACTTTTTGTTTTTATTCGAATTAAAAAAAAAACTGTACTTTTTAATCGTCCCCAAATATATGAACGGTAGTGTACATACAATATGAAAAATACACTGGCCGCAATTTAAAATGCACCACCAAAAGATTTTTGCAAAACATATTTATACGACTTATAAATATGTATCACGATTCAACAAAAGAAAAGCAAATAACATTCATCTAGCGCGTCTATGCTCGGGTGTCAAAGGTAATTGCCCCAAAAAGCCGGTAGCTGTGGTACTCCATACGCACTATTCGTCCGTAAACTCCCCGCAATAATGTTTTACGACTGGTAGGGTTCCACCGCTGCTGCGCTAGAAATGTCGCCGACTGAAATCGGTGTTGTATAACCAAGCGCTTCAAAAGAAAATCTTCTTGAGAAGTGGTTGTTCTGGCTGGGCCTGAATCTGCTTTACGTTGATTTGCAATCGACAGGTTCCAACACCGATTATGATTAAGTCTATAATAATCTGGCCACGTGCGAAGGGGGCTAATTGTTTATAAGGTGCACGTTTTCGTCTGCGAGGTATCACTCACAATTGCTTGAAACATACGCATTCTATTAATTTTTGTATGGTAGCAGGTGTTCCTCTAAAGACATGTGCGGAACATCTGCCTCTAGTAAATGCTGAAAAACAAACTAGACCAATGCAATACGAAAAACAATCGTTTAAGTTGACCTTCAAGTACATTTATAAGATTTTAAAGAATACTCCACAGTTTAGGGATGATGCATTCTTAATTGCAGCCAGTTTTTGACTCTGATTCTAAGAGTAGTTGGTGTATGGTATTACTGCCTTGTCTGTTCTTGATTGAGCTACTCCCAATTACTATTTTCTTTAATATTGTATTTATTTACAATTTGTTTTACTTACAATTTATTATGAATTTATTTGTTATGTTGTTATGTTTCAAGCATTTCTACTTTGATTTTATTTCCATTTCGTCATTTTATTGATTGTTGGTTTTGAGAATAAAAGTCTGATAATAATTGCAAATTTTACTTTCATTTGCCAAAGTATTTTATTACTTTATAAGTCTTTTTTTTTAAGTTTCTATTTTAAATAGCATATTTCTGATTATGGGTACAAGTCCACTATACAGAAAGTGATATTAATATTCGCACGTTCAAGGGGGGAAGACATTACTTACTTTGCTCACTGTACGTGATAATATTTTTATTCACGTTGGTTTTCTTAATTATTTCTAAATTACAAATAATGCTGCTTTTAAATACACATATAGGCTAAAATCGATTACCTCGTAAATATAATAATCGCAACATCCGTCGCTTTGCTGTAATTTAAGCTCGACGCAATACAACCAATCCTCTTCGTAATACCACGTGGATATATATTCGCTTATCCTATCTTCGCCCAATTCAACGGTGAAATCTTCGATCGTTGGCCAGGCGGTAAAGCTACCGAAGACTTCGACGAAAGTAATAGCGCTAGATGACGAGCTAGTCTCGTCCTCGTTCGATGCGAAGGATGTCCTTTTAGTTTCGGCCGCCTTCGCCGATTTCTCCAACAAGTCATCGACAAACGATTTGGCGATTGCCTCGTAACCGTTGAATTCCGCGCAGGGTAACTGATTTGTTTCTTTCGTATCTCCGCTTTCTTCAGAATATGCTTCCGATTGTCGTGCGTCTTTGAAATGAAAATAGTCTTGGTGAGTGCGATTTTTTAGACATTTTTGGAAAAATATATCCGCTTCTAATAAAAGATAATAATCGGAAAATTCAACTATTACTAAGAGGAAGATTGAACCAACATATGGAGGTATTAGGAAGTGCAGTGATGCCACGGGAAAGACGATCAGCGAAGTTTGAATTTAACAGAGCCTGCGCCAAAGGAAATTCTTGATAAACAAACCTGCTTAAGGTTGCTGTGGCGATTGTAAGTAGAGCGATGAAAATAGCTAGTGAAGCGAGAAGTAAGTCTACTTCTCGCTTTGTCTGTAGTTACAGATTGGTCAAGACAATACAAAACTGGTGAAACCCTCCAGAACGAAAAAAAAATATGATAGAAGTATTGAAGGTTGGAAAATAGCATAGGTAGACTAAAAACACCTTAGAACCATGCCGATGACTTCGGGTAGGCAGAGACATGTCTCTGGGTAGTGCGTTTTTCTCTCCTTGCATTGCTTTTGCCGTAAATAATTTCATCAATACCATGAAGAGGTTATTTTAGCATTATCTTTTGCTGCTTTCTACACGACGGGCATGTGTTTCTTGGCATCAGGCGCGTCAAGAAATATCTGGTTCGTCGTTTCGAATGTTGTGTTATTAACTGTGAGACAAGTAGTGGTACAAGGTGAACCTCGGAACCACGCTGATGACGAGGCAGTTGCATTGTTTTTGCCGTAAATGATTCCATCAATACCATGAGGAAGCTGCATTTACAAAAGACATTCCATTAATTTAAAATAAGTAATCATGTACATATCATTTTTTTTATTATTTCTTTCTCCCAATGTTTGTTATATGGATGATACCAACCCTTACAAAAAGGTAATGGCTGGTATCACGGCTTTCTCTTATTGGAGAGTTGGGAATAGAATTGAAAATAATATATAGAATAGAGGATTAGTGAAATATTAAAAGAGTTAAATTAATAATCTGCCAAATACAGTAGTACAAACAAGCAATCGTGATAAAACAAGCGATTATTATTCATAGAAACCTGCATGCAAGTGTAATTGCTAAGAAAAAAGGTATTACCCGGGTCTCTTTCGGATTCACAGCAACACAATAAAATGAGAAGAGTACATCATAAACTATAGAAAGAAAAGGAATGGGCGTCTTTGGTCGCTTTCTTGTAATGGTTGGAATTCGTTGGGCCTTGTGAACCAAGCCTGTCCGATGTGTCCGGTTCGATTCTTACCGGCGTTGAAATTACTTTAAATATTTAGTTACGTCGGTAGTACCAAGGAAATCATGGATTTTTTTATACGTAAATATTTGTCATATTACAGTTGAATTCTAGGCGACACACATTTGTGATGGTGAGAACATCTATTAGAATTTGGCACATTTTTTCTTTACCAGAGAAAATTAACTTGTATATAATACAATACTGTGTCATTACCGAAAGTAGTACGTTTGATTTTAATTTTCGCCGAAGACCTCCAGTCCAGATCCTCATCTTCTGAAAGATAACTAAATTCGATAGAATCGAAACCCCTTTTATATAAATCACTCATAGAAAATGTTTTTTTTTTTTGTGTAGCTTGAAACGATATTATAATTTGAATTACACGTGACAGATGTGTCAAATAAAATATGATAATAAAAAGAAGAAAAGTAATCGAGGGAGCCATATTTTTTTGAATTATTTTTTTATGTTGGTCATAACTATATCTTAGAGATAAATCGTTTTAATCATATCCAAGATTGAAAATTAATAATAACGTTTGAGATATTCGACAGTAGTGATGCAAACAATTTCCTGTTTAAGTTAATAATAAAGCTGGCAAAATAAAGAAATATTTCCCGGTAAAAGTAGAAAAAGACTCAAACGATTAAAATAAATGTTCAAAGCGATCTCCCTCGGTTTCACTACAAATCCTCTTTTCTCGTCGTTTGGTGTTGTTAAATGCGTTGACGAAGTGTTGAGGTCTTATCGTGTCTCAATGATTTTGAATTGCTTTGGTAAGCTTTTAAAAACTGTAATTTTTTAAGTATAGAAAAATAAAATAAGCTAAAATAGTTGGACTAGCAGAACCTGGAGGAAAGTCGGTTATTAAAATATACATGTCAGAGGTTAACTATTTGTAGTGTTTTATGTGCTGTGACATCGTCTTCCAATAATTCCAATAATTTTTCTCCGTAAACCTACTATTATATAAACACCACCCTTTTTAGAATGCAATAGTTTCTGTATCTGTATTAATAAAACCATTAAGGTGGAACTAAGCTTCGTCTCATATGAAAGACTTGTCAAAGATGTCATCATTCATGTGATTTTCAAACCAATTGTGGTATTGCACCCTCATTGCAATGATCAATGGGCTTGAGTTCTTGCACCACACGAAGTTTATATTTATCCGTGGTAATACCACATGACAAACTAATTTCCTGTGAAAGCTTCCTAATTGACCTTTTAGATAAATGGTCTAGATGCCTCCCCACATCAAAAATAGTTTTAGCAATGCGCTACTTGAGCTTACCACTACCGGGTTTGTGACTTACTGCACCAGTCTTACGAAATTTACCAACGCAAGAACAGTCTTTTCATATGAACCCAGATATGATGTAAAATGTGAAAATCGATTACCAAATTCATCCATGCGAAAATAACTTTTAATGATAAATGTTTGGTGATCTGTAATAAACACACTTTAAAATTCATAAGATTTATAAGTTTGACAGTGTTTATTGAATTTAAATTTCAAATAGAGCAAACTTTTTAAATAATTCATTGTAAGCTTACAAAAAGGTTGTATAAAGGAAAGCATGCGTACACTATTGAAATCATTTTATTAATAAAAATAAAATTTGCGAAAAGTAACATCGTTAAAAATATTTTAAAACAGCGTATATTTGCAGTTAGAATATTATTGTAAAACCTGGTAGAATCATTCATAGTAAACTCCGAAACAAACAGCGATCGCGAAGAGGTACATATTTTCGTGGACGTAGGAGGCATGCTTGTCTCTTTCGGCGTCCCACAGGAATCTGTAGGTAGAGAACATGTCCTGCGAACGTTTCTCTCCAATCGTCACAACGCAAATCAGTTTGTATCTGTAAATTAATAAGAATATAAATTCTGTATGTCTGTACTACGACGTTGTATTCAGTTTTTTTGTATATAACGGCGTAACGGGAACTTGAATCCAAAGTTTCATACGCGCAACAATTTTTTACAACTTTCGAAAAGGTTTATGTCAACAACAATGTCTTGTTAGAGTTGGTTTCTGTTTTTGGTAGAGAACCACGCATCAGCCGATAGTCTCTCGCTGGTATTGCGGATTCCAACGTGAACGCACCAGCCCTAATGACGAACCAGGACAGGACCGCCAAAGACAGCAGTCGCTCAAAAAAGCATCGCCTCTGCGCGCCAACTGGTCAAGGAAGATCATGTGACATATTGTGAGATTGAGACATTCTGAGGTATTTCAAAGGTCTCAATCCAAAAAATTCTGCATGGTGAATTGCCTTTGTGAAAGTTGTATCCCACTTGTTTTAACTGAAAGACAAAAGGCGACTCTCGTTAATTGACTTGAGCTTTGGGTTGGTTCAAGAATGAAAGATCAAAAAATGTTTATAGTACCTATCATGATAGATTTCATTGAATCAGCAGCCAAACGACAATCTGCTGCGTGAATGTTTCAAGATGAGAAGAAACCGGTAAAAGTTATCCGTTCTTGAAGCCTATCAAAGAAAACGGTCGCAACTTTTGTATCTGTAATATCCTTTATTACATTTTCTTTACTAGGTACACTACCATTTTTTATACCATATTTTTAACATACGATTCTTTTTACAGTTCTACACTAGCGGTTTCTTATTTCTAACTTCTAACTTTCGCAGTACCCGGTTTTTCAAATTCCTGTTCTTCTTTTTCTACTGTTTGTCTAAGATGTTCCGGTCTTTGTTCCATTTCGTTTTCTATTTTTTTACTGTAATCGTTCCTCTCTTCTATTTTACTTTCCTGTCCAACTTCCGGTATGTCCTTTTGTTGTCTTCCTATATTCTCCTCTTCTTCATTTCCAGCTTCAGTAGATATTGTCGCATATTCGTAATCCTCTGTTTCTTCAACGTACACATCTTCCTTTCTTCCCTCTTCTTGTTCTTTGTCTTCGTCCTGTAGTACTCCCTCTAACAATTGGTTTAAGTGTCTTCGCCAAAGTAAGTTTTCTTTCAATTTATTCAATGTTGTCCTATATCCCAGTAAATATCTGTTAATTATTGATGGTAACATCGTTTCTATATTACTGTGGTCGTGAAGAGCTTTTTATATTCCGTTTTTAAAACTTTTGACAAAATTTTCAGCTAATCCATTTGTAGAAGGATTAAATGGTGGAGACGTCACAGGCTGTATACCATTTCTTTTACAAAATTCTGAAAATTTTGCTGAAGTGAATTGTGTGCCATTATCGGAGACTAGTATTTCCGGTATTCCAAAGAGGTTTCCCTTAGTCTCTCGATAGTTAAGTCCGCTGTAGTAGAGCTCATTTCAAATACTTCCCGCCCTTTTGCTGAAAGCATCAATAAGCAGTTTCGGATCATGTTGCTAAAATTCCTTTAAAAAATCGAAGAACTGTTAATCGTTTACCAGAAGTGATTGCCGTTCTCCTTAAAGCCAACTCACAAGAACGGATCATTCTGCTCCATTTTACATAGAGTTCAAGACACGACTGAGTTTTTAGAGCAGCAAAACATCGAGTATTGAGATAATCCTCCGTACAGTCCTAACCTAAGTCCCAATAATTTTTCTACGTTCTTTAGAATCAAGACCGGGTTGCGCGTCAACGGTTTCAGTCGTTAGAGAAAGCAATCGATACCTTTAAAATTACAATTTTGACTGTTCGAGCTGGTGATTGGCATAATTGCTTTAGCAGTTAGTTTAAAAGAATGAAAAAGTGTATCAATCTTTGACAATACTTTGGGAATACTTTGACAAACAGTGGAGTACTAAGCAACATAAATCGATCTATTTTTTGCTATTATGGCTATATGCAAAACCTCGAATCGGTACTTTCGCGATGGTACAAATTACATTTTCACCCTAAAAGTTGATACTTAATAAGAGACATCACTGAGAACTATTGTAAATGCTGCAATTCCTCCTCCAATTGTTGTAGCCTAAATATGACTGCTAAAAAAAAATAATTTCAAGAGTTTTTAGATACTTTCAACAATCTTCGTTCCGCATAGATCAAATGAAGTTGAAACAAATTAAAGATGAAGAAATCATCAAGTACTTGAGAAACGATTTAGGAAAGGTTTTACATTTTTTAAAAGGGCCTTTTGGTACCGCGGCAACCTCAAGATTGCTGAATTGTTCATAATTTTCCTTGAGAAATATGTTTTGTATTGTGGAATTTGTTATGCAAGATGGGTAACTAAAGCCTAGCTATAGCGTAAAAAGATCGTGTTCCACCACAAACTTGGACTAATCGGGATAAAGTAGATAACAGTTAATAACTTTTATCACCATGTTAGTAAGTTTTAATAGAAATATAGAATTAGGAATAAAAACTTTTTTAATTTTTAATGATCTAGTTACATTAAATACTTACAGGTTGTGTGTAGATTGGAAATTTCATCCGTATAAGTTACAGATAATTTAGAGATTGAATCCCATTGACAAAGTTAGTCAACTCAATTTCTGTAGGCCATGTCTGACGAAGCTCACCTCCACCTCAATGGATACGTTAATAAGCAGAACATTCGATACTGGAAAGAAAACAGTCCAAGGGGAATGGACGAAAAACTATTTCACGGCCAAAAGGTAACGGTGTGGTGTGGAGTGTCCACATTTGGTGTGATCGGACCATACTTTTTTAAAGAAAACGGCCATACCGTTACAGTCAATTCAGTTTAATATGTCGAAATATTGGAAAAATTTGTGACGGCGGAGCTCTAAAGGATGGATCAAAATGCAGTCTGGTTCCAACAGGACGGCGACATGGCAAACCATTGCTGCTTTACATCGCTTATTCCTGAACCGCTCGATATCAAAATTTGGGGATATTGTATATGCAGTAAGATCTCCCGACTTCACCTTCCCGGTTTTTTTTTTCTGTGGGGATGTCTAAAGTCTAAAGTGTATCGACCCGTCCTCAAGCATTCCTTGAACAACAACAATGAGAGAATTCGCGATAAGATAAATTCGGTAAACGAAGATTTACCCAGACGCGTTATTTTATTCGTTATAATTTTAGCAACAGATTGCAGCAACGCATAGAAGGAGACGGTGGTAATGTTAGGGATGTTTTCTTCAAAAATTAAAAATATTATTCCAAATTGCCGGAGTTGTGTTTTCAATTTTGGTAAGTTGATCCCGATATATTTTTCGTTTCTTCACAGTGGCCTATTAAAAAGCATTTAATGCTATTGCCGGACCCTGTACTTTTGGATACGTTAGCCATTATTCAAAAAAATGCGTGTTGGTAACCATCGCTCCCTTCTTGATGGTACGGGGGGGAAAGGTAAATTGGGAAATTTTTCTTAATAATATAAACCTACCTGTCGAATTCTTGTTCTTTGACTTTCGCCCTGATCATGCTCGAAGCCCACTTAGCTTGCTTGGGTACTTTATCCGTATCATAGGTGAGATTTTCCAACGCCTCAATCAACACCTCCCTCAGTATCTTTTCCACTTTATCCACATTGAAAGGCTTATCGGAATCAAGCTTGTAGGTGTTCATAAATTTCGCCGTCTAAAAAAGATAAAGCAAACGCGCTCTTAACAGAAATTTACCGATGTCTTTTAATAGTCGACGAGTCTGAACCTCGGCTAACTACAGACGGCGTAACTACCAGCGGAATGCTTAGAATAGGTATGCTTCATGGTAAATTATTCGCAAAAATATATACCTCGTGAGGCATCGTAAATATGCCACCCAAATAACTAGGAATAGTAAACTTCGGGATTGTTGGGACAATACGCGGAGTATTTACACGAAACGTCAGATGATGAATACCTTTATGCGGCCGCCGTCACCGATAAATTAGTCGCAGCTTTTACATTGACCTAGATAAGTCCTGAGGGGGAAAAGTGGCACCGACTGGTACGCGCGATCCGAGGGTTGCTTACGCTAATATCAGGTGTCGGGGAACACTTTCCATTCGGAAAACTTGTTTGATTGTTTGTTTAGCGGTCGCGGAATCGGAACGAAGGTAGCGCAAATTGAAAATTATTTGAAATCGAGAAGGGTTTCGATTACCTTTTGCCGGTCGAAATACTCTGCAATGCTGCCCCTCCTAAACGAGATGATGCTGCCCACAGCCTTCCCGATGGATCTTGACGATTTTTTTCTGGCAAATATGTCCTGTGTATAAATGGGAATAGTATTACATAACAATACATCCTAGAATACTAGTTAGCTTAAGATTTATTATGTAAAGTATGGTTATTTTTCAAGCTATGAAATCGGTTAATTTAATTTTTTAGTACATATTTTAATAACGTCGACGAAAAGGATTTGAATGTGATATTTTGAAATAACTTATAGATTATTTTTTTTAACGGACTACCAACTACAATGCTATGAAAATATACAGGCAGATTCTGTTTCGACACATACCGTGGGGACTTCGCTTATTATTGGAGATAAAGATAGATTTAAATTCGGCAAAGTTGCTAAATTCTACTGTTACGTTCGAGATTAAGAAGAAGAAACTAGAATGATCATTTCTTCTTTTACCTGTAGCATTTTGATTTGGCTTTGGGGAAAATAACTAAAAACACATTCTTACTTTTCATCGGCGTCATATTGGATTTTGAAACCATACTGGATTTTTCTGATTTCAACCATATATAACATGTTGACAAAGGCTTCCGATATTATGCTTTGATTGATGAAAAATGTATTTAAGATTAATCGACGAAAACTGAAGTGATGTCGATTTTCTGTCCGTTTTTCACGTCGTTTTTCATTGGTCCCAAAACTTCAAACGGCCAGATCTCACAAACCATTAGAGGTAGCCGGCTGAAATTTTGTGCAGAATATATGCGACCATAGGGCCATAGATTGTCGTTAGATTGGCGAAACTCCGTACTTTTTCTTTTTTTTAGGCCTCAATTTTTACGGCTTTTCTATATCTCGGCATCCGAACGAGCTAGGAGGTCAAGGGCTCGTTCGAAAGATTAATTCTCTATCAAAAACACCCAAATCTTGCAATCCAAGATATCTAAGGAGATAATCGACGAAAACTGAAGCGATGTCGATTTTCTATCCGTTTTTCACATCGTTTTTCATTGGTTCGAAAACTTCAACACGCGAAGGGGCGTCAGAATTAAATTTATACCAGACTCGAGTATGGAGAACTTCACAGTGAAATAAGTATAAAGCAAACAACCATTCATGTTGGACACAGCCTGGTGATAATTTAGGACGACTGAAATATTACAACTAGATAGTGGCTAGATTAGATATTTTTTTAATTAAAATTTAAATTAGAATCCAGAATGCAGAAAAGAATATCTGTATGCAAGAAAACATAATTTCTTGTGTTGTATTATTTTATTGGAAGAAAGTATTCTCTTGAATTTAAAATGTGGTAATTCAAGGGAGTTAACTTATTTTACACAAGCCATTTTTCTCTTTTGAATCTACTATATCCAACTGTGTAGGATGTTCTATAGGATTATCTCAAAACACTTGCTGCTTTAAATAAAATATATTCCACTAATTTCATTTGGGATTAAATAAGTTTTTGTTGCAACAAAATAGCTTGTTTAGGTTATAGCTTGTTTCATTATTAATTACCCTGGGTGTGGTGCCACTAGTCCATGCCTGCCGCCCTCGCAGAATCTGGGGCACAGTGTAGAGGCAATACTAGTGTAGCAATTAGTTTAGATATTTTCAGTACCATCTTCCACAGAGGTGTATAGTACACCGAAATGCGCACCTACATATAGTACATATAGTAGATGTTGGCAGCTTGTTTCGTTATTAAAATATAGATTGTTTGCAATGATACATGCTATTAGATAGGTGTAGGGTATAAGTACATATGGTCCAGTTTACTGAAAGCCACCTATCGTGGGAAAATGAGTTTTCGAATAAACTGCTGATAAAAAGCTGTGGTTCCGATACAGTAAGACAAATTGATGACAAACAAGAGAAGCAAGAACAGAAATATAGAGAATAAAGTATTTTTGAAAATATCTGTTGTAGTTGAATGAAAATAGTTTCACTTATTTTGGACAAGACAGCGACTTTCTTGAATTTAGTTATTTTTTCTAGACAGCGACTTTCTTGGTTATAGAACATATATTCTCTAGCGTATATATAAAAGCTCCTTTTTCTTCCTCCAAGTAATTATTACTTGCTTCCAGTAATCCTTTTTTTCTGTATAAGAGAACCATGTTGAACATGTTGTTTTCTATTATTATTACCGTTATTATCATTTTCATTCATTGCTATAAATAAGCTGCAAAAATACACCAATTGTAAAATATCCCGTTGATTACGGGGTTTGGTAAACGGTTCGTGCTCGATTAAGATCTAAAAAAATTATACGACGTGTTATCGTTCTGAAATATTTTCCATTCCTATTGTTGTATTTCGGTTCGATGAAAAAAAAAAATGAATATATCTCGTTTCTTTTCGTTGACGTATAACATTTTTGTATTACTATTCTCACGAGTACCTTACTTCATTTTAAAATGTTTTCGTCAATTAAAGGATAATACCGAAAACTTTTCTCAACATGTTATACATGGTTAAAATTAGAAAAAACAAAACTCTTTCTGCCATCGAAAGTGGCCTTGATAATGTAGTTTTAATTTTTCTCTGTAAAACCAAATAATAGTGCTAGAGGTAACAGAGGAGATTGAGCATTCTTTTCTTGTTCTTGTTTCATTTGTCGCAGATCCAATTTCTCTTCAGGTTTATAACAAATAAAAAATTTTGCTTTGCCAAATTTAAACCTACGCTGTTTCTCCAATAATAAGCGAGATCGCCGTAGTGAGGGTGAATCAGTCTGTATAGACTCAAATACCTTTTTTCGAATTGGAAACTTTTTATAATCATAAATTATTGATATATATTAAGGGGAATTAGTAAAGCAGTACAAAAACCGTAAATATTTTGTAAATATTTGAAAATAACGAAGCAGCTGTCCCGGGTTACTCAATTCAACTTGTGTGGTGCTGAGTGTGTTAATCAATCTATGGTAATTAATATCGAACTTTATCTTATGTTTGATACAGAAGAGGAAATTAAATTAATAATAGTGAAAAGAATCGTGCTCAGAAACTTAAAAAATGCAAATGTAAACATTTGGAAAAATACATCACTATCAACTTTAATATAATCGGTGAGTAACACAAAAAAATACCGAGCGGCTTAAAAAAATACTGTATAAATAGATAAAGTTATATAAATTTCTTACCTTAGATATGTCCTTGCTGACGCGACGACTGAAAAAAAAATCATAAAATACAGTACATTGTAACATAAATCATACATCCTCAGTCACGCTATGCGAGAAGGTATTGATAGAAGAAACATTTTAATAAATAAAACCAAAGTGATGGCCATGGTAACGAGTTCGTTGTTTGATACATAATTCTTCCAAATTTGGTGAGCTTGAAACAGATTATCCAGTTCGTCGTATCGAAGCATTAAAATCAATGCTGCCAAAAAAAATCTTGATTTTGATAGAATTAAGTGTTATTTGATGATTTTAGACGTGTCCGTTTTATTATTCTCCGGGAAAATACATACAGTATCCATACGGATCTATCTTAATGTAGGGAATATTACCATATTAAAATTCCAGCATAGTTGTCGCTTCTGGTAAGAGGAGCCGGTGCGTCGGCACGATATAACTTCGATCTTCGCAGCGGTAGTCTGGTAGCAAAATGTATTTTGCTTCTTGGGTAATAAATTTTTTAAACCATTACATTTTGCAACAGTGATGTCAGAATTGCGGTGGTTTGAAACGTATTCATAAATTTCCAAACCAATCTACTGTGGACGTTTAACAATGAATTGTGAGACTAAAGTATTGTTCAAAACTGCAAAGGTTGTCTCCGGTGATCTTGCATACATGGCAAAATGAATTCTCCTTCTCTCTCTACCAACTAAGATTTTTCATAATCTTGTTGGCATCAAGGTATGAGATTTTTTCTGAATAATTCATGCAAAAATGCTGAATTTAAATTTGTACAATTATCTACGCGATAGCAACTTACCCAAAAGTTTTGAAACTGCTCCTGGTAGAGCAGTGTACCTTCTTTTGATTTCCAAGGTTTCTCATTTTAGATCTTTAACCGTACATGTTTTTGTAACATTGTTAACATTGTCATCAAACACAAATCTCTTCATTTACATACCATAAGTGCTGACAGAACTTGCTTAGAGCACTTGAAGAAACCTTTGCACTTACTTTTTCATATTGTTTTAACTCAAGCAATGCTATGCTGAGGTGCTCCGATTGCTGAAGAACTCAGAATCCTCCACTTGGCACATACTCTTATCACAAAGAAACAATGAGAATGAAAGAGGAACATCTTCATATTCATTGAACCTTGCATGATGTAAAGCTCCAGGTAGTGCCAACTACCATTTGTGATAACTCATTTTCGAACACATTCCGTATCATTAGTTCGTATATGTGATGATGGCAACAACATCTCTCTTCCTGTTATCTGTTCCAATAAAGTAACAATTCTACTGAAACGATCTGCGTTGGATGCGATGGCGTCGCAACAAAAAAATTGAATTTTTTCGGCCGGTCTCATTTTTTATGGAATTCCCACTAGTATTCGGCAGCGCAGGTATACCAGTAGACAGTTATCTAGCATGAGCAAAAACAAACCGGCACGTAGCGACATGACGCAATTTTCCGGCTACTTTGAAATGGGTTCCTCGTCGTCGATTTCAGTGGAAAAAATATTAAAAATTTTCTTATAACAAAAAAAAAGGAAAAAACTGTGAGGTTTGCGCGAAGATATTCAGAAGTTGAAAAATAAGAACGATGACGTTTTCTGTATCAGACCAAGAACTTATAAATACCTATTCATGTAGCAATAAATAAACCGAGTTTTAACTTACTCCAAGCTGAGTAGCGATTTTTTAGACTCCTGTAGCGAGATCATATCCTTTGAGAATCTCGTATCCACTTTAGGCTCGGCTGTTCCTTTTTCATCAGTTGAACTTTTTGATGCTCTTTTAGGTTTTTCTTTCGATTCACTAGTAATAGATTTTCGTGGTTGGTCTGAGACTCTCGGCGTAGCACCATCATTAATAGAAGCCTTTCTAGGCTCGGCTACACTAGACTTTTTTTCTTTAGTCGCATCAGTTGCTATTGGAGCAGTTTCCTCCTCTTGAGCTGGTTTCGGCGGTGTTGAGTCTTCTGGAGCTGCGCCTAGAAATAGTAATAATTAGAGGAGAATTCTTATTTAAGTTCGCAGGTGACGTGGTGGACTCAACATTTACCTTCAGAAGGAGGTTCTTGGTCCATTTTAAAAAGAAATTATACTCATAAAATTATTTGAAATGACAGTCTTTCAATGATTAGTGACAGTTTGGCTTTTAGAATTATTAATAAAGCGCTTAAATTTTCGCACTACTTGTGCTGCCAAAATAAAGTAAAATATTGAGCGAAATTGCTATGCGAAAATGTTAAAAATGTAATAGAACATATCCTTATTAATAAATACTGAAAAACTAACAGTCGAGATCAGCAACGTTTTTGCCCCGTAAACCACTTGAGGATTTTTTTCCCGTAGACCCCACTACTCACTTTAATAGGGTTTGGAAGTAGACAATTCAAAAAAAAAAACATGTCCATTTTTATTTGTCTTTATTGAAAAAACACAAAATGCAAGTGAACATCACATTAAAAAAATGCCTAGATACAATAACCAGAAAAATATAATGACAATAAAGTTCCCCCATCGTGTTGATGGAATCTCTCACGGCAAGAGCAAAGAAAAAGCACATACAGCACCACGGACATGTTTCTGCCTACCCAGCGTCATCAACGTGGCTTTGAGCGTGCTCTTCTCCACCGCTTTTTGCCTCACTGCAACTGATATTATATTTGATAAAGGAAGATTTTTCCATGAAATAGCCTTGCAAAACATTCAATATTGATTCGCCCTTAGTGTCTGTTCTCAAAGTTCTCGCAAAGAGCAGTTCTTCATGGATTCCTTAATCTCTAACAAAGCTAACATATTTCCCATGTCTTTATCAGGTAATATTGATTCGTCCGATTGAATAGCGAAGTATGTAGTTTGTTTGGAGACAATTACATAGTAAGCTTTCTACATCGTGATACGTATTATTGCCCAAAAGAATCCTCTTGAGTATATCACACGCATGAACAGTTTTTAAAACCTTTTCTGCTAGCAACATTAAATGTTCCCGATAGCGTGAGGTTTCCCTGGATCACTATCATCATCAACATTTGGATCATGGTAAACAACACATAAGTATCGGCACCCTCCGCACGACACAAGTTTAATTAATTAGATAGTAATATAATAATTAGTCCGGGACGGCCGTTTCGAGGACACGAATGGTCCTCATCATCAACCGGAGGGTGCCGATACTTATGTGTTGTTTACCATACTACGCCACAGTCCTTGCTATCATTATTTGGATCATCATGATACTCAAATATGGGAAACTCTATGAAGCACTGAAACATGGGCGTAGCCAGGTGGAAGCAGGGAGAATCCAAGCCCTTCCCTCCTTTCCCCCTTAAACCTCGATCACCCTTTGTCAGTCATACAAAAGTCTCCAAAATATCTCAAGACCAAATTCTGGCTACGCCCATGCACTAGAATGTGTAATTCATTGGATTGTACAGAATTTTGTTTGGTTCATATTTTGTATGTTTTATTTTATGTTATTATGCCGTTGCAATATTTGGTACTTATTATTTTTTTAAGAATGCTATTTATTTTGTTTTTTTTTTTTGAGTAATATTTTCTATATTATTCGTAATTATAATTAAATTTTTAACTATAATTTCCTGTTGAAATTTCTTAATAGTAATATTTTTTAATTTATTGTTTTTTTTTTTGTGTGTAAGAAAATGCCTCATTTTAGTAATTTACTAATTTTCCTTATTATATATATTAATATTAATCGCCCAAAGGTTTTAAGCAATCTTCTTACTGTAAACAGTAACGAAAATTTTAAGAAAATCCGATTATCCTGGAAATTAAATTTAGACATTTGTGAATGAACAAGAAGCTTTCAGAATTTTATAACTAAATTTTATTCATAATAAATAATCTTTCTATGCTTTACTTTTAGTTTCAGTAAAATGAAAGCTCATTTTTCAGGTTTTTACAGGTTGGTCGATAAAGAAGTAATTACTACATTGTGACAGTGACATCTGCACGCTTATAGACGAAAGTAAGGAATCGTCAGTGCTCGAAGTCGATAAATAGGAGACCTACTTTAAAATATAACCACAATTTAAAAAATTAATTTATTTGAATATTAGTCTTAAAATGCCATGCAAATTAATCGAATGAATCAAGATGATGCGAATATTTCATTGTTCAAAAAACATTCATAGTTTCTTGAGGTACAGTATCTTATTCTTGTAATTATGTAAATTTTATTGTTTATTGTAATATGTTGCATAATCCTGCAGGTATAATTCAAGAACACTCAAGCAAACAATTAAGTATGATAGCCATTTATTAAATAAACCACTTCCAAAATCGTCACCTGTTAAACCCATTTTTACGCTGCCAAAAATTCGTAATATATGTATTGTGCTGTCTGGAGGAGCGTTAGTTCAAATTTATATAAATAATAAGGTGTCATGTGCGACGAAACATTCAAGACTAGCTGGATACAAAGATGGAGCCGATAGGGATCTTAGATTCGATTGGAAAAAGTTCTGGAGTTACTTGCGGCCACAAATATGGTATTTCATAGCAGCAATTATAGTTAGTGCGAGGTACATGAATTAAATCAAGAATTGTATTTTGTAGTTTTAGGGAGCACTCGCTGTTGCAATCCTAAATATACAAATTCCGCAGATTATGGGAGGTGCTATAAATGTAATAGCCAAATTTAGTGAAACTAAGGATGGGGAAATGTTCATGGAAGAAATGAAAGTGCCTGCTATAAAGTTAGTTGGAATGTATTTAGCTCAGGTTCGTATAACACACATAAATAAATAATTCGTTTCATATTAAAATTGTTGCTTTTAGTCTGCGTTTACTTTCTTTTATATTTATATGCTCTCGCATATTGGTGAAAAAATTGCTTGCGAAATGCGAAAGGATCTATTTTCGTCAATTATTCAACAAGATATTGGATTTTTTGATACACAAAGAACTGGAGAAATTGTTAATCGGTAAGTATTATAGGTGAATAATTATATTTTGCAGTACTAAATTCTATTCTAGTTTAACATCTGACATTCAGGATTTTAAAAGCAGCTTCAAACAAACAATATCAGGTGGATTAAGAGCTGCCACACAGATCATTGGATGTTCCATATCACTAGTATTAATATCACCCCACATGACACTATTTACTTTACTGTGCGTACCTTCCGTGATAGTTGTTGGAACTTTATTTGGAGCTGTGCTCCGAAAAACATCTCGCAGAGCTCAGGCTCAAGTAAGCAGATATTTCTTGATTGATAAGCAATTAATATTAATAAAACGTTGATGTAGATTGAAAAAACAACTGCAGTTGCGGATGAAGCCATATCTAATATTCGTACAGTCAGAGCATTTGCTATGGAAGATCAAGAAATGGAATTATTTGATGCGGAAGCTGATCTTTCTATGGACTACTATCAGAAATTGGGTTTTGGTGTAGGGCTCTTTCAAGCTGGAACAAATTTGTTTTTAAATGGGTAAAAATACAGTTCTTGATTGTACTATTATTAGAGATGTGAAATTTGATATTTTCGCATAATCATTACTCTCGGCGTTTGTATTCGTGTACTTTGGAGCGAATACTTGTTCAGACTGTAGTGAGAAGGGGTAATGTATGTAGGTGCAAATAGGTATTGGATACAACGTAATATCACATTGAAGCTGCATCGGTTTCGGTTGTTGCACACTATTCACAGTGTACAACTTGTCTCGAGATGATTACTTATCTAGGCCTTTGGGAGCTACGTTCGGAAAATATTTTGTAACACATAGGGACATTTCAACGAAGCATAGGATATCAGAATTATCCTCTTTGAATTAAACATCCTGTCTATTCCCAGATTTTGCTATATATCAGTCATATATCGAGAACCGTTTAATGTGGTAAATGTAGTAATGAAAATATCTAAAATTATTTTCGAAATGTTGAAGTTGCTGCAAGGTGGCGTAATTTATTATTTAATTTCATTATATTTTTAAATAATTTTCTATTATTATGGAGGGCGAATAATAGACGTAGAAGAAGCCGCTGATATTTACAAGTCTACAAAGTCATACAAAAGTCTCTCTAACTAGTGAATATTAACCAATTTTCAAAAACTTTGCCTCATTGGGTAAAGAATACCAAGTTGATTGAAGAGGTAAATACAATAGTGTTTACCTTTTTGCTTAAAATGGAAACTAGATCGCGTTATATGCCGGTTTGTTCTATTTATCAGTTTATAGAAAAAGATATGGTAAATAACTTGATTTTTTTGAAAGTAGGCGAGTTTTTGTCTTATTCACCAATGATTCGACCTGTCATGATATCAGCCTGCTAAATTCTCCTGATTTTCATTACGAGGGTTCTGAAAATCCTCAAAGATTTCAAATGCATGACTACAGTCAATGCATTCTTAACGTATTTGCAGGAATTTTCAGTGATTGGTCCTTCTCTTTTAATTTAAGTGGACAAACATTTTTGAGATTTTCAAAAAGCAATTCTTGGTTATATCATAACAGTATCGTTTTATATATTAAAGAAAAGCTGTGGCTGTGACTTAACGGCGATATCGCGCTTTTCAAACGTCGTGTGATAGATGATCTCAATGGAAAATTATTTATAATTGGTTAGGAAGAGATGGCGCATCTAATTGGCCTTCTAGAATTTTAGATTTAACTTCTATGGATTTCTTTTTATGGCGCACATGAAAATGAGAATCAAGCTTTTTTGCGATTATCAAATATGTTAAGGAACGTCAAGAGTTCATTTGAAGAGAGATTCTGATTATTCATTGAAGACAGTTTTCAAGCATATTCAACATTAGAACCTATATTTATAGTATTGATCCCGATAATAAGTTTATAGCTAGTTGGCATAAATTTGCTGCGTTTATAAAGACTCGGATTTTATTGTTACACCTTCCTACTATCAGTTAATTTTTTATATTTTTTTTGCTTTGTATGTTACTGTACAACTCTAACTACAATATACCTACAACAGAATGGTTCTCTCTACGTTGTACATGGGTGGATATCTCCTATCAACTAATCAGCTAAGCGCTGGGGATATGATGGCATTTCTCATGGCAACGCAAACTATACAAAGGTCACTAGCACAGATATCTTTGTTATTTGGTGCTGTTTTGAGAGGATCAGCCGCAGGAGCTAGAATATTTGAAGTAATAATTTCCATTTTGAAATAAATACGAAGCCATTTTGTACTTTATTTAATTTCTCCGTAGTATATTAACCTGAAGCCAATGGTACCTCTCAAAGGTGGTACAATAATTCCATATCATTCATTGAAAGGTGAAATTGAATTTAAAAACGTCAGGTTCTCTTATCCAAGTCGATCAGAATTTGTAAGGCATCCTATTTGTTTTGTAATAAATGTTTTTTTTTTTATATTGACTTGTTCCTTACAGGTGGTTCTTAAAAATTTCAACCTAAAAGTTGTACCAGGAACGACTGTAGCTATAGTTGGAGCTTCTGGAAACGGGAAATCTACAGTTGTAGCTCTTTTAGAAAGGTTTCTCATATAATTTAATGGGCTCTGCTTATAAACCTTATGTCTAATCTTATTTGTTTAGATTTTACGATGTTAATGGTGGATCTATCACTGTTGACGGTATCGATATACGCAAGTTAGATCCTTCCTGGTTGCGACAGAGGGCGCTGGGTCTAATTAGTCAAGAACCAGTGTTATTTGGTACTACAATTATGGAAAATATTAGGTACGGGAAACCAAATGCCCCCGATCACGAAGTATGTAAAAGCACATATCGTAGTTTTAACTTTTCTTTTAAAGCGGACATTTAAAATATTTATTAGGTTCGTGAAGCTGCGAAACTAGCAAATGCCGACGAATTTATAAATTCATTTCCTAAAGGCTACAATACAATGGTTGGTGAAAGAGGAGCCACCCTATCAGGTGGTCAAAAACAAAGAATCGCTATTGCAAGAGCTTTATTAAAAAATCCGACGATACTGTTATTGGACGAAGCAACAAGGTAACTATTAAATTTTTTTATTGTTTCTTTCGTGTTATTTCAATCAAATGTAGTGCCTTAGATGCTGAATCGGAAAAGATAGTCCAATCAGCTTTAGAGAAGGCAGGAAAAGGACGAACAGTGATTGTGATAGCTCATAGGCTTTCTACAATACAAAACGCCGATTTAATCGTTGTCTTACATAAAGGTCAAATTGTGGAGGTATCTATTTTTGTTCTGAATACATTTCTCATTTAATCTAATTTAAATTATTTTCTTCTTCACTAGATGGGTACTCACGAGTCACTTCAAAAGCAAAAAGGTTACTACTGGACTTTGACATACCAGCAACAGCATATACCTGGGGGTTAATGTATAGGGAAATTGTTAAATGATATTAAAATGTTAAATAAATTTGGGTACAATTGTATTTACATGTTTTTGTTTTTTTTTAATATTACATGCGCAAAACAGATCAACATGTTCGAGATATTAAAGCAACGTAAAGTATAGAATAAACAATGAAAGATATTCTGTCAATAGTTATTCCTAAGAGAACCCAAGGAGACGTTTCGGCGCCTTCCTTTAGTCTTGTGTGGTTGTCAGATAATCTTCCATACATGCTATCGTTCTGAAACAGATAAATTTGAGAAATATTAGACAAATTTAAGAACCGCGCTTCCCAACAAGTAATAAAGAATGCTGAATATACTGGCTTCTATTGGCAAAAATCGGGCTTTCTTTGATTTTACCGATATAATTGAATTTTATTAATAAAATAGAATTTCAGGACACCAGTGGGATTCGAACCTAAGGATCCCGTTTGCTGGACGGACGGAGCTACCAACCATCAGAGTCTCTTAATACCTAGATTTTCGATTAAAATATATCAGCAGGCATATATGTACATCTAAAGAATACTGTCACTTGACAAACGAATGAGAAGCCGTTATTTGTCCTCACAATACCTTTTAAAACTGGGCACAAAAATTTTGGCTCGTGGTTGCCTATTTTTCATATGAAAGTAAGTCTGTTGTGGAACACTTAATTAAAACTCTTATCACAGCATTTTGCTGGACGCATGTTTCGACAGCTAAGCTGTAATCTTCAGCACTTAAACTGAAGTCGTTACGTAAGTGATTTTCAATTGAAAGATGTTAATTCTCATTAAACATCTTTCGTAAACTTAGTGAAATACAAAATTAGTCTCAGTTGGACATGTTCTCGGTAATTATTTCATTTATTCAATTAAAAGCCGAAGAAGAAGACATCCGTATTCTCTCGTAAAAAAGATATTTAATAGCGTCTACCTTTTCCATCATTTTAGAGTTTTTCGAGAGAGAGTATTTCGCAACGCAGTTCTCAATTGGTATCTAATTGATTTAGTTTCAATCTAACATCATCTTGAGACACTGTAGAACCGTTAATTTTTAGGAAGCTGATGTTCTATCAAGTAGGGTGTAACATTAGAATCACATGTAGAAGAAAAGTACATATTTCATAAATAGATTATGTTTCTAAATATTATTTGAACCATTGTTGTGATACGACATTTGTGTTGGAAATGAACCTGCTGCCCGTTTCCTTGAAATGAACGACCAAGTTTAATGGAGATCTGATTACAGATCTATAGAAAATGAATCCTAAGAATTGTTGCCCATACGGGGTAGCTGTAGGAAGGGGTAAAATTAAAGGTTCTACATTCCAAAAGTCTTGTTCAAAAGTGATGGGCAATGAACATGATGAAGTGCCAATATACCGATGGCAAGGATGTCTTGGATGATGTACAGAATTGGAAGATTAGTGATGTACAGGAAGAAATCACAGACGAAAACTGTTCAAAATTGTTGATGAACATAATGGGGAAACTAGTGGCGAAGAAATCTCGCCTGGAGATGAGCCTTCCCATTCAGTTAAATCTGGCTTTATATAAACATATTCACAGAGTTGCACTAAATGCCGTCATTTAACAACAAGAAACTAACGTAATCTATCGTTTTCTGGTTTTGCTGCAAATTTAGCGCATTAACAAGATAACTAACAGTATTTAGTTGCATATTATAGAAAGTATGTGGAATTTTTATCTGCTTTCATTCTAGGGCGTAGGGTTTACTACAACATTTTTTAGAAGAATATGTGAGACTTGTCTTTTTCGACTGGCAGTTGAGTAACGTAGTTTTGATAAGCACGATAGGTTATTATGTTTTTTTGCTAAGGCATTTACTATAACATTTATTTAAAAAGGTGTTCGCGAAGGTTGACAGGATTGTGCAAGTTGGCTGTACACCATGGCACAGTGATGGAGCATAACCGAATTTCCAATTTGGTGCAACTGCATCGGAGGAACTCCCATCTAGGGTTTCGAAAATTGGCTACTGGACTAACAAGACAACAGGAACACATCTTTTGCTGTGAAATAGTTCGCCAAGCATTTATACGCCGTGGTTACAAAGCAGGAATGCTTAAAAAGATGGCGGCTATTACAGAGCAAATTCAACAAAGAATCAGATTTTCTGATTTTCGGGAAGGCAATTTTGAAAATGTCTTTATCTCCGATGAAACCTGCTTTTAGTTGAGTCAGTCTTGAGTAGAGCCTACAATGCAGAAATCAAAATTCTTTACAAAAATGGGGAACAACTGATTTTTTCAAACAACTAATACCCTGAAGATTAAAGGTTACAGTAAGATGACGTCAGATGAGACGTTTCCAGGTATGCAAGAGAGTGGAGTCGAAACAATTCCGTGGCTAGCAGCCTCTCCAGACCTGCTCCCGTTGCTGCTCCACGTTTTCATGAGTCCCTGGATATTTTTATCCAGGGACTCATGAAAACGTGGAGCTCCTAGAAACAGACCTGAGTTAGTGGCAGCCGTTACAAAAAGCCTGGCAAGTTACTATAAAGAAATATGGATATAGCCTCTTTGTCAGTATTTCCCAGCGACTTAATCAATGTTCATGGTCCAATGGCCTATGTATTAGAAAGTAAGATGAGTTGTATTTCATATAAAATACTAAGATTTGTTCAATAAAGGTCATTTGCTTATATACCGCTAGTTTATATAATTCCACATACTTTTTACACGTAATATTTTTTGAGATTAAAAAAGTTTTTGTCTAAATCTATTTACCTTGGTTGACGGCAGGAAAAGAAGACGCTGTAGATTGTTTGACGACAAAAAGTGATAGATGAATTCTGGCATAGAGTACTTCTTGTATTCGTTACGTGAGAGATTTATAACTATTATAGAAACAATCACCAGTACCACTGTACTTACTAATGCATCACTGTATAATCTCACTAAAAAAAAAAACATCATTATTTTTCAGGCTAAAATGAGAGAAACTAATATAATCTACAAACCTAGAAGTGGAACTGTTGTTGATTGTCCTGGTATAATATTAGATATACAGATTAAAATGATACTTTCCATGATAAGCTGTACACAACATAGTGTTATTTTTATATAGCCGTAAGGTGATGCCCAAAAAGTACACAAACCACAAATGGTTATTACTGAAAACAGAATTACTAAGTTTGTTATTTAAAAAATAATACTACGTGCCCCCACCTAGAAATGGCGTGAGGAATATCAGTCTATATGCTGCAGACGTCCTTTTTAGAATCAATAAAAATGTTAAATTGGGTGGTTCATCTTCACTATGGTCTACGCCGTAGTAGTCGTTGTCTACGAAGTCATTGTATTTCACGTCTAAATTGATTATAACCCATTCTGTCGAAGATGGAAGGTTAAACTGCAAGAAAATCATTTAGATGAAACATGAATACAATGCAGCAGCTAATGTTTCAATGCTGGTAATGTAAAGTATTGATAATATGTATAGAAGGATAATGAGCTTCTTTACGTTTAGAAGATGTAAAATAGATTTTTTTCCGGAAATTCAAAAGGTTTCGTGGTTTGCTTCGTGTCCATTCTGTTAATCTAATACTTAAATACTGCGGAACTAAACATCTTATTACCTCTCGCTACCACACTTCACTTATAGACAACTAAGGTTCGGTATTACCGGTGAAGATGATAGCTTATTGTAAGCGTTTCATACCACTTCTTTTCTAATTTTATTGCAAGCTTTTGTTCTTTCATCATGGTCATTCGTTACGCTTACATTTATTTATTGGAGTTTTAGTGAATGAATCAACGGTTTCTTCCAATTACGTATTAATTAAACGATTTTTTAGTTTGAAATTGTATCAGCCAACGGTATTAAGATGACAGCAATTCCAACTTGCTTTCACATCGAAGTTGTTTGTCTAGGAGCAGGGATAAAGTTCTATGGTTAACGACTATTAACCAGTATTATACCAAAACATGTCGTTGCAATTTGCCATCTGAAACACCTGTAACATTGTATCAGAAGGAAACGTCCGGAAAACCAGCAGAAAAAGAACAGTTGGGTTGTCCACCATGATAATGTAAGATCATTACAATTTAACTGGTAATAGATATTTGGAGCTGCTAACAATCGAGACAAATTACTAATCCTGACAATATGCACCATATCTGCTTCCAGCAGGATGGTTGACCGACTCATAACACTCGTGACGTGCAACATCTTTTGCGAGAACATTTTAATGGGAAACTGTTTTTTTTAAATAGTGGAGACCACCCAACCTTACTCCCTCTTGACTTTTGTTTATGGGGTACATCTGAAAACGAATTTGGAACCGCCAGAAACTTTAGAGCAAAGAGTGCTGATTGTAATAAGATCATTAAACGGAAACACGCTTCATAGTTTGTAACTCTGTTACAGGCAACTTAACTTTTTGTAAATTCTTAACGTACCTTTTCGTTTCGTTTGTCGTTGGCGTTTGATCTTAAATATTTTATTAATTTAAAGATAATTTAATAAACAATGTTAATAAAAAAATTGTCTTAAGCAAGCGCCCGAACATTGTAATAACTTTAGAAGCGATCACAATAGGTGTTTTCGAGTTATTGAGGAAAATTGAAACCGGCAAATGTTGTTGCTTTTTAAGATATGAACAAATTTTAAAGAGTTTAGAAGAATTTGAAATGAGATTTGTTGCGAGTAGTCTCAATTTACGTTACTGGCTTTACTGTGCTCTACACTTTTGCTGATAAAAGGACGCCAGTAACTCGAAAATTCAGATTTCGATGAAACTCTAGAAACTGAAAGAGGACACATTTTTTTAACAGCTGAATCGCCCGATTCGAGGTACAACCCTCTCCAAAAACTTGGCGGCTGGAGTGGCAGGAAAAATTTTAATGTCTACTATTATTTTTTAACATCGTTAATGTTTGACTGTTTAAATGTGTTATACAGCACCGATTTCTGCATAAAGACGACTTTATTTTTAATAAATAAAACAGAGAAATTAAAAAAAAAATCCAATCCCTCATTATATATTTTTTTCAAAAATAATTTACATCATCCTTAAGACGAGATAATTACATACTTAAAATTGTGTTCTAAAAAAAATAGTTTTGTTAGAGTTTCCGAGATATTTACAAACATTTTAAAGTCGTGCATATTTTTAGAGGGGGCTGTACCCTGAAGTCGGGTGGTTCAGCTCTTAAAAGAATTATACCAATATACTCGTTCAATGTCTAGATAGAGTGCCATCGATATCTGGATTTTCGAGTTTCCGGTATGCTTATTCACAACTAAACTTGCCTGCTTTATAATACAATACTTACTTAATAATAATAAAAAATATGAATAAAACTATTCTTTATTAACAACACAACGTCTTCACTCCACTTCGCTGCTTTCTGAATTAAACTAGTTCTAGTTGACAAAGAAGGAAAGTAATTCTTAAAGAATAGATTTAGCTACCACAGGAATTATAGGTTTATCACTTCCGGGCACAATATTGTTATTTTTTTTATAAATTAGTAATTCCGTGTATTTTACGTAAAATCAGAAAAGAACATCGAAAAAGAGTTGGCAAACTAATTAGGACAAACTCCAGATTTTATATGTGTGGATGAATGTAATACATTTTTGTTTTTCTCATATCGACTCGAAGTATAATTCAACAATGAAATTGCTTCTGCCTTTGGCGAACACGAATATCACTTTGAAAAAAGTTGATTGGCTTTCGTTGTAGAGATCATAATTCCTCCTTTACACATCAAGCTCGGCCTCGTTAAGACTTGATAAAAAGGATAAGAACGGATCAACATTCAAATACCCGTATGAGCAATTCCCTCAGGTCAGTGAAGCCAAAATTAAAGAGAGCTGTTGTGCGGAGCCTTAGATTAAACATCTCTTCAGAGATCCCAACTTTGAGAAACTTCTTCGACGTAAAGAAACACAGGTTTGGGATGCGTTCTGTCAAGTGAAAAAAACTTCCTTGGGAATAACAAGGCTGAAAACTAGAAGAAACTGATCAAGGACATGTTAACTTTGTTTCATGAATTCGGCTGCAATATGTCTTTAAATTCCGCTTGCTCCACTAATTAACTGCAGGCAAGTCACTGATTAGCGAACGTTTTTACCAGGACGTTGCCAAAATGGAGAAATGATGCTACGCTGGACACTCATCAGAGATATTCCCTTTGTCAATTACAACGGCAGGTCAAAAGAAAACAAAAGCCCTAAGCAGATTAAAGTATTCTTAACAACTATACATTTTCCCTCAAAAATGCCTACTTATTGCAAAGAAACACAATTTGCCTTTTTCTTAGCCATAATCCTGTGCAGCACATTAATTAAGAAATTATTATTTGTAATAACTTACGAAACTTTCCTTCCCACCAGCAAATTTTAAGTTTATCATGTCCCCATCCCTCATAAAGTGGAAAGTCATCGAACAGTTATGCACATCATCGGGCCAGGATGCTAAATCTTCTATATTACACCAACAACTCAGGTCCAAGTGAATGTCGCAGAAAACCGATCCGTTTTGATAAAGTACAGCTTGTCGCAGGCTCACTGGACTGTCGTCGAGCCTTAAATCCGGCGTCCAAAGCTGATGAGACGGCAATTTCAACAGTTTTATGTCCCCGTATTCTTGCGGATTCCATTTCAATTTTTCGTCCGTCCATTTCTACGAATGATTTATGTTTATACATACATACATATGTACGGTAGATTTTTTACAGATACGTAGATAGTAAAACGGGATTTACGTACCATGTACCCCGTTCCTTTTATCCGTAGTTTAGATGATGCTACATCCTCAAATTGAAGAGTAAAGATTATGTTTTTTTCTCTTATAGGAAAAATTTTATAATATTTTTCTGTCTGCTTACCAGTGATATGTATTGCGGAGCAAGACTAAGATCGACACGGGTAAAATGGGATTCGTTTAGAACTGGTCTGATGAATATGTTGTAGTCCTTTAGTAGATCATCTTTTAGTCTCTCCATATTTGTTAGCACTAACTCAGATCCCTAAAGCAGGAGTCATTACAATGATGATATTTTTTAAATTTTAGGTAAAGCGATTTTTCAAATTTTTGAATCTTTATCTACTTTCTCAAAGTAAACAAAGAGTAAATATGTAAATAATATTTTTCTCTATATTGATTCTAAGAAATTTGGCTCGTGCCAAATATCATTACTTCGATAATTACTGGTCTCCTAATTACTCTAACGAAGCAAATAGAGATAAATTATATGAATATAATTCTTAAGCTTTACCTTAGTAATACTCCTTTTACAATTGAAATACCATTTAGCTTCGACTCCTGGCCAAGTACTAAAACTGAAGTATTTCAAATTAAGAGGTTGTGGATCTTCCCAGGCTATGAATGCCAACTCTTCTGTTTCTTTTCCTACTTCGACCACACCATCTGAAAATGTTGGAAACACCTATTAGGGGCAATTTAAAATACGGTATCTAAATAAAATAAATACTTAGAGGTTGTAAATTAAAGTTGTTAAGCGCCCGTTTTTATATACAGCGTGCAACAAAATTTTTGAAATAAGCCCCCCAACAGGTCAATTTTATCTTCTAGAAGATGTTTTCCTAATTTAAAAAAATTATTGAATTTATATTTATTATTGTTGATGTTTTTTGTTAAAATTAGTTAGTTTTCCTTTCAATATGGGAATTATTTAGTAATTTTCAGAATAAAACTATATTTATTTTACTAAGAATAATAATTTGGTTAATAAATACTTAAATTGCTTCTTTACCGAAGCCGATATGCAAATTGATGTCGTAGGCTTTTGATTATGTAATCCTTAATTGGACTCCAATATAGCGTTTCCTACTAAACTAGGTGAAACACTAAGTTGCCACGGCATTCATGCATGTAGTCACTGCGACATAAAGATGTGCCCTAGATCCATGTTAACCTTCAAAGTCGGCTTTCATCTTATCGACTATTATTAGTTTGCAATGTGGTTTACTACATTTATTGCAATAGCGTTTTATTGTTGTAGTACTAGAATAATTAGAAGCCTGTAATGAACTTCAGTATTGATCTAGAACCTTCTTCCTTTAATTCAGTAGGCGTTAAGAATGGTTTTCTGAGGTGTTAGCGCCCTTTTGCAAAGAATGTATTCTACGGTCTCCAAATCTTCTTCGCAAAGATAAGATGATCTTTTGCTTTTCCTAGTTTACGGAAGTACAATTTTTTGGGTCCACAATTTATCAATAAACCAGTCAGCATTGTGAAACCGCAGTGACTACAAACACTGTCTCCATAAAGCCGGCAATAATAAAAATAAGAATATAAAAGCATCTAAACCAAGGATCTAACATAATAACTTAATAACTCGATCTTACTTATGGGAAAGTCGCCTAATATAAGCAAGTTTTTCTTTTGGCACTAAACGTTGAAATGTCAGAATAATAGAGCTTTTTGTTTGGTAACTTCTCATAGCTGTGAATTCAAAACAATAATCATAAACAAGAAGCTATTTACGTCTTAATTTGTGCAAAATTGATGGTTAAAATATCAAGGTTCTAGTATGGGTAAATTCCCATAACATGATGACAGCGTGGCTAATATTCGATAATAAAAATGTTGAGAGTAATGGTCTTATTCATTTGTTTAACTTTCAATAATAATATAAAAATAAATAGTAAATAACACTAAAGTATCGGAACACTCAACAGAACAAAAGTTTAATTAATTAATCCATGACAGCTGTTACAAGCACCTACTTCTACTAAGCATCTTGCACAGCCTAAAACCAAGACATGCGAAAAATACGGAAAGACAGACGAATGGGTCTCTTGCCATTGTAGTACGAAACATAAAACATGTGTATGCCCTGCCCTAATCAATCCATCCGAACTGAGTATGCCGACAGTCTGTTCGCTTTATTCATTAAATTTGTGCTGGTTTTTATGTAAATAGTTTCGCAAGCGTCAAATTTCCGCAGCGAGGTTGTTCTTAATCAATTTCAGGTTTCGTAATTTAATATTATGCCTGGTTTTGTTTGTGTATTGTGCTGCACTGAAGGATTCTATTCTACCATACCTATAGAACTAGATGTGCTACAGGCTTTGTCACAATAAATACATGCAATTTTATAAATTCCCGATCTTTCCTTCATTTCCGGTTTATCTTTCGGATTGCATAGAAAATTTTGAAGTATGTTATACGAACTGAAACATACGTTCATATCTTGACCTCTAAAAACTAATATCTTTCGAATGCTCTGAAAAGGAAGTTTCAGAAATTTCTTACCGCTAATTTCTGCCGAGATTAAGGTCGTGGAATTTCTCATATAATACCTATTATGGAGATCTTAACCACACGATCGACATCTATTGAAGAGTAATCACTGTAAATAGCTACAGCTTTTATGGTCAACACAATGTTTCATTTCGCGAAATACACTTAAAAACCTTCTTGGTAATCCGAAAGATAAACCGCACGCGAAGGAGAGGTCGGAAATTTATAAGAGCCTATATTGGTCAAACGAAAAGAGCGATAGGCAGTAGATTCAATGAGCACATCGGGTTTTATAGATACTGCAGAATAGAATCGCCACATAAATGAAACCTGGCATAATATTAAATTAGAAAACCTGAAATTGATTAAGAACTTTGTTGTGGGACGTAGATGGGAAACTATTTGCATAAAAAGCAACAAAAATTTGATGAATAGAGAGAATGGACGGTTGTCATACTTAGTTCTGCTTGATTTATCAGGGTAGGGTATATACACGTTTTATGTTTCGTTCTACAATGACAAGAAACTCCTTCGTCTATCTTTCCGTATTTTTTCCATGTCTTAGCTTTGGGGAGAGTAGGCGGCAAAGGTAGGTTCATATTTGTAAATACTATTTTTTTCCGGAGAGTAGGAATAGAACAGTTTCACTTAGACTCGCATCATTTGGTTATACGGTTGAAAATGGATTAACACTTCCTACAAACAGCTGCCCCGGATTAATTAATTAAGTTTGTGTGGTGCGGAGTGTGTCGGTACTTCCATCTTTATCACGATATAAAATTGTCTAGAACATATATACACTCCCCGCCAAAAATTTAGACGCGGTAAGATGTTTTACGGGTTTTAAGGGTTGCGACATTTCTTTGCGAAACTAGCAAGATATCTAATTAGGTTTTTATTCATAAAAGTAAAATAAACTTAAAAATATCTCGTCCAGTAATATATGAACTAAATAATAAATTATTACTCCAATGTTTAAACAATTTCTGTGACAAAAATTTAGACGCTCCGTTGCAAATGTAAAACAAAAATCAATAAATGAGCGATCAGTAATGCGTAGATCCTCCATTGTTCTTAATCACTTCCAATAGTCTGTTATTAATAGATTTATATAAATTTAACACGTAATTTGGAGAGATATTCTGCCATTCAGTCACTATTGAAGTTTTCAGTTCCTGTACCGTGAAATATTGACGGCCTCCGCCATAAACGCGACATGCCAATTCACCTCACATGTTTTCAATAATGTTTAAGTCTGGTGACCATGCCGGCCACTGTAAAGTTTTAATCTTCTTCTCTTTAAACCATTCAGTAATGGTTTTTTGCTTTATGAATTGGCGCGTTATCTTGCTGAAAAAGAAAATTGCGCCCGGCCTATTGGTTTCCAAAACGTAGAAGATTGTCACGCAATAAGTCTTTATACGTCACAGATGTCATTTTGTTTGTGCAAAACACTATCCCACTTTTATCGCGAAATCCAATCGCTGCCCATATCATCACAGATCCACCCCCTAATTGTCTGGACATTTTCACTTTTGGCTCCTTTCTCAGATCATGATAATAATGCGAGTACCCATCCGGTCCGTCCAAATTAAAACGTTTCTCATCGGAAGATATAACTTTTTCCCATTGTTTCTTCCAGGATACGTGTTCTTCAGCAAATCTCAACCTCGCTGCTTTGTGTTTCGCCGAAAGTGGCGGTTTTCTCAACATTTTCTTACGTGATATTACCGGTGACGCCTTTAAAATCCTTTGAACATTACGCACGTGCGTTTGTATCCCCGCCTGTTCTGCAATAACTCTCGCCGACGCAGAAGAATTGGATGCGCACCGCAATATCATGCGTTTATCCCGCTCACTTACAGCTTTCGGTCGCCCCTGGCCTTTTGGTTTGCCGTAATTTTCCGGATCTTTTAGGAAATTTCTAACGGAATGATCGCTTCTTCGTAACCGACGAGCAATTTCCTTCTTACTAGTACCATCCTGGTGCCAGGCTAGAACTTTACCCCTTTCTATCAAGGATAATTGTTTTTTTCTACCCATATTGCAAACACTTTATAAAATATAATTTCTCGTGGTGACATGTGTACACTTTACCAGCACAACCACTGCATATAAAGAGAAGTATCAAATTAAAACGTTTTTGCTTATATTAATGTAATAAATGCATAGAGTCTAAATTTTTGTCGCATTTAAAATTTCTATTTTGATCTGGGAAAATCTCAATTACCCCTCATAAAGCAATAAACACCCAGAAATATCTATAAATGGACTATTTACATAACAAGTATTAATAACCCTCATTTACATTTTATATAATGTCTATAAACTTTGTTCCGTAAATAGAAACGATACCGCGTCTATGTTTTTGTCGGGTAGTGTATATACCGTTACTAGTTTTCGAGTTAATGATGTATTTGTCATTTTTCTTCTTTTTTATTTATTAAATTTGATTAAGGTTTAGTTTTCACAATGCTTTTTTGTGTCATCTACTGCGTTTTGTTAGATTCTTTTTTGGTGGTTATATTTCTTTAGGACAATTGGATCTTTATTGGTTTCTATTGATCGCTTTATCAATTTTAGATATGCTTCCACAACAAGCGTCGATATTCATTGTCCAAACACATGTTTTAGACAGCACCATAATTGCTCAATAGCAAACTTTGGGAAGTTGTTAGTTGCACAATCTTTTTATAATTAGTTACGTTCGAATAAACTTATAATAAACACAAAGGAATGTGCGTGGTATTGCATTTTCTCTTACTTCTATCTTTTTTATCTGCAGACTTTACATGGCAATGTGCATATTTATGCGCATATTTGTAGTTTTTCTTTTGCATATACACCGGCCTTTACTCGTAAATAACACACAATTCTTTATTTTATCAGAAGTACCTTATTCTATGTATCTTTTCGAAAATTCATAATACGAAACCCGAGATGGAAACTTCTAACTTCTGTATAAACGATTATTACGGCCCTAAAATTTCATTGTTATTAGCTTTTCCCTTTCTCGAGTGCCATCTGACACGTCGAAAGGGGGAATTTTTGAAGAATCTGCCAGCTCAGCTATTGCCGCAACCGTATATGAAAAGACAAAACGGCCCCAGTATGTTGTACGAAATGGCGCACGATTTGAATATAAACTCGACGGGAACCTTACCGTTCCGAACGTGTATCCAGAACGAGCGCACTTCGATCTCCGACAGTAGACCTCTCATCCGTGTGGTGACCTTACTGTCCGACTTCCGCAATCTTCGTAGATCGCTGAACGTATTGCCTCCCGCCCCAATTACGATCTCGTACACTGGATCGGTCCGCTGTAGGACGTCGCTTTCGGCGAGCAGGATATGAGCATCGCTACGCGCCAGGACGCTGAAGTGAAAGTCGAATACTAGCGAATCGTTTACCGGCTTGATATCCTTGTTGATTTCGTAGAATCGAGTATATAGACGCTCCGAACGAGAAATGTGTGTATCACATTTTGTAAAGTCTAAAATCAAGAAAAAGACATTTTAACAAAAGCAGTTTCTGTTTAGTAATAGTTATATTTTACTATATGTGTATATTACGATGGCAGCTTTATAGTTACCATCGTAAAATTAATTAGTGCATTAACATTATAACTATTTATAGCTGAACAAACATAAGTAATAATATGGTATGGAATTACGAGGTTATTTTGACGATTAACTTTGTTTGCATGTGTAAAAGGGCCTAGCAACAACTATAAATAGCATAAAAAATTTCCTTCCGATGTAAATGTATTATTTGATTTAAAACCATCATTTAATAGTATCAAACTTGTAAATTGTTAGATTTTGTTGAATATTACTGTTTTGTTATAAAATTTTTATGCATTTGTATGCAGTAGATTAAAATGTGTTATTTAGCTCAACCCATTCTGCCCACAAGATGGTGTTGGTCTAACAATATATAGAAAAAAATGGGTAAAAAATGAGATATAAATGGTAGGATAAGAATACTTTATTTCCAGCATGCTCTAGGGTGCCATTTTGTACAGCGTAATTGTTTCTCAATTTTCATGACAAGGTGACCGCCTTCATTTTGTCTAATGTTCGTAGGAATATAGATATAGACAGAGCGAGAGATTTAGCATTACATCTTAGATAATGGCGTGTCCACACTACGGATAGATTCGAACAAATCAAGTTTGTCTGCGCCGTCTAGTCTGTGAGTCTAGAGTCGTATTTATTATATGAGCAAAGATAACCCAGTATCACTTTTTTTCCTTGTATGATAACCCTATGATTGTTAATTCATCCAAAAGATCTATTCCTCCAGTTGAAGCATTATAATTTGAAAACGTATGAAGTTAACGTACAACTTTCTCCTTCTTTGCTGAACACCGACGTTCGATTTTTGACATTGATTGAATTTTATCATAATTCGTTGCCATTGTGACGACACTGGCTACCTTTTCACTTTATGAAGAGTAAGGAATTAGCTTTGTCGAGCTTTGCAACTTTTGAGAATATCTACGTTCTTTCTTATTTAAAATTCCTTTAGGTGGTAGAGGGCAGTTCTATTCTCCCTGACATTTCCTGTTGCTCTCTATGCTCTATATCAACACATTCTAATAATTCTAAAATAACACTAGAACCGTTTGAGATTTAATGTGATGGCTTTTTATAAGCGGTAAAATAAGAGGACTTTTCTATTTCACAATATCTACTCCTCGATTGGACACCTTTGCCAAATCTTTGTCCAAACTCCAGAACAAACGTTCCCTCCGTAAATTATGGCAGCCACTGAAGGACACCAAAAGAAAGTCTCTAGAAGAATTGCACTGGAGTATCCTCAGATGTTTACGGTATTCAAATGTCTCGTTCACACTTATATCTATTATGTTTTTTGTTCATAGGGATCTACGAGCGTTATGCATTTTCATCTTCTTTTCAAGATTAAGTAAGTATGGATAAAGTAGCCCGTTCTGATTGAGTTATCAATATCTGCGCTGTTATTATTTGAACTTTCAACATCATCAGGAGCATAGTTAGCAAGTTAAACATTTGTAATGCTCGCCATAGAAGCATTCACTACTAATTGGTGCATTCATTACAGCAGACGATCTAAAATAAATCACATGATAACAGGTATGCTCATAGAGTACATAAAAAATACAAGTTTCAATAAAAACCAGTGTAGTAAAATATCATGTTTTAAGTAATATATTTTAGATTCAAAAATGTAAAAAGGATGCCGCGTCTTCTCACCTCCCAGCTAAAGCGAAAACTTGCCGATCCTTGTTAATAAACTTTATTACATGTCTCATAGCTGATATTAGCTATTTTTTTAAGTCTAAATAGCGGGCTATATCAGGATTAATCCAGATTGACATCTTCCACAAGAGAAAAAGTATTACGATAGAATATTATACAACCACATTTGAAAAAGTTGTGATTTGAAATTCTATTCGTTCGATCTAGCCTCCTTAGTTTAGAATCAGAATTCTAAATTTTTCACGGTGGACAAAAATCTCGTTGAAGTGAAGGAGTTATAGAGACCGGCGCAGAGATCTCTTTGAGGGAACTCACTTTCACGAAGGAATCAAAAAGCACAACTGTCTTGAACCTCGTTGAAAAATAGAGATTCAGTGAAATATGCTCACATTTTTAGGACATGCTATCTTAAAATTTTGTTTAATATACCGCTTTCTCAAGAATTTCAAAACTCCAGGCTTAGAATAGAAAATTCACACCACTTACTAAGCGTTACTGGAAAGTCCGTCTAAACAATAGTAGACCTGGGTAACTTGAGCTTATCAGATCAGACATTATGTAGATCTTGTCAAGCAGTAGACTCAGACTGTACAAAAGTCCAGAGTTACGCAGATGAATTATTCAAAATGCTACTAGGCCTGGTATGTACGGCAAAGCTAAAGAGGAGCCACAATAGATTTGGAGTGGTCCATCTAATCTAACCTGATTAACGAGTTCATCCTTAAATCTGTGAAGAAGCACACACTACGATCTACCTAAGCAGTAGCAGAAAAAATGGAAGGCTGCTTGGCTGCTTTACTTCCACGAGGACTTAAATATATAAATTCCAAGAGTATTACTTTCACTTTAGGTTCCAAGAAAGTTTTTTTTAACATAATATTGGAAAGAAAATATTGTTTGCATAAGACGGAAAGTAGTTTTATTGTGATGAATCATCCACTTAAACCTCAAGATTCACAAGTATATCGTCTTTAAAATGATTTATTTACTACTGCTAACTTCGACGTTATAGGTGTTAGAAAGGTGACCGAGCTAGAAAAATTGTAATTTTTTAATTGCGAGGTGAAGCAGTATTGATGACTTTCTCCCTTCAGTGTTCGCCAAATTGGGTTTTTCTCCACGTCTTACACATATAGTAAAATAGGTTTTGTTAAAAGAAAAAAAATATCATTAAACAACTTGTGCTGCGGGAAATCAAAACGTTTCATCATTTTGGATTCAGACAAGTGTACTGTTGTTAGTATGTAACAATCAATATTAGAATTATCCTTATGGCAACTGTACCGGGATGTGTTCACATCGTCCCCATGGAATCGCAAGGCATGGTGTCATTTGGCCCAATCGATACAGTAATCTATTGATTGCGACTAGAAAAACAATTGAGAGGAAATAAACAAACTTTTCGACAACGACAAGTTTTCTTAAATCTCTGAAGAAAAACTTTAAAATTAAATATTATTACAGAATCTTCATCGTATAGGTAGTTAAGATAACACCTAGTAATACCATTTGGACCTTCCAACCAACAAAAAACTTTCCATCTACGAATTTGAGATCACTGCGGGTAGGATTTGGATAAAATTAAATATTTTGGCAAAAAATAAACATAAATTCAACTTTTAAAATCAACTTCTAAATAATAATAAAAAAAAATTGTTTAATTTATTCTTCAATTTGAAAAAAAATTGATCCCACGATTGAGTCTAAAAACGAGATTCTGAATATTTAATTTCATTCATTTTTTTAATAACAGCATAGCAGCAGACTTGCCCCTTGTTGTCTAATTATAAGGAATAAATTATTTACTTTATACCATTAAATATTTGAAGTATTAAGTATTGATAAAAATGACTACATCTAAAAAAATATATTTAGTCTGGTGGTGTATTACAAAGGGCGTTAACTGACAGCACTTACCTGTAATATTTTCATTATAAAATGCAGCTTGCGCACCCCATATTTCGATACACAAACAGTAAAATAAGGCTACTTTGGTAGACATAACAGTGAACTAATGAACTGAGTACGACATGGCGATTTATTTCACTTTATTAATCTGTGCACTGCGAGACGATAGATAACGTAATTTCCCTTCGAAATAATGACTATCAGTGCATATAGAGGAACTTCAAAAGATAAAATTTGTCGAAGGATGTGAGAACTACGGGACGTTATGATTAAGCGAAAAGCGAATACGAAATCCATGCAAATAAAAGTAATTATGAGTTTTTATTAATTTCTTTGAGCTAGAGTAGGATCAATGACCAAAAAATTTGCGAATTAATTAAAATAATTTGGATAAAACAGCAAAGACAAATAATACGAGATATATAATAAACATTATTCTATCAATAATCAATCCAAATAGAATCCATATGTCTTGAATACAAACTATTTCTGTGGATTGGTTTATTGTCCTTACCCCTTGGTCGTCATCTTCCTAAAAGGAGTGTAATTTGTGGTATAAAATTATAACTACAATATCTACTTACATCGATCTTTGGCAGAAACAACGTCCTCTGCAAGAAGTTTGAGAGCAAAATCACTTCAAACCATCTCGAAACAGATCGACTATGTCTATTTCTAGACAAATTTATTACTATGATCGAAATAATAATAGACACTAAAGTATATATCAAACAGTGACTGTATAGAGTAACTACAAAGAAAAATATTTGTTAAGAACATAAGAAGCGGAATATATTTTCACTTTACTTAATGTTGGAACTTTCATCGAGTGTCCTGGTAACATGGTGGAGATGCAAACCAAGATAATTGACTCAATAATTAACTGTACACATCCCAAAGAAACTTTTTGGTAACCGAATGGTGATGTCCAAAAGGTAGATAAGCAACATGCACTGATGACTAGAACGAATACTTCGTCATCTATATCAATATTCTTTGCGTATGACTTACCGAAGAACGGTGACAGAAATATTAATTTATAAATGCTCGATAATCTTTTCAACGTCAACAATAGACTAATACTAGCTGACTCATCCTGAACTTCATCTAAATACATATTGTCAAACTGAAGTGTATAATTTATGTCTATGTTTGTGACAATCCATTCAGAAGCTAACGCTGGTTGTTTAAACTATAAAAGCTAATAAAATAAAATTTAATTCAAGGTCCCCCAGTTGTACTTACAAAATCTTCTGTTTGGCTAAGATATAAAAGTCTAATTTTATCGCCGTCCATTCCAAAATTGAAGAGTAAAGAACAGTTGTGAATATCGGAAGGCCAAGACGCTAAATCTACGATATTGCACCATGTGCTTGTATCCAGCAAGATCTTAGCAAATACAGATCCGTTATTGTATAGAAATACGTCTTGTAGATTCAGTTTTTGGTCGTAAAGTCTTAAATAGGGAGTCCAAATGTCTTCGGTCGTTACTTTTATAGATTTTATCCCGTTGTAATCGTCTGGACTCCAACTTAACTTTTCATCAGTCCATTTCTAAGACAAAAGCAAGTGACCACTAAGTAAAAGAATGTATAAATGTTGTAACTTACCATGTATCCTGTTCCTTTGATGAAGAGCTTACTTGCTCTTTCATCCTGAAATTTGAGAAATAGGTTTAGTGATGTACAGTTGTGACACTTCCTAATTTTATGACTCGAAGTTTATTTTACGCCGTAAGTAACCAGGACCACTAGCAGATCAGTATTGTATACGGTGGCGGCTGATGGTGACGTAAATGGGAGGTCAATTACAATGCTTCGATTTCTTCGTGTATTCCGATTATACACGGTATGTAACGGAAATATACGAGAGAATCGAAGCGTTGCAATGCAGCACCGCAGCTACAGTGTACCAGCTGCCTTTAATTGTATCCATCTAGTGGAAATTGGTGAAAGATAATGTCTTCCCTGAGCAACTTAGAAAAAAAAAAGAAGCTATTCGGAGATAAATACTGTACAAGCTTGATTTTTTAAGTGAAATAGCCAGTACATTGTTTCATTTTTCGATGTCTTTCTTTATTTATTCATTTATTTCAGTCTTTGAGATAAATGACATTTGAGATTTTTAGTAAATGCCGTCGCTTTTCTAAAGAAAAGGGTGATATCTTAAACGCGTTACTCGCTAAAGAGGCGATTCAAATTCAGCTATTATTTATAAGATGGCCAGTGAAATCGTTGCTATGTTTAATTGACGCTATTGATTTTTTTTTAAATAGACAGGTTCAAATATTGCCCTGTACAGTCAATAGTTTTTCCAAATTTCAATTTTCCAACCTAAGCATTTTCACGGTTATAAAAGTTGACATGCACTCGTTCATCCGCCAAAAGTTTTCAAAAAAGGTAAGTATTTCAAGTATGCTCAGAAATAGCAACATAGTTGTTTTATCAAATAAATCTTAAAATTTTCCGGTATAACCGGAAGTGTTGGATTATTAAAAATATGTTAATTCAATGGCACATGTCAGCTTTTTTAAATGTCATATTGAAAATGATGCAAAGCGATTTTTAAATGTAATAAGAAACCAACAAGCAAAAAACATTACACAAGCACAAGCTAAAAATATATCAAATATGAAAACTGAAGAAATGTAGGTTGGTTACATATTTATGAAATTTCAAGATATTACAATAAATATTATTCACTTGATCTGTATATGTTGAGACATTAATGCGAAATATCTCCAGAGAAAGACGGCTTTTGAATATCTTAAATACGAACACGGTCAAAATCAAACAGGTGGCCAGTTTCTAGACTTTGATCAGCTAGTAATTTGAAATGAATTATATTGTGCAACCTAGATATCACTGGTTATACAGTTTGATGTTTGGGTCGTGGTAGTAGCTACATTGGACAAACTTTTCAATGGCTAAAACATCGGATTCGCAAACATAAGAGTGATTGCCGTAAGAGTAAGAGAGCTTGTGCCTTGACTAATCACAGCCTAGAAACTGGCCACTTGGTTAATTTTGATAATGTTCAGAGCAAGTGAAGACATGTGAATAACAGCAAAAAATAAGTTTTCGAGAAAATAGTGAAAAGCTTCTGATAATTCAAGTATCTCATTTATTTTAAAATCATTCTCCATTATTTTCGTGTTAGCGCTTTTCAATTCCTATTTGTAAACATTTTAAATTTAGACAATAATTTTTAATATTTTTGATATTTTTATACTATTGCGGTTCTTGATGAAGTTCGGAATAAAGAATAAAATATTGAGTTTAAAAAATAAAGTTTTAATTATCGATCCAGTAACAGACCGCATAACCGAATTTTTCCTTTTTACAAGTGAGCACCGGCGAGTGTGATGTGGTGTAAGAATAACGGCTGCTAAATCGCCCGTTTTCTGGGGGTGGAGCGCCCTATCAGCAACACTACCCTTCGCTATTTCCATTAATATCTCCAAAACTATAAGACGTATCAAAAAAAGTTAATATACGTATTTAACTGTTTTGGTAGCATTAAATGATAGCGAAAATAGTTTTCTTCTCACAATTATCGTTTACCAGCAACAACCCCCACCCCCAATTTTTTTTATTTCAAAATTTAAAATTTTTATCTGCTAAAAAAATACTTATGTAACGTATTCATGTATAAATGCTCTAAATGATATTAAAGATATTTAGATAAACGATTTTTTTTTTACATAAGTAACAATAGATACTATCGTTATTTATTGATGTGTGAATACGTAGATACACAATATTCGAGTTGTTTTTTTTTAACTGAGTTATTTTTTGGCATGTTTAATATATATGTATGAATTATACGTAACCTCTTGTATTCTTTTAGCAAATAAAAATTATGAATTTTGAAATAAATATGAGGAGGGGGTTGAAGAAAACTATTGCCGCTATCATTTAGTGCCACCAAAACAGTTAAATATGCATCTTAACTTTTTTTGAAGATATTAATGCAAATAGCGGATGGTAGAGCTGCTGATAGAGTGTTCCACCCACTAAGATTTATTTAAATCGGCGGGACGCACTTGCCTGTGTTGCCTTGTTAGTTGGCGTCGCACGGTCGAGTACTTCCCATATGGTTTTATTTATTATCACTCATAATGGTAATAATAGTAATAATGACACTTACTTGTTTTGAAACAATAACATTTAAAAACAAGTAAATACGAATATAACATTTCACATTGCGCACCTCCACACTGCTATCTACAAAAAGATACGTATACATGCCTGTTTGATTTTCATGTAAACTTAGAACTAACAATGATAGCAAAGACTGTGGCGTAGTATGGTAAACAACACATAAGTATCGGCACCTTCCGCACCGCACAAGTTTAATTTATTATATAGTAATATAATAATTAGTCCGGGACGGCCGTTTCGAGGACACGAATGGTCCTCATCATCAACCGGTGAATTACTATATAATAAATTAAAATTGTGTGGTGCGGAGGGTGCCGATACTTATGTGTTGTTTAGAACTAACATTAAGCTTTACATCGTAGTGCACATATAATCTTTACAATTTTAGAAAAAGCGAACTTACCAAAGATACATATTGCGGTGTTAAATGTAATAACACATCGATCATGTCAAAATCGTTTAAAACTGGTCTAACAAATATACTATAATTTTGGAATAGCTCACGTTCTAATCTATCAACAACCGTTAATGACAAATCGTCGTCCTAAAAGTTTTATATTTGGATTTGAGTAATAAAAGAAAACAAATATAATTACGGAGTCAGTTTCGCTATTCTTTTGCTTACAGTCGAAAAACCATCTGGCATTAATTTTATTCCATGTACTGAAGCTGAAGTACTTCACTTTCAGGGGATGACGGTCTTTAAATTGGAGGAAGCTTGAGTTGTCGCCTTCATAGCCGACTTCTACTAAACCATCTGTAAGGTTGTAAATGTAAGAATAAAATACATAACTATCGAGCTATTGGTTTGGTAATAACCAACCCAATAATATTATTTTTTTATAGTATTTCATCTACATAATAATGTAGATGAAATACTATAAAAAATAATATTTTACAACTCTATCATGCGCGCATTGCAATTTGAAAAAGGTGGATATATTTTCTATGAATACTTTTAAGCAAAGCAAGCTTTTCTCTCATATTTTACAACTATCAATTAGAACCTTAGAATTAAATTGTATATATGGACTGATTGGGCATGCCTACCCTGATTAAATCTGAGGGATCGGTTTTAGTCAGGGTACCATCAATGAGGATGGTAGAGAAGTGGTTTCTGGTATTAGTATTGTACGGTTACCACGACAACAGTAAACAAAATACCTGCAAACAAAGGTGAGTCTTGTATTTAGAAATTACATCTGGATGTTTTCTTTAATGTTAGAATAGCTCGATCATCATAATAATAGTAAACAAAACATATTGATACTGATGATCTTAGATCTATTGATTCAAAATTTCGAATCTATGTAAAGAACGGTGTAATTTATTTATAATTCTTTTTTACTGATGCAGAAATAAAGAAGAGTAAAGCACCAAAGGAAACAATATTTTAAAAGAAGTTATTATAGGCTACCAGTAAGTGATGTAAACATAAATATCTCAAAATAAATTAAAATAAAAAAAAACCTTAAAAATACAATAACAATAACAACAATACACTATAAGCAAACTTAATAACATTTATTAATAATTTATGAACCTACAGTAAACGTTCGAAATTCCTTTCATCCACCTCGATATCTTTGGGCAATTGTTGTAGAAACTGTTCTATTTTGCTTAGTTCATTCCGGAACGCCCTGTTTGTGATTTACGTAAGAAGATTCCTACGTAAATTTCGAATCAACAGTTAATAATAGCAATTGCAGTATGTTTTGTTTACTGCTGTGACGGTAACCAAACAAAAGTTGGGTCCAATGTTTCTGTAAATATCTCTTTTACTTCCTATATAAAATGTATGATATAAACTAAAACAAACCCTAAAGATATAAACTTCTTATAAAATAGTTACAGAAAAAAATATCTTGCTACGAGGGTGGTTCAAGAAGTCCTTAGAAAATCTAAGACATAGTGTTTGTAGTATCGAAAATGGTTTGTTTCTGGTAAGGATTAATAGTCACTAGACAGCCGTCAAGGTCTCAGTTATATCCGGTTTCATTATTGTTGTCGATTTAAGTAAAGAATTTTTGTTTATGTAGAAAAATGGAAAAGAGTGAGTTTCGAGTGGAAATTAAACACTTATATTTAAAAGGCTTAATACCGAAGCTTAGTTGGTTGAAGTTCATGGTACATGTGCTACTGCGTTAGCAGCTGTTTACAATTGGGAAAATAGTTTAAACATGACCGTACATCCACAAAAAATGAACATCGTTCTGGACGTTCAGTGGAAGTGACTACCACCGAAATAATTGACAAAATCTGTGATATGGTTTTGAATGATCGACGAATCAAAGTGCGCAAAATAATCAAGGCCACCGGCATATCGCAAGGTACAGTGTTTTCAATTTTGCACGAAAAATTGGGTACGAAAAAATCCCGGCAAGATGGGTGCCGCGTTTGCTCTCATTGGAATCATATGGTCGACTGTGAGGCTATTTTGACGCCTTTCCGTTGCAATTCTGATGAGTTTCTCCGTCGATAGATAACTATGAATGAAACATGGATACACTAACACACTCCGGAGACAAAGGAATACTCAAAACAGTGGGTTTTAGGAGGTGAAGGGGCTCCGAAGAAGGCGAAAGCGGTTGAATCGATCGGCAAAGTGACGGCCTCAGTTTTTTGGAATGCAACAATTTAGTACAACATCCACCGTATTTACCGTATTTACCGGATTTGGACCCCAGTGACTTATTTTTATTTCCCAATTTGAAAAAATGGCTCGACAGACAACGATTCAGGTCGAAGGAGGAAGTTATCGCACAAACAGAAGCCTACTTTCAAGACCTCCCGAAATCCTACTTTTTGGAGGTCTTAAAAAGCTGGAGAAACGCTTGTAAACGTGTATAAACTTAAATGGAGATTATGTTAAAACATAAATAAAAAACTCCAGAAAATACATTGTTTTTCTAAAGACTTATTGAACGAGGGTTGTATTAAAAAAAATTATGTTTCTGGTGTTCAAATTTAGTAAAGTTTGGTATTCAATATTGAATACCCTGTATACTTTGATAGATGGTGTTTTAACACTATTTTTAAGTAAAACCAAGTACGCAACCTAATCTCGTAAGCGTTTACATTAAAATCAGGATATTTTGAAATATATAAAGTGTATCTATGTACATTTAAAAAAGGGAACAAGAATATGAATATCTGGAATTTTATTAGAGATGTACATATGAAACCAACATTATATTTGTTTATTTCTAGATGGACAGAAAAAAATAATAATATACAGAGCATTCCATTTGAAACAACAAAGTAGGCGCCGGGTTCGCTATTTAGAATAGAATATAACTTTATTGTTGAACAAACACTCCAATTATAGAGCCAATGATAGTCATAATATAGCAAAATAGGTTATCATACGTAAATATAATTACAGAAAAATAAAAAATAAAAAAGTGCGATAAAATAATGATTTGTGTAGCCCGAAATAATTTTGACTCTATTAAGTTTATTGCGTTATCAGAAAATTTTAACTAACTATAATTCCAGATTGGGGCACCCCATATGTTACATCATTCACCGTTTCAAAGCTCTATTTAAAAGAATAAATTTCTCCTTGTAATACGTTAATATAATTCCTCCAGAAACACTCACTTGGTTAATTCATGATTATTTATTGCAATTTTCGCTTTTAGGTAACCATTCAGTTTTTCCTGATATTGATAGTTGTAAGAACACTAATATCTGGCATGCCGAATTAACTTTAAACGCTGCATTATTTAATACTTATCAATGCCAACCTGTCCAAACACGTATCCAAAATGACTCATAATCGATTGACGATAATATGTTCACAGTCTTGACATGGCGTTTCGTTTGGCTTCTGATCCCCCTTCTGATGTCGCTGAAGGTGTTTCCACCTGAACCCAAGACAATTTCGTAAACCGCGTCAGAACTGGCCACTTTGTCCGTTTCCGATATTAGAATGTGGGCGTTATTGGCCGCTAGGACCGAAAAGTGGAAATCGAATTGATACCATTTATCTCGGGGCTGATTATACGTGTCGATTTCATAGAAAATGTTATATGTAGTTTCTGAACGGGAAACATGCATTTGACATCCGCTAAAATCTATTATTAAGATTTGAAAAAAATAATTTAAATCGTGCGATATCAAACGACAAGAATAATGTTTTTACTAACCTGTGGTATTGTTTGTATAAATGCAGTGAACATTGAATACGAAAGATAAGCACCACAATAGAATAATTCGCTTGGTCATGTTAACAACTAATGAGTCCCAAGCGTAAAAAGAAGTTACTTTTAGTAATTAATTCGGGATCTAATGCGTAATATTTCCTGTATACAGTGCCATTGAAAAGTTTTAGTAAATTACTAAAATATTGGAGAACTCGATACTAGTTTTAAAATGTAAGTTAAGAAACCTTTTGGAAATTTTCACGCCAAAAAAAAATCATAACAATTAGTAAAAAGATCACCAAATGAAGTTATTGAATCTTGCTATAACTTTTACTATGCTAATCAGCAATAAGAAAATGATTGTAGGAACACGATTAAAATGTATAATAAAAAATGTCGTACTTTCTTAAAGCACGGCAGATGGTTCTTTTAACAAGGGGTATCAAGCATTTCTAACATTAATTTTCTTTGTACAAAATTCTGGTCATGCTAAAACTCGTAGATCGTCAACGATTTCCATATCAGATAACCGGATAAAAATATATTTCTTCGACAAGGTTTAGATCTACATTTATCAAACTGGTCTAGATGTATTCCCAAGGGTCGATTTTGTCTCGCTGGGGATCCATGACAACGAAAAACAAATATGAAGGTTCACGAGATTTAAATGGAGATATATGGAATACTCCTTCACCATGAAGTGCGCTGTCTGTCGAAAGGCCTATATTTCGCAAGGTTTCTCTCACTTTTTGAGGCCGTTTTAGAATTCTTGAATGCTTTCAAATGAAACTTAATTAAATGAAAACCAGATATTGCGTATTCATCAAACTTGCGGTTACAAAGTGAATCTACCATTGCAACTTTTTGAAGCAAAATATTCAAAGGCGCGCGTTTCTTCAATTCTCAAAATTTGTTATCGAGAAGTGTCCAGGGTGACGACATTTTGGCTTACGCTCAACATTTAAATGGTCTTCGCACAGACTTCAAATCCAAATTTGAGGATGTTTTGACTACGGAAGTACCATACATAGTACATACTAGATTATTGATCCATACGATGACATTGAAAAATCGGATATCATTGTATATGATATCCGATTCAATTCGATCAATTCTTCTTGTATAGAAGAATTGAACGAAATAAGCAGTAGAGAAGAATTTAAGATGCAATTCAAAATGGGGCATCTTCCGAAGATATACGTGTTGCTTATCCTGCATTATGAATTTGTGCAGAAACATTTTTAATAGATTTTCCAGCTTCATACCTCGTGTCAAGGAGTTCTAGCACGGTAACCAACCTTCTTACGAAAAAAAGCAATCGGTTGGGAATCGCTAGCCGTAGAAAAATTCCGCGAGTAATCTACGGGGCAAAGAAGTTTAGGAATCTCAGGTTTAGATAAAGATAAGTCTAGTAGAAGGTACTCTAACGATCAACTTACGAAAAATTAGTGCTCATTCGGCATTCCTCCCATTGGAAAAGAGCAATTTGCACAATTCACAAACAAGGCTTTTGTTTATATCATCTACAGTGTGCGCGTCATCTACAACCACAATATTATGATATCTGCATGCAATCTTGTCTGTATATATTTTTTGCTGATGCAGCAACATTCATTCGTGCTAATATTAATAATACTCGCAACTCTTAATTATGATCCGACGACAATCCCCGAAACGTATTTTTAGCCTATTTTAGGTAAACGTGTAGTGTGGTGTGGTTGACAAATATTTAATTGGCCTATTGAATGGTTTCCAGAGCGTTGGATTGGTAGGGATAGTCCGCTTACTTGGCCTGCAAGTTCCCAAACCTCACACCGTTGGTCTTTTCTTTACGAGGCTTGTCAAAGGGAAGAAATGTTGCACCCCATATTAAAGAAAAGCACGAATTGATCAGAAGAGCGGATGTTTTTAAGTCGGTGGCGGTATTTTTTAACATTTGTTAAAAAAAAACTCAATGATTTTGTTACGACGTCATAATTTCAAAGCGAATAAAAATCTGATAACAACATTTGATTATTTTGTAGAATGCATTCCCAGAGTTTGGTGCGTTCCAATCCATTCACCCTGAATATTGCTTGTTCTTCAAACTTTTAAGGATAATGAGCAACATTTTTAATTTTCTTAGTAAATCCTTTTCTAAATTTTGTTCATGTTTCAAATAAGCTTTAATAAAACTTTTGATTAAATTAACTCTGTAGGATTTTGTAAGCAAATAATCTAAAATTGCGATTCTAAATTTTCTGACGCTAGTGTAAACGGAATATCAATTCCGGTAGAGTGATATTTATGTGGGGAGTTAGATAAATCTAATTAGGGAACAACGTGCAGAGGAAGCCGATTACGGATAAAAATAAAAAAACAATCCTCTAGATAAACTTTTAATTATATTAAAATGACGGATGTTTTTACGATAAAGGTTTGGTTTTACGAATAGTAAAGAGAACAAAGTTATATGGAGTAAGAGAGGCGAGAGAGAGTAGGGACGACATTTTTTACATTTTGATTTTTATAATTTTCCATATAAATAATTTTAAGAAAATGTTGGTTATTGATAATTGTTGCTACGCAATGATATTATGAATATACTGGAAACTTTTTTAAGTGATGTGGCGCATTTTGTCCTAAGCCTTCAATATAAAGGGAGAGTCACGCACTCGCACTATGGTTTGTAAAAGATACGTCTCCATATTTTCGTTCGTTTTTTTTTTAATTGCATTTGTATTTAAATGTTGTGGTTATGTTACTTTAATAATATAATAATAATAATACTCTAAAAATAAACTTTCTATTTAACTATAAATTCAATTTTCAAGAAGCTCAATATGTTATTTATCTTAATACATGAACGCAATTATGTTTTTTCTATTTAAATATTGATTTGCGATGACCAAATTAATTAGTGTATAAAAATAATACTAATTTTACGTAATTTTATGCAACGAATAAAACAGCCTTTACAGTGAGGCTTCCGTGTAATGGTAGTAGGTAAACCACCCCTGGAGCCTTTTGCCAGTCAACCATATTTAGGTGGTAGAACCGGGTATGAATTGGTCTTGTACGTATCGAATCTGAATGCGACGGTATTTGAACGACCAACGATATGAATTATTTTGGGTAAGTGTTGTACGTAAACCAACGCTGGGACTCTTTGCATTTCTAACGGGTTAGTAAATTTATCAATTCCTCCATCCTCTCCTGCGTTTTGGTTTTTCATATATATATTAAATTAAATTTAGTAAGCAACCAGTATAGTACCAAGTGCAAACAGAAATAACCTGAAATAGCTCATATGAATGTAACTACTGTATCTTACGTTTAGCGCCAGTATACATACATATCTTTACATATAATAATTTTGAAAGGGCCGTTTGAAAAATAATTTACCCTATTTATAACTGTGACAATTTATTTTTATTTATTTATTTATTATCAGAGCAGCAAAAAATCATTTCAAATTACAGAAAATCATATATTAAGTAAATACGAGGGGAGTTCCATAAATCCCTGGCCTTGGCAAGAAAAAACACATTTATGTGCAAAATTCATTTTATTTTTCAATATAGTCTCCTTCGAGGTCTTAGTCCAACATTTTCCTATATTTTGTTTCTCATCGAAAAAATACGATTTTGCCAGTCCTGCACAATAGGCGTTTATTTCTGCAAAAACTTCATCGTTTGAGCCAAATTTCCTTCTGCCGAGATATTTTTTCATATTCCGAAATAGGAAATATTTGCTGGGGGCTAAATCTGGGTGCGGACGGAATTGCATTGTCTTCATGGAACAGGACGTTTCTCTTTCACAGCATTGTTGAAACGATCCAACAAGTTGGCATAATCTTCGCCATTAATCGATTTGGTCTTTTCTAGGTAATCAACGTGGATTATGCGGCGTACATCCCAAAACGCTGTGTCCACGATCTAGTTGGTAGATAAAGTGGTTTTGGGCTTTTTTAGCGCCGGTTGGTCGCGAAAAATCTGTTTGGACTGTTCTTTGGTCTCTAGTGCGTTGTGATGAATCCATATTTCGTCAGCAGTTAAATATAAATCGACGCCAGAAATCATTCGGATTGCGCTTTAACATCACCAAACATTCTTTTGAAGTTTGAAAAGTCTTAGCGCCCATCTTACGGAAAGCTCTCTTACATTCGAGCGCGTTGCTAAAATATTATGCACCCGGTCAATTGAGATGCCCACAATCTCACCAATTTCGCGCACTTTCAATCTCCAGTTATTCATTACCACATCGTGTACTTTTTCAATCATTCCTGATGTAACAACCCCATTTGGACGAGTTGGATGTAAAAAATGCTGGTACGATCGCGTTTAAATGCAGCTGTCCGATATTTTATGGTCAATGACGAAGGCGCAGCTTCACTGAGTTCCACTTCTCATCATTCTCTTTCTTTCCCAAAAACAAATATTTAATCACTTCTCTGCATTTGATATTTTCCATTGTTGTTGTTAAGGACTTAACATTTTATTTTTTGTTTTATTTTATTTTATAAATGTGACCATTTTTATTTATTTGAAAGTAATATTTTGTTTGTGTCTATTTTATGATAAATTGAGTGTTTCTTTTGTTTCGCGTTGTATAAATTTATATATTCCATATTTAGCATCATTTAAACTTTAACGTGTGCCCATTCAATGTCAAAATACGTATAATTTCTTATAAAGTTCGCAAATATTTAAAATTCGTCAATGTTCTAATTAAAAATATCTTTAATACTCATTTATTATATCTGTTTGATGAAGCTCTTGCTAATTCATGTATTAGATCGAGCGCTAGGTAAGGAATGTCCGCCAGTTACCGCCGGTAACGTACACTTACGTACAAGTTATCGAAACTTCGTCGGAAGTCGAACGTACGAACTACCGACTGCCTGCCTTCTCTCTTTCGCTTGTGAGTCACGCAGCGCTCGGACCCGCACTATCGTTGGTTTCTGATTTTTCCGCTTATACATGGGGACAGCAGCTCGGAGCAAGATACTAGCGGTGGTGTATCAAATAAGTATACGAAATAACGCGAGCGTCTGGGTAGCCGTGAGTTGCATAGCATCTTTTTGCGGTAGTGATCGGCTATTTGCTGCTGTCGCCCAACCAGACGCTCATGCTCCGGTAGGGTTTTGCGGTGGCCCTAGCGTTAGACATTAAATGTCCCGATACATTTGAATGCGTACACAAAGAAGGAACCGAATTATGAAATCCATACAGTATGCTATTTATGTATTTGAATTTATATCTATAGATATATAAGGGAATCATTTAATAAATATATTTTGTATATCTACGTACTGTGTTTAATTTGAGATCAACTGATTAAGCGAGTAAACACATAAGAATTACATATAAGCAATTGGTCCTTTCGCCTCACAAGAAAGGTACACCGAAGCAGACGACTAGCGGCATTGTTCTTCAAACTAGGAGAACGTAACAGTTGTTAAATCACAAGATTTGTTCACTTTAAATGGCTGTCGTTCACAAAGTAACTACTGTATCTATTTGAAAACTTGACAGAACACTTGGCAAGGCCAGGTATTATTGAAGTCCTCTCGTATTTTTCTGTATTGTTTTCTATTTACGCTGTTATATTTCTGTCTACCTTTTTGATTTGTGGTTTTTGTCTCAAACATCAAATCAAAAAGAAAACTACCAATCACCGCACGAAAAAGGGATAGTATGTACTCTTTTTTTAGTAAAGTAAATTGGTAACGTTATCTCTCCTATCATCAAAAGAATTGTACTGATTGTGAGCCTATTCCGAAATAAATACACTCTCTGACAAAAACTTAGACGCGGTATGATGTTTTACGGGTTTTAAGGGTTACAACATTTCTTTGCGAAACCAGCAAGATATCTAACAAACGAATGATCAGTAATGCGTAGATCCTCCATTGTTCTTAATCACTTCCAATAGTCTGTTATTAATAGATTTATATAAATTTAACACGTAATTTTGAGGGATAGTCCGCCATTCAGTCACTATTGAAGTTTTCAGTTCCTGTACCGTGAAATATTGACGGCCTCCGCCATAAACGCGACATGCCAATTCACCCTACATGTTTTCAATAATGTTTAAGTCTCGTGACCGTGCCGGTCACTGTAAAATTTTAATCTTTTTCCCTTTAAACCATTCAGTAATGGTTTTTGCTTTATGAATTGGCGCGTTATCTTGCTGAAAAATGAAACTGCGCCCGGCCCATTGGTTTCCAAAACGTAGAAGATTGTCACGCAATAAGTCTTTATACGTCACAGATGTCATTTTGTTTGTGCAAAACACTATCCCACTTTTATCGCGAAATCCAATCACTGCCCATATCATCGCAGATCCACCCCCTAATTGTCTGGTCATTTTCACTGTTGGTTCCTTTCTTAGATCATGACAATAATGCGAGTACCCATCCGGTCCGTCCAAATTAAAACGTTCCTCATCGGAAAATATAACTTTTTCCCATTGTTTCTTCCAGGATACGTGTTCTTCGGCAAATCTCAACCTCGCTTCTTTGTGTTTCGCCGAAAGTGGCAGTTTTCTCAACATTTTCTTTCGTGATATTACTGGTGACGTCTTTAAAATTCTTTGAACATTACGCACGTGCGTTTGTACCCCCGCCTGTTCTGCAATAACTCTCGCTGACACAGAAGAATTGGATGCACACCGCAATGTCATGCGTTTATCCCGCTCACTTACAGCTTTCGGTCGCTCCTGGCCTTTTGGTTTGCCGTAATTTTCCGGATCTTTTAGGGAATTTCTAACGGAATGATCGCTTCTTCGTAACCGACGAGTAATTTCCTTCTTACTAACACCATCCTGGTGCCAGGCTAGAACTTTACCCCTTTCTATCAAGGATAGAAAGGGGTAGGATTCTTTCTACCCATACTGCAAACACTTTATAAAATATAATTTCTCGTGGTGAAATGTGCACACTTTACCAGCACAACCGCTGCATATAAAGAGAAGTATCAAATTAAAACATTTTCGCTTATATTAATGTAATAAATGCACAGGGTCTAAATTTTTGTCGCGTTTAAAATTCCTATTTTGATCTGGGAAAATCTCAATTACCCCTCATAAAGCAATAAATACCCAGAAATATCTATAGATGGACTATTTACAATACACTATACACAAGTATTAATAACCCTCATTTACATTTTATATAATGTCTATAAACTTTGTTTCGTAAATAGAAACGGTACCGCGTCTATGGTTTTGTCGGGTAGTGTAACACCAACTTGTATTATTGTAGTAAATATTCGTGCTATAAACCTTGTTGTGTATGCTATATTCTGATTATTACTTAATGTTGAATTATGGACTTGCAGTAGATGATGACCATTGTGTAATCAATGATTACGGAAATAAAACAGAATTTTATTAATCGAAAGGCTTTATTAGACACAAGTTAAAGTATTAATTTATCTGTGTACATCGTCATGATTCATGATTCGTCAGTTATTAGCACCAATATTAAATATGTACTGTTATAACAATAGTCATAGTTGTATTATATATATAATATATATATACATTTCAGATTTAAACTACGCTTACGATTTTAAAATTTGGTTAATTTCTTTCGCCTACAAATTTGTACACACTACAGTCAAGAATTCGTCCTTCGAACGTTCATCGTCATCATCAACGTTTTGTTTTTAAAAAACAAACAAACAAACTAATTGTCTCGTTTAACATAACAATTCAATCCTTTATACAGATTCTCCGAAATATGGCACTTAAAGTCTTATCGTCTTCGAAGCGATCTCCGAGATTACACCTCACAATTTGGTCGTAGCTTGTAACTTTACGTATCTATTGTGTTGCTGGGGATTTTCAACGTCCGGTGGCATGAAACACTGGTGAGTCTGTACCTTGGGCTTCAGTAGGATCTTCCGAACGCCCCAAATCAAACCGATAACCATGAAGCACAACACCACAAAGATGGATACGAAGGCAACGTCAAGATTGGAGAAACCTTTCTGTTCGCGCTTGAATACTGTCACGCAGCGTGGTTTTTGCCCACCTTCTAGGCTCGGTCCTGGCTGTAGAATATTCGCGCAAACCCTATAGGGTCCTTCCTGTAAACCTACGAAAGTATATTTGGGTTCCGTACAATTGATCTTTTTCTGGGACAATAGAGCCCCTTGTTCTAGAATTGCCACATTTAACTCGCATGAGTTCTTCGGATAAATGTTGATATCTATCGCCAAGTGACCGTGCGATGTTAAATTTGCCTGAATCGCGATAACTTTAGGATTTTTCTGAGCGACTTTGTTGTGTTCTAGAACGTTAATATTCTTAATTAATGGTATTATTTCTGAACATCCCAATATCAGGGATAATTCATCAGTATCTTGTCCGGATCCCAGTAAGACAACGCAGTATCTATATTTGTGGCCTAAGATTAAATCTGTAACGTTTGGAACTGTCACATTTAAGAATCTTGGATCAAGCATTGCTGAGCTGTTGCACTTCAATGGGTTCGTTTCTAAAGGTACTTCGTTATTACCTTCTTCTTCATAGACGAATATCTTGTCACAGGTGTACGGTATGGCTTTCTCCTCAACGTACCACTGAAGAAAAACCCTTTCACCATCAAAAATATAATTTTCCAGGTTGATTTTCGCTCTAATAGGCGCTTCTGATGGCGAAACAGGCAGGTCTTGCTCATCTTCACCGCATAATAGGTCTTTCGTTCGAATATCGATTAGTAAAGCATTTTCGAGAGATGGCGGTGTCGTGCAAACCGCACTTTCTTTATCATCTTTCGCTAAACTTGAATTAGCCAACCACAATGAAAATTCTGTAAGGCTACAATCGCAATTCAGCGGGTTATCTGCTAAAGATAACTTTTTCAATACGGTAGTTCCTTTTAACGAATCACTAGCAACTATAGATATATCGTTTTCATCCAGTTTAAGATTTTGCAGCTTCTTCAGTGGCAAGATTAAGTCAGCGGTGAGTGCCCTCAAAAAATTATGACGTAAATCCAAGTCAGCCAAATTGCTAAGATGCGCTAGCGACGAGCCTGACACGGCTACTATACGATTGTGCGCCAAATCTAAATTGATGAGGTTCGATAAGTTCATAAAGGCGTGATCTTCTAATACGTCTATCTGATTGTGATGCAAGGATAACGTTGTGAGAGTGCTCAAATTCTCTAATGCGCCCATTTTTATACTGCTCAAAGAGTTGTGGGCTAATTGTAGGTCTTTTATCGCCGGCATTTTGGGGAATGTCATCGGAGCGAGGGGGCCTATCAAATTATTTCCGGATAAATCGAGTTCTTCGAGCATTAGCAATGGTTCCAGCGATGAGACTATCGACGTAGTAATCTTATTTCCTCTTATTCGTAACGTTTTCAGCAAAGGGAGGTTCGTGAATGTATCAGTTTCGATTTTGGAGAGCTGATTGTCGCTGAGTTCGACGAAGGATAGATTTCTTAATCCCTGTAAACGAATCAAAAAGTGAGTTTTCTCATCTTACCGGTTTATTTTTTATATTTCTTACCGCAAATGATTGGGAAGTTAAAGCTTTCAATTTGTTAGTGGATAGGTCCAGCCTGTCCAGTTCTGGCAAGTACTTGAGGGCCGCAATGGGAACGGTGACGAGCTGGTTGTTGGGCAAGCCAAGGGCCTGCAGCGGTGCGGCTAATCCCTTGAAGGCCGTGTTGCGTATTTCTTTGATTTCGCCGGAGGATATGACTAGACCGTGAAGGGCAACTCCTTCCAGGAGGGGACCGGGAAGTGAACTTACGTTTTGTACTGTACAATCTAAGAGGGATACATGTGCAGCGTCTAAGGACCGCAGCACTCGCCCTGTGAAAAAAAAAATTCTATTACAAAGGAATAAAGATAAGACATATTTTACTTCTTACACGTAAATAAAAATTGAAAAAAATTGATATCAGCAAAGAGTAGTTGAATTAATAGTCTACGTTTTGTTTATTATTGCAAAAAGTCTAGGGAAAGCATTAACAGTAAATTGTAATAAAAACAAATAAATATGGGTAAATCTAAAAATTTCTTGGCAATGTTCTAGACGAATATTTTATTACTTTGTGCTCTTAGGTGTTTTCTGTCTATGAACAGATATCTGAGCTCTTGTTTAGATGCATTGTTTTAAAGCATAAGATTTCTTCTTCACGTAATAAGAAAATTAGGTTAAAATTTCCACCACATCACATCTACATTACCGATATATTATTCGTCATCCACTTCTGTCAAAATTTCGGAGAGATTAATCGAGTATTATTGTCTCCAGAGCTGTTAAAAGTAAGCAAGTTTATGTTTTTTTGTGGAATCATCGAAAAGCAAGAATATCGGTCTGCGGCGTTATGTGACTGCAAATGACACATGGATATATCACTGCACACCAGTCGAACGTGCACCTAAGAAGACAAAGAAAATTACATCAGCCGGAAAAGTTATGGCGACAACTTTTTGGGATTCGCAAGGCATGATCTTGATTATTTGAAAAATAGAAGAACAATTACATAACAGTACTATGCTGATTTATTGGACCAATTCAACGCTGAATTGTAGAGACAAAATTTCCCACGCAATGAAAAAGAAATTCTGTACCTTCATGGTAATGCCCCAGCCCAGTCATCACGATAGCAAAATTAGCCTAGTTACAGTACGAATTAGTGCTCTATCTACTGTATTATACAGATTTAGACCTCTGCGAATTCTTTCTTCTTCCTTTGACAAAAAACGCCTTAACGGAAAGAGATTCACATCAAATGAAGGAGATGTTGCCGAAATAGAAACCTATTTTGCAGAGTTTAACAAATCCTATTATTTAGACGGCTTAAAAATGTTGGAACATCGTTGGACTAAGTGTATAGAGTTACAAAGTCATTACGTCAAGAAATAAATTGGTTAAATGCAAAACAATGGTGTTTATCATATCACTGTCGTATTTCTAAGTTTAAGCCGGTCAATGTTATTAATCATAATTTCTTTGGAACCCCTTTAAATCATGTTGTAGATTAACAAGCAGAACTCGAAGGAAACTGCACGTTATTACTTTGATGTACTAACCTATAATTTTCATGGCGTTCCTGTCTCCTGTACACCTCAGAGTGTGCGGCATATCGCAGCTGCATTCGACCACCGGCTGTTTAGAAATCTCTGGGCACTTCCATTTTTCGACTCCGGGCGCCGGAACAGCGGAAGTTCCACACCACCAAATTAAACTCAGTAGCAGCCACCACATCCTGAAGCAAATAAGAGGAATAAGATTGATTTTTAATTAACATTTGCGTTAATAGTATGTGGCACAAAGATTTATAATTTAACATTGAAATTCACACACATGCATTTTAATTTTAATTTACATTGCTGTTGTTAATTGAAGGAAGTATAGAAATCGTTGAATGATCTTTCAATAGATTTAACATAAATATTAAGCAATGGTAAAGTGGTTTCTAAGAAAACATGTCATTCCGATAGTTAAAGAGCTTTAAAGAAAATTCTTTTGTGCATTAAATTAATCTAAGTTCGGTTTCGAACTTGGTGCAAGATTTAATGGATTTTCTTATATATTTACTAAAAGCAAAGAAATGATAAGTTGTGAATTGCGGACTTGAACGTTTTTGGATATAGGCAATAAATTATGCGTACTTAAATTTTTTTTTTTGTTATTGAAGATTAATGTTATAGAAAAACCAACTCAAGGTCGCCTAATTGTGGAACAGAGACAGATTTCAGAACTTCACAAAAGTCGGAATATGACTCCAGCAGCTTTGCATAAGCCAATTCTAGGTCGCCCAACTGCGCCGTCCGGAGAAGAGTTCCTTCCGCCTAGTTTGAGATCGCTGCAGTAAAGGCTCTCCGCTATGAAATTTATCGGGGCTTATATACCAAAATTTTGCGTGACATATCGTCTCTTGTCCATGACGTAACGCGTACAATCAAGACAGTTTTAAAATAGGTACACTACTGCGCAAATTATGAATTGATGGGATTAACATAATACATGCACTAACTCAGAAAGCTCAAAAGAAACGCTAGATACACTCTTCCTCAAAATAATCGGTAATGGCATTGAAAGATTAATTAACAACATAAAAGTTTTAACAAGTTGATATATAATTAACTACAAAAGATGAATACATCATTCTACGTTCTTTTCTAGATTAAACTTTAAATTAGACGGACTTCCATGGTTCGTCACAACTTATACAGAACGTTTACATTAATCATATTGGACTGATAATATACAGGCTTTCATTTAAAATAAGTTGCTTATTACGTCTTACTGATTAGCACTCTTTGTACCGCCTTATGTTTAAAAAAAAAGCGAACAATTTTGAACTCGTAACTTTCTCATTTATTTATTCCACTGTCGCAGACCTTTCATTCTGGTATCAATAAAACATCAAAATTCACTAAAGATAGGTATAGGGAAATCTTAATAAAATCTATGTAGAATAATGTGTGTTATCGGAAAATGAATAACATAAGGGGGATTTTCTTTAAAGTAAGAAGCAAGTTGACATTCGTTTATTTGAAAGAAAATTTTCAGCATTCAGCTAGTAACAATTTCCAGTATTCAGTATTCAGCTAACTAACGGTACAAACGCCATACCCTGTATATTTTATTTATTTGTTTTGTAGAACCTTTTATTATTATTACTGACAAATATATATCAATGACCGTGAACATCATGAACAATGAACCTATCTATCTATCTAAAGCTAGAGAGTATACGTGAGAGACTCTCGTCAACTTGATTCTTCTGCTCTTTTTTCATTGTCTTGCGTTACACTTTTCCCCTTTTGACTTAAACGCCTGTTTTATGTGACGCGTCAGTGAAATAAATGGAATGTCCACCGGTAGAGTCGAAAACAGATGATGACGACGACCAGAGCGGAATCAAATAGGCGCGTTGGAGTTTGGTTTTTCGTTGCGACAATCACGGAGGATGTGGAACAAGCAGTCGGAGTAGCATCGGGTCTGGGAGTCGAATATCGGCCGTATGTTAGCCCCGTCCACCCAAGATCGCGGGACATTGATGGACATTATAAATTGCGATCATGTGCTAAATTGTCAGGTCTGCCGGCGTCGCAAAAAAAACATGGCATTTCTGTGAAGTTTCTCCCTCGGATATGTATTTGTATGTAGGTATCAAGTTGGCGCGTTTTATATGACATCGCTTTGTTGGACTGTTGGAAGTAATCCTTGATGTGATAGGTATAAATTATCGTTTTGGGACGGCTCCGGTTTCAGTAACGCTTAACAGGAAGAAAAGCGTTACATTATGCGAATGTTGAACTCTTAAGATCCGCGATAATCTTCGTTTTTCGAAGAGGTTTACTACCTAAAGAGTTGTATTTTCTTTGTTTGCGTATATCTCTTATCCTATAGATGCAATTTACATTATCTTTATTGCCTTTAGCAAATAAAAATGAAGATTGTGACAAAATGTTTTGCTTATATTTTAATATCTTTGATAATATAATTTCATTATTTCTGACTCATTCTGTAGAAATATACGATTAAATTCCGCTCGTATTATTGTGTACTGTAAAGGTATATTTAAAATGTTAGACGGGATGACACAGATAATGTTTCTTATGAATTCCGGGCTATCTACTTGATAAAGTCGGGACTTCTTTAACTCTTTCAATTCTCTGCTAACTTCTTGTCGCACTTCTTCTGCTTCGACGTTTTCAATTCCTTTGATAGCTGCTTCAAGCTCTGCGATGATTTCTTCTGTAGGTATCTTCTTGGGTGCATTCCCAGGGCAAGTACTTTCGTCTCGTCTGCAGATTGATAGTTCGTTGATACGTTCTTCAGTGCTTCGGGTTGCTCCTTGGTCTTATTTTCCTCGGTCCTTGCGAACTTCTTTACTTGTATTGTTCTGAATCTCTCGAACTGAACTTCTGCCCCGTGCCAGGTTATGCGGTCGATAAGGTCTCAGTCTTCCTTCGTCATCTTCTTAGCTATCTCTATCTCGGTTACGAGAAATACTGTATGTTGTGGGTTAAATCGTCAGGTTTTGGGCCAAGGATTCTCTAGCTACTATATGGGCAATTACTAATGAAACACCCCATATATATGTCACCAAACAGTTTTTTAAATGATCCATTTCTCCAAGCTGGTTGGAAAAGTTCAATGAATTTGATACCTAGAAGCCCAAGTCAGCAGAAATTTCATAAAGAATCGTTACAGTGAACGAGTTTGTCTGATATAAGTTCGAGTTTTTTCACTATAAATGCCTATACGTCACGTTGGGTATTTGAAATGCATCGCGCGCAGGGCCGGATTGCGACAGGATACACCGATGTCGACCACAGTACAACACGCTTAATTGATTTCATAAAATATTAATAAATTCGCCGTCCATAAACGAGAAGGCACCCGGTCACGCTGCAAAGCCACTTCGTACACCATATTTGGCGCGACAATTGTGCCACAACGCTACAAATATCCGACCGCTATTACCATATACATACATATGTCTGTCCCACAATAGGAAAACTTTTTACTATTTCGTTGGTAATGGATAAGCAATGGGCAAAATTGGATCGATAATCTATATATGCCATGTAAGGATTTGTAAGCTAAAGTAAAACGAATAAATTATTAATATCGAAAATATAACTAGCAATTATTCCTTTTAAGAAAAAATAAAATAATAACGCTTCTTTTTGTTGATATAAATCCTTTCTAAATTACTTCTAATGACGGAGTATCTTCAGGAAACCCAAATATTAGTTGGTAGTTACTACAACTTTAATAGACATATTGTAATAGTTTCCTTAATGTATACACAGATGTCGGAGCTAACATAGTTTTAACACCGTATAGTTGTTCCCTTGCGTCTATTTGCCTTAGTAGTTACTATCGATGAAATGGTGTTGCTTCAACACCGTCGCGTGGTAAATGGTAAGTTGAATAGGAACAAAAACTTTCAGTGTTACATATGTTCCGTTTCGGTGAAAAATTTCTCCCTTTCGGCGAAAAGTTTCTTCGTTTCGGTATTAAGAATTTCCCCACACGGTGAAACAATTCTCTATTTCGGTATTAATTTTTCTTCCCGCAGTGGAAAAATTCACCGTTGCGGTGCTAACATTGCCTCGCTTCGGTGATACTATCTTTCTTCTGTGGTGAAAAAATTCTCTGATTCGGAATTGGGACATTTACCTTAATGGTGAAGAATTTCCCCGTTTCGGTGTTAAGTTCAGGGAGGAAAATCTCCGAGTCGGTGTTCCGATGTTTCCCATGTGGTGAAGTATGTAACCCTTTCGGTTTTATTCCTTCCCTTTGTTGACCAGAACTTATCCGATTGGATGTTAAGATTCTCTAGTTAGGTGATATAATATAATATAATATAATGAAAAGCTCCATTTCAGATTCCATCGCGATGTGAAATACCTTTGTTCCAATGTAAAAGAAAGAGTTGCGAAGAATAGCGAGAACAATCCTCGAGTATTTTTGTAGAAGCCAGTGAATCTCGATATGGAGACCAAAGGTCACCATCAAAAGGAAGAGGGCGCCAGATATTTGTAAGGAAAAAACAGCAAACCATCCTCAAGGCTTGCTGTCCTCGATCAAAGACAAAAAAAACTGAGCTCTGTCAAAACGAAAATATGTTAGCAGTAAATAAAATGTAAGTAATAAAAAATGAAATTGTGATCCGGCGAGTTAATTCAAAGCTAGTATCTGCAGATTGGAAATTGACTTAGTTTCCTGGTGTTCAAGTGCTGAAGGGGATACATGTTGTTGGAACAGCCCTGCAATGGTCGAAGCTGCTAAGGATCAAAAAAGGAAAAAAAAATACAGTCTGTTCAGAACTAATTTAAAAGAAAAACAAAGTGAATGAGATTTTAAATTTATTTAAAATAAAGACTAGAATCAAAATTAAAATGTAAGCAAAAAAATGACACCTTATACACCCTTACCATTATCAAATAAATTCTTTACTATTAGTCTAGATTCTTTTTGTCTTTTTTTATGTACGTGTAGAGTAACGTGGAAACATATTCGTAAGGAATGTGCGTTGCCGTCTCTAAATTTTCTTGGTATAGACGGCTGGGTTCATCTTCGGCCCTCTATAATTTGCATAGATTATATTTCAATGCTTGGATTTTTCATCCTAATTTCCAGTTTAAGGTGGCTCTTCTGTAAACTACAGTAAGGGTTTGGAGAATCATATTCACTGCTTCTTTGGGCAACTTAATCCTTCTTGTAATTTCCGTCAATCCCTTGGTAGCATAAGACTTAGCATAAGGTAATCAGCTTTTTACCTTCGAATCCGTATCATATCAAATACCAAGCGATACTAATTGCATAATATTACGTATTGTCTTTTGCAAAAATGTTCTTTTGCAGAAATCGAAAATTCAGATTATAGTTTATGCGATATACAAGAACTCTGCTAAAATATTATTCATTATTATCATATATGGTAAGTACCTAATGCTTTATAAGCAGTTTATTATAATGTGTTATTCGTTATATATTGTACAATAGAAAACCCGGATAGAAGCAAAAAAATAATTCAAATGCATTATGGAATTTATAAAAACCCGAATTTCTAGAACTTTACATTAAAATAACATTTCAGTGACCCAGTTTAGCTTTTTAATATTCGTATTTGCACATAAATGGAATTTTGCTAGTTATGGGATTTGTGGGCGGATATTAATATGTATGGCCTGAAGTATAATTATATAGAGAATGTAACGTGACAAGTATAATGAAAGATAACTCCGTTGTTTTTCCTAATAGCTATAATAGATAAATAGCTATTCTTTAAACTTTTTCTGAAAGATACGACAAACAGGTAAACAATTTAGTATCTTCTGAATAATATTGTAGAAATTATATATCTGCAAAAACTCCAAAAAAATATCATTTAACGGCAATTAGTGCCGACAATAATGCATGAAAAAAATAGGAAATATGCATCAAATATTAGGCTTTATAAGGAAATAGACTAAGAATCCGCATTCTCCTTCTAGGATAGACCCGGGTCTTTGTTCTCTTTTGTCCGCCTGATTGGCGCGCGTACATGTAGCAGGATTTCTCCTTTTTTGTTTTTGTGTTTGCTTTATATTTGGTCTTCTTCCATCCTTGTGTCATCTTCTTGTCCAGTGTGATGCCTAGGTGCTTAACTTTTTTATCTCTCTTCAGACGAGTGCATATTGTCATGAATCGCGTAGGTCTGCCTACAAAGAAATAGACCCCCGTTTGGCTCTCAGCTTAAATCGCTAATTTCTAAACTAGCAGTATATCTCCCGACTGTTAGTCCCGAGACGGTAGTACATAGCGCTCTGGGATCTGCACATGCAAGCTACTCTGACAGGCTTACCATGGTGAAAACACGTCAAAAAATTGCTCAAAAACAATAAGCAAAGATAATGCTAATTATACGCCATCAATAAATTCGAATTTTGAACATATTTATCTATATCTTTTACTCACTTTTGATACTTTTTTTTCAGTAAAAGAAAAAATTTTTTCAATTCGCTATTTAGCTTAAATAGTATAATTGAACTAGACGATAGTAGAATTTCGATTTACGCAATATTTGTTTTTGACTCGACTCTTTTCCTTACCATAATATGTAAGGCAGAGATACAAAATTAAGGTAGGAAAATTTCGAGGGAAAGTCATTGTACTTTGCATATGTTACAATCAAGTTGAATACGCTGCGTTAATTTGGTGTCTTCTGTACATCTCCGACATACTAGCTATAGCGTAGATTTTTGACATTCATATCTACCGAAAGTGACGGCGTCTATTCCGATAGTGGTATATCACGTGATGTTATGCTATCAGTCTTTGATCTGCAAAAAATTCATACATTAATTGATGACAAATGCCACCGATTCTTCTTTCACACTCAAACGTATGTTATTCCTTGTTCCACATATCAATTCTAGAAACAATTTTACTTTCATCGCACCATTTGCAAGGATTAATGTTTTGAAACTCGAACATACAGACTCATTAGGATCGGCAAAGACGAATGACAAGATATCTTCAAGTGAACGTTAAACAGTGTCCAGGAAGTGCACTTGAATATGACGATTTTTTAATATACATATCAACTGTAATGCGATAAGAATTGCTTACCTGTGTATACACACATATATGTACATCCACACATGCATAAACACACACGCTATGTTTGCATGTATATTTAATATCGATACATACGATACTGTTCATTTCAATGATAACATTTATTAATTTGTATTACACATACTGGACCTTTATGGCCTGTTGGGTAACAAAGGCTATTATTATTATTATTATTATCTACTACTTTCAACGCTTTTATAGTCATAGTTGTACGGCAGCACATACCGGTATTTAATAAAAAAAAGCATACTACCGCTTACCATGTGATGTACAAGATGAAAGGAATCAATTCCATAAAATTCTAGCAACCTCTTTTGACCAAAATGTCGATTCATATTTTCCATTTGCGCTTTTTCTACTTTCATCACATTTTAACGTCGCTTCCGGTTTGAATGGGAGGGATGGTAACAATATCTATGTTATGTCCCGTATAGTTTTATAAATTTAGATAAATGATTAAATAAGCTTTCCACTAAACCCACATACGGGTTTATTGTAAATAGTTTGTGAGATATTGTCAGAATTAAATGAATAAAAATAATAACTTGATTAAAGCAACAAATAAGCTCAACAATCAAAAAACACAGTATCCAAATCTCAGAACTGTTTTAAGTATTTTCAAAAGTTTAGTAATTTTTTGCACGTCTAATTAAATTCAAAATGCGCCTAACAGAAGCAGAAAGAATACTGGTTCTTATTATGATATGCTTTGGAAATAGACTACGTACTCAAAGAGAAGTTATTGACTTATTTAATTTATTTACCGTGATCGTTCGGCAATTAACCAATATACTGTCAGTAAGATTGAAACCAAATTTAAAGAATTAGCGATCTACCTAAAGGTTGACCATCAAGATACTAAATTAAATATCCCCCTGGCAGCCGAAGACAATCCTCCTGTCACTCAAACAATGGACAAATATCATGAGACTATGGTATTGGATTAGGAAAATACATTTGGCGAAGTAATTGTTAAAGGACGACTTTGACTGAAGGATCCAATTCTGCGAGGAAATAGTTCAAATAAAAACAAGACAGCAATGCAAATTTCATTGAGTATACGGTTTCTTTCTGTTGAGGCAACGTTTTCCCTCAGTAGGCCAAATTGTAGGTATTGGGTGACAGAGAATCCATATTGGTACACTCAGCATCCACAAAAAAATAATATGCGGGAGAGAATTGTTGAGGGAATTGAGGACACATCTGTCAACGTCCTCGGTTAGCAAAGTGGTTTGTAGTGTAAAGGAGAGAGATAGAAGAGAGCCCGAAAACAAGTAAACGAGGGGCGATTTGTGGAAAACATGGTACGAGATCGAGGCATGTGATCGACGCTGTTAAAAAAGCTGGCTACTTTTGCCAACTAATATAATAATAATAATTTGAAAATTTCCAAAATTCTATCTTTTAATAATTTGTTAATTTAAAAAATTTCAAAGATATAGTTAGTTTATATTAGCAAACACATCTAAAGTCAACAAATTAAAAGTGTTGCTAACGTTCTGTTATTTTAGTATTAAATATTGTGCAAATTCGTGCACGCCTGTTACTTTTTTTTATCTAATCTCTGTTTCTAAAAGTCTATATGTATAGCCCTTATAGCATTTGAAGGCTAATATTCTCTTATTTTCTTATTATTCTTATTTAATTATGGTTAATGTACACGAAATATTTTTCGAATTGTTATGTATTTCCTACGCGGTATTAAAGATATACAATACCGAGAACAATATGAAACCTAATAAAAACCAAACCATGTTGTACTTTTATGCGTTAGATCGGATGTCACGGTCGCATCTTAGAATTATACTGTGTAATCTCACTTTAAACGGACGAAACACCTTAACGGAAGAAATGCAAATGTGGCAATAGTGCTCTCTCAAATACAATGGTCGATGCAGGAAGAGCAAGCGCAATTTGAATAGAATCCTCTTTCCTATTAACATATCGAACGTGTGTATGCGCTACACCTATCCCCTATTCGAGTAGACATCTACGACGGAGTAAGATGCAAATGGATGAGGATAGGACGAGAGTAGAGGTTAGAGATATGCCAAGTGGGTATACGCGCAATAAGGCCGCAATGTTATATTTTCCCTGGGACAAGAGAATGTTTTGACGTAGCAATATATTACGCGTCGTAGAAAATTTACTTAACGCTTATTTAATTATGTCTGCCTTCTTTGATAAACGCGGCTAGTTTGCTATGGAAAGGAACAATGTACGCCTTGAGGTAACTGCTAGAAATTGTTTTTGTTTGTTCGAAATAAATTGCTAGCCGCCGTGGTGTTTCCCTAATGTCGAACTATGTTATGGAGTATAATTTAAGAATAACTTCTTACGCTTAGAATCATGACGTTCTTTAATTTTTCTGGAAACCTTCAACTAATTTTTTTTAAGTTGTTCGCTTTTAACATGCTTTTGTCGCTCATATAATATTAAAACTGCGCTTTGTCGAGAAAATATTTACGATACTTCCATCTACACCATTCAAACGAGGATGGCCTACCTTACTCTGCATCACCGACTGTAGGTATTGCTCTTTAACCGACGTCCATCAACATTTCGGGGAGTTTCATCGAGTAGTGTTGTTTTGAGAGCTGTTGAATGTGAACAAGTTCATGTACTTGTGTTGGAAATTGTATACAACTTTTAAGGACCATGCACCTTTGACCGCTACCATCAGATACTGATTTAATGATGTAAGTGTAACCGAACATCCGTATTTAATGAGGTCATCCTACTGAAGTAAGTATGAAGGATATGATTAATAAAGTTTCGGATGAAGATCACAGAGATTGCTAACGTGGTAAACATTTAAATTGAAGGACCGCAAAACGAAAAATTGAGTAAGACAAAACCACCGGCGTGAGGGGTGCCGCGTCTGCTGACGATTGATTAAAAACGGGATCGTGTGATCCAATCAAAGCAATGTTTGAACAAGTTTAAGCGCAATAAGAGTGAGTTTCTGCGGCGTTATGTGTCCGTAAACGAGACAGAAACCAATGGTCTGCCGGAAAGATGAATTGTTTTCAGCGAACGTGCACCAAAGGAGACGAAAACGATTCCATCGTGAGGAGAAGCTGAGGCGACGAGTTTTTTGGGATTGGTAAGGCATAATCTCAATTGGTTATTTGAAGAAGGGAAACTCAATCACGAGACAGTACTATGCTGATTTACTGGACCAATTCAATGCTGAACTAAAGAAAGACTAAAGAAAATTCTCAAATATCGTCACAATAACTGTCCGGTGAACTCATCGGCAATTGCGACAGCAAAACTAGTCCAGATACGGAACGAATTGATGCCTCATCTACTATATTAGCCAGATGTGCTTCCATATGACTTCTTTCTTTTTCCAAACTTGAAAAAATGGGTTGAGAGAAAACGGTTCATGTCAAATAAAGAGGTGATGAATGGCTTAGAAAAGTTGCAACATCGCTGAACTAATTGTAAGTTTATAAAGCTACAGGGAGATGAAGTCGAGAAATAAATTTCCTAAATGCAAAACAATTGCGTTACCTTTCTTCCAACGAAATTTTGTTGCGATGTTTTCCTTTTAATTTTTCAGCTCATTCTCAGGCCAGCTGAAAGTTATCCATAAAATTACAATTGGATTAAGATTGTTATCGTTTTTCTTTTTTTAGGTACATGTAATTAATTAATAAGGTGGTAAATGTAAATAGTGAAATAGAAACTGATTTTAAGAGAAGTTCTAATATTTAATACTTTATTTAACAATCTTATTCCGTTTATAATTTTATGGATGGCTTTCAACTGGCTTGAGGATGAGGTGTGTACAGCTTGAAACACACAGGGTTAACATGGATTATTTTTATTTTTATTTAATTGATTTTTACCATTTTTAAACTGTATATAAAGGATTAATATTTGCAGATTTTAGCCATGTTGTTTTTTATAAAATAACTTATTATTATATGTGCTTATTATTATCAAATTCTTTTATTAAATACTAAAAATAATCCAATTATGCTGAATAATTTGATGTCTGCGAAATTCCGGTGAGAGTTTCTTCGTCCGTACGGAAAAAGAAGTCGATTAGATTGCGATGAATAATTGAAAGCGCAATTTTCCGTCAAATATCTTTGACTGCACCTTCCGCCATCCAATTACATAAAAAAATAACCACAGCGTGAAACAAGAATTGCCCTTTGCGGACACCTTGCCTCAATGCCTATCGCTCTATTTTATCTTTTCTACGTCCATTCGTAGGTTCTATTAGCTACGATCTTCCAGTTATTTCTCTTTATTCGAAAGAATTTTGGTTTCTGATATAAACAAAGATAGAAATAATTTACCAATGATTGAATATTGAAAATTTGATGCCAGATTAAATCTTAGCATCAACACTTCAGCGGTATGAACGTATATAATCAGCCTCTATGATGTTGAATGTTTCATTATTTTACGGTGGAAAAGCGGAAGTTGGTTTGGATGTATATGTCAGGTATTTGTGTTTAATAATGTCGTTAAAATGGAGAGAAAACACTTTGTTTAAATATCCGTATATCTAAATAAAATGTTTCAATTTGCTACAAGAGAGTACAGGTATCAAATGTAGCAAGGATCATTGTAGCGTCACATATCATCGCGTATATATAGCAACATTCAGAGATGAGCCCTGCCCTACCAACGATCTTGCCAGTATTATTTCGTATAAAGTGAATTGTGTATCGAAACGTACGTCATTGCTTTTACTCGAGGTCTGGTAAGCTCTAACATGATCTATTTTGGGGGATAACTTTTTGAGTTTATAAAGCAGTAAAGAGTTAATTAGAAAAGTTGCGAGGGACCATGACCGAAAATAAATTCCAAAAGTCGAGATACAACCTTCACAATCGAGTATTTAACGAAGAGCAGGAGAGGTAATTACTAAAGTAATGCAAAAGTTAATATTTTGCTTTAAGCACGAAATAATTTAAGAAAACTTGCATTCGAATTTGCCTACCTAAATAACTTAAAATATCCAGAGAAATGGAAAGAAAGTGGCTTACAGCATTCATGAAAAGAAATTCCAATCTTGCTTTATGGGTACTTCGGGCTACGAGCCTTAATCGAGCTATTAATTTCAATCTAAGCAATGTTGATACATTCTTCAACAATTTAGCTGACGTCTTTGAACGATTTAATCTTGAACGTCAAAATATACGCAACGGCTGATGAAATAGGAATGAATGCAGTATAAAAAGCAATCAAAGTTATTGCTTGGAAAGGTACAAAACAAGCAGGGTCCATCACATCCCAGGAAAGAGGGACACTAGTTACTATGTGCCTTGCTGTAAACGCCCTAAGCAATACGATATTACCCATGTTTGTTTTTTTTTCGCCTAAAATTTCAGCATTTTTTGTAAGAGATGGTTTGGATGACTGTGTAGGAAGTGGCAACAAGTGCGCCTGGATGCAGGAGCCTGACTTTCTACTCTTCGTTACGCATTTTGCGCCAATTCAAGCGAAAACAATAAAGTTCTCATTTTGGATAATCACTTCTCCCATATATCACTGTCAGTAATAGAGTTTTGCAGAGATAATCATATAACACTTTCTACGTTTTTCCTTCATACATCGCATAAGCTCCAACCCTTATATAGGAGAGTTTTTGAACCATTCAAGAAAAGAATGAAAACTCATCTAGGAAAACGTCTCACAATATATGATTGACACCTCGAAATATACTTGCCGGATATCAATGCACCATTCAACAAAGATATATTCAGCGACGCTTCACATCATCTCTCACCGATAAACCACTGAATGCAAACGAAATAGGAGTCACGTAACCAAGTACAGACATGGACTAAATTAGCAGTACAGCAGCTGAAATGTTTCAAGCATCATCAACTTGAACATCGCAAAATTTAAAACACACAAGGCAAAAATGTAGAAATCTATAAAGACGATGAAAAACTAAAGGGAAATTTGCTATTATGGCAGGCATACTTGAAAAACTGGAGATGTCAATGCCGCAGAGTCAAAAAAATCTGTTTGAATCAAATATGAAAAAGCACAGCAAAGAAGCGGAGGACGGTGAGAAATAAGAAAGCTTTGCGTAGCAACAATTCTGAAGAGGAAGAAGAAACTTGTTTACTATGTCGAGATCCTTATACTATCAGAGAGGAAGATTAGCATCAATGCAGGAGCTGTGAGCTCGTGCTAGCTGCGCTAATGGAGATCCTCCCTTTTTGTATTTAAACTGCCTGTCCCAAGTTTTGTCTATTATTTTGCTTTTATTCAGAATATTTTGTTTCGTTTAGTTTGTATTATTTAGACTTTTATGTTATTTTGTCTAATGTTTTGAATTTTATGTGTCACTGTGTGTTTATATTACGTTGATAATAAAGTTGCAGGTATACTTATCTAATATATTTGTGTACTTATTATGTTTGTTACAGTCGTCACTGGCCCAGTTACAATTAACATCATAGAGCTGTCGGCAGTAACATATAAAATGTACTACACTTAAAGATAGTCTCCTTCAAATAAATTTTGAAATTAAATAAGTTGCAGCATATATCACCATATCGTATATTAAATTTTATTACAATTGACACCAGTCTCGCCTCATCATTTTTAATTAGAAACGTGCTATCATACACTTCCACTTACCTAACTAGCATAGCTTTTGGGATAACTGAAATAATTTGTTTGTTACCGCCTTGTCCAAAGCTTTAGTGTAATTATTAACTTCCAGGTTCGATCTAATTTAGATTTAAATAACATTACACAAGAGATTCAATCTGAATTTCGCTCGGGATAACGAGATGCGTTGGGGAGTCGTATGACTTGCTTGTTAAATTAAGTCATCAGTATGACTTAATTTCTGCCCGCGATAAAGATAAAGCGTACATTTTAGTCTTCTTAGATTTCAGTAAGGCTTCCAATACTCGAGACCATAAAATTCTTTTGACCATCTTATGCTATGTAGGACTACCATCATGTGCTACCCAGTTTCGTAATAGTTATCTCTCCAATAGAAATCAACCTGTTAGATTGGTTACCGGCGTCTCTGGATCTATTCCTGTGGCGCGTGGTTTTCCCCAAGGCTCTATATTAGACTTTCTGCTGTTCATTGTCTATACCATTCTTTTATCAACGTAAGATTTCCATGTATGCTGATGATATACAGAATTTTGAACATTATTTAGACAATGTCCACTTCAGAAATTCAGCAATAAAACATTTACAAATTCAGGGTTTGGTAAGCAAGCATCTATAGACCTTTAATCTTTAAAATGTAGTGAATTAATGGATGTATATGGGCTTTTTGCGTTCCAAACTGATTTGCTGTTTCTTTCAACACAGGGAAGACAAGATATAAGATGCATCAATCTGGTAAAACTGCTTGTAAAATAGTGTAATTCTGTGAAGCAGAAGATAATAATTTAATAACTTTATCTATTGATAAATATATTGACATTTGAAAAAAAAAACCGGAGAGGGTGGGTTGTTTCTCGAAATGTACAACAGCTGAAAGACCTGCCAATGGCGTTAAGCGTATATGAAACAGCGAAACGGCATTACCATTTTGCTGTCCTATGTTCTGCAAATATGTATCTGGACACCAATGTTTATTTAGATCGGAATCTGCGGATTACTTGCATTTCCTTGTTAGTAAAGATTCAATTTCCAATCATAAACACACATATACGAACATTTTTACGTTAAAAAGTGGCTTCTTTTGTTGTGTAAAGAAGGAAACTTTGCAAATATCTTCTCAAACATTGCTAAATTGAAAATGTAAGAAAGAGGACTAGGTAATAATTATTGAAGACTAGATTTTGCCAACGATAATTTTTTACCTTTCTACGTGGAATTACGAGTCCCATGGCTTCAATTCCCTAACCGACTGGAACTTAATTAACGCAATGGAACAATTAAAAATGGATCGAATTAGCTCGACAGCGCTACTCTTTAATGATTTTTTCCAGATCAGATTTATTTCCCCTTTGTCCTCAAGACAATTCGGTCAGAGAAAAAAATTAGAACGTTAGCGCATAAAATACCGATATATTTTCGTTCTTCTGCCACGTGTAGATGCAAGCACATTTAGAATGTACCGTGTGTCTTTTGCAGCTAAACGTTCTGCTGTTGTCCAATATGGAACTGGTTTGTTTGAATTTCAAATGATGTAACAACTCGCATGTACATATGGGTGTATGCAGCGTGTTGTATGTATTTCTATAGATTAAAGCGTATACATGTACCCACGCCGTCATTAGGAAATTTATTGTTCGGTCCTTGTTTTAAATATAATGCCTTTCAATTAATATATTACGTAGGGAGTCGTATATAGAGAAAAAAAAAAAACGGACGCAGATGTACATACACGTTGCACGGACGAGTCTTTTAGAAATACATGACGTAAAGTGGACGAAATTAATGCTGAATCAATTGCATATAACACGCAGCTGGGCACTATTCAATCGATTTTAATGTATAATTACACATGTAACCTTTGTGTTATGTAAATTCTCGGTTCTAATCCAGATAAATTTGATGTCGTTATAATAGAATTAGCTACAATATCGATTATATCTGCATATATATTGATTTGCGGTTCCGTTATATGCGTACAACTTTTGAATGCTCTTCGGTTAGGTTAGATCAACAAGATCAATGTGGTCCAATATTTCAAATTATAAGGCGGTTACAATTCGTGATACTCATCAGTTTATGAAAATTTATACATAAATGTCGAGAACAAGTATTAACTTTTCGTGCAACACTAAAATGTCACAGCAATCTTCAACCTGTTTTATCTGGGAGGTAAGGACAAGTCTCGCGTCAATAGCACAGGTGGGGGCGTTCGTTTTTTTTACAAAAACCGCTTTATTGTTTTTCAAAATATTCGCTATTAAGCTTTATATTTGTTTGCATGTGTTCGAAACATTTTTGGAGACATTTTTTCCGCTCTGAAGGTGATATGGTTTTGAGGGCTTCAAGAGCTTCTTAGGGGGATAAAAATTGCTGTGCCATGTGAATAGGGCAATGAAACAGTAATTAGATGTGTCTGCTTTAGATAATAATCATTGATTTAACGTGTTGTATAGCTGATATTGTCACAATGAACGATGATATGAAGTTGTCGATCGTTTCTCTTTATATCATTTATAACTGCTGGCAATCAAAAGCTGTTGTGTACCATTCAGAATTAGCTGTTCTTCTAACTTCCAAAGCAATATTTGCGACATATCCAGTACAGTGAAAGAAACAAGCAATCATTTTTTTGGAAATGCTTCGTGAACGAACAACTTTTGTCGATATCGGTTCAGCTAATTGTTGCTTAGTTTCCGGTTGGTACGAATTTATTCAAGTTTAATCACCTGTTACGATGTTGATTTTGAAGTTCTTTTGTCGAAGTTTTTGGACAGTTCTTTAATATATATATATATAATAATAATAACAATTAATTAGCCTTTTTTGGGTGAATGCGGAATTCATCGGGAACAGGTCCCTCACATTTAGATCGAATGTACTGCAGCCCTTGAGGCGCGTAAGAATGCATCTGTTATACGATAAGTCACATGTCGATCCTCTTCAATCATTTTGCGTACACCATCGCTGTTTTTTGGAACATCATCCAATTTTGGTCGACATTCGCGAAATTCACTGAAAATCACTGACGGAAGCACTGCCATGACGACATTCTGAAAACCAGTTGCGAAGAGTTTCTTCTAATAGTGCTCCTTTGGAAAAACTTGAGCGAAGCGTTTCAAGGCATTGTTGTTATATTAGGCCTTTAATGAAATCGTAAGAAATCTTATAATGAAAACCTCCATGTTAGAAGGCATTATTTAACCAGGAAGTAATCATTTCTCCCTCCTCCTCTTACAATTACAGGACTGGACTAATGATACGGAGGTGTGATGAACTCAAGTTTCAGTTGATCTAGACACTTCGGAAAATGCTCAATGTCTGAATTTGCAAAGATACTATAAAACTAAACTTCATCGAAACATGAATCAACAACTTAAAATCACATCGAGAATTAACCGATTGCTATCCTCGGTCTTGCGTTCTTAATGGAAGATTTGAATGAGCCTATTAAACCAGTCGCCAAACGACAATCTTGGGAATGAGCAGACTCAAATACAAGGTCCTCCAGGATTCAAACTCTTCGGAAAAATTAATATCAACAAAAGATGACTGGAATCAAAGTGGTTGGTAGGGTGCACAATCTGCAGCTCACATCACACATCAAACCTGCGGAACTAACACCAATAAAAGAAAGTAACTTTCCAGTGATTTGATGCTTCTACTGGGTTGCACTCATCTCGTGAGAAAGATGGTTGGATCAATGTTGTCGCTTTTTAAATATTATTTTCGATTCCACATGAGTTACGGTGTTATTTATAGAAATGCATTTTTATATGAAATAGTATTACATGTAGATATTTTGTAAAGGTAAAAGTTGTTAAGAAATAAGAAAGGTAAGTAATGCATATAATTGGTAAATGTTGAAAGGTTTTCAAAAATTATTATATGACGATGTGTAAATGGTTATTAAATGACTTAACTTCTGAAGACGGCTTCCTGGATATAACATTCCCGTTTGTCACAGTTTGTTTATTCGAAATCACTGTACAGTGGAGGGCGTAAAATTGTGTTGTCTGTGTTTTTAAATCTTTCACTACTATCTTCCATTCTTTTCTGTTTTATACTTCTGTTCACAATTTTGTCTTATCACCAACCAACTCTTCTTTTATTTCGTATTCCATTTTTCTACATTATCATTATCCTTATTGTAAAGTCTGTCCCTTATAGTTATGAATTTGTAGAAGTACGTCGATAAAAGGGGGCGTCAAGAAACAATAACGAAAGCTAATGCTAATACAGCTAATGGTATTGATGGAATGGTATTGACGGACATGTCTCTGGCTACCCAGTGTCGTGTTCTGAGTGCATACCGTTATTTGCCTCGCAGCTTATCTCTGGAACCAACAACCAATATATCTTCTAGCGCCATCTTTGCCAAAATATACATGCCTACCGTCTACAAAGTAGCGACAGAATTTCGCAGCTAGAGAAAAGTTGCAATTTTTCATTTGTGTGGATCCCTATTGGAGCCGACGAATGTGTTTTGGTTTTAAATCAGCCTACTCTTTTTTCTAAACTAATACATGTACTGGTTGCTTTTGCAAATGCGTTTAAAATAATATTCGTTGTTTTAGGTATAACAATTATATAATCTAAATTATTCAATATTATATTAAACAGTCCATCACGCCTCACCTTGTTTTTCAAATTTCGGACGCGTACAACAAAATGCCATCCTATGAAACTCGTTTTCTCTATAAAATTGAATTGTAGATTGTTATAAATTTAAAAGTATCAATGGGAATCATAATAGACGCGATTACCGGAACGTCCGTTCCAATAGCTTTCTTTTCTACTAGCCTTCGTCGTTAATAAAAGATTTTACGAAAAACAGATGCAACAATCACGCAAGGGATGCAAAGGAGTACAGACGCACCGATTGAAATTGGCGAATCCGTCGCCCGTCGTTTTCAGTGAAACCACGTGCTTTTTTGTCTGCGCAGTGAAACAGGCGAAACCGACATGTGTCCTTATAAATTTCGTGCTGTATTTACATCGGAATTCGAATTCCTTTTGTCTTTCCGTCCTCCCATCTCTCTCTTCCACTCGTCCTCCTTTGTCGCTCTCCTCGTCCGTTTTTCTTTTTATCTCGTTTTTATTAGCTCCTTTTATCGTTTTTATTCGGTTCCGCTTCTCTCCTATGTAACTTGACAGACACGCTTGTTACGGCGGTCGAGAAATGCACAGCTGCACCATGTTGTTAACATATTAATTAATCGTGTGGATATTGCAGTGAAAGGCGATTGAATTTGGTCTTAGGCGTGGATAATATGGTAATATAGTTATAATTTATAGTGTTTTTACAACGCCATAGCCTTAATTCAAGGCAAAAAAAAACCTTTTAATACAATTAACGTAATTATTCCTTCAGGTAACTTCTTAGTATCTTTCGAAGATCTATATTTGCTGTTCAGAGAGCACAGCCAAAGAACAAGTTAATTGCTTATGCCAAATTCTCATTTATTTTTGTATAAAAAGCTTTCGTTGTTGTATTCATACGACGAGACAGAGTAGACGTTTTGAAGTACATATTGTAAGGAGCAGTGATTTGGGTGTACATATTAGAGAAAAAAATATATATTTACTTAATTTGAAATTATTAACAGGTCGTACATATATAAATCAATAGTTCTGGTAACAAATTGTTGATGATTTCACTAATTTGTTGTCAACATTTTTCCTTCCGAGAACTGTTCAAATGCCTCAATTAGGAAGATGTTAGGAGATTATGATGGATAACGTGAAGTTTTATAGCCCTAGATATTCAACTTGAGCTATTCCGTGGCCAGGCGATCCCATCTGTGTTCTCTGTTGAGTAGTGTCAAATATGCAAGAGATGTGGTAGAAAAGAAATGGGATTGATTTTTTACAACAATTTTATTTTATGTTTATACATCAATGCTATCCCGTTCAGAGTAACTCCCTTGGACAGCTATCCACCAGCGAAGGCTGTTTTTCAATTCTTTATTGCAGTGCTGGAAGGCTTCAACTGGAATCGTCTACAGTCCCTTTTATCCTTCTTTGGATGTTATTGATAGTGCCAAGATAACAGCCTTTCAAGTGGTTTTTGATCTCGGGATACAGAAAAGAGGCACATGAATAGCCGAATAGAGGTGCTGGGAAACTGCAAGAATTTTTTCCTTCGTCAAAAACTGAGTAATGGAGATGGCTGTGTAACAAAGGGCATTGTCATAATGAAGCATCTAAGAATCCGTAGTGCCCGGTGTGACGGGAAATCGTTTTTTCTGAGGTTTTCAAGGACTTCGTCATAAAACACTTCCTTAACAATTTATCAGTGATCACACAGTTGAAGAAATCTTTGTCATTTTCTATTTTGTCGATAAGGTCAAGACACATATCCTCCCTTTGATCTTCCTGTTCGATCCTGAGGTTTTTTCGCTCACACATCTTTCTCATGTCCAAATCTTGAGTCAAAATCTGATGAAGGGTAAAATCTAGTTCACAAAATGGAGAATGGAAGCGTTTTATGATCATAATTTACTACTCATCATCTTCAATGTTCGTCTAACCTTACAAGAGCCCCCATTCGTTCCACATTTGCATCAGTTTTCGATGTTGATGGCCTACCTGAGTAAGATTCGTCTTCACTGCGTCTAGGGTTGCCAAAAATGCTTTATTCCACCGAAAAACTTGGGCTCTTGATAAGGAATGTTTCTCACAGACTCGCTTGCATTTTTGCGTATGTATCATTAAAGGTGATGGGTTAACTCGCATGTAGAATAAAAATTATCTATCGAAATATTATAGATAAATAGCAACTAGGTATTAAAAAGTGAACGTTCCTAGCATTAGAAATACCAAATTTTCATAATTTAAAATTTTAAATATTATGTAAATTTAATTTAAAAATATCTCAACATTAACATTTTTCTTTTGCTGGTGTACGAACAAACAAAGCAGAACAAATAGAAGAGGAAATAATTAAACCACTTAACCTCTTTTTGGTTGGCACAATTTCCGCCTCAGCGCCTTCCATACTAAAAGGAGCTTCAGTCCTGCCTCCGGATCTTTCTCGCTCTAATGAATATGATTTCTTATTGCGGACCGCTGGAAAAGGTATCATTAAAAAATGGTTAAGGGCAAAAGAAGGGTATATTCAACTGGACTATTATGTGGAGATCGTAAAAGAAAAAAGGAACACCTTGGAAAACGCCAACGCGGCAAACTTATAAATTTTATCCGCATATCAACGTTCACATTTGCAAATATAATTGTCGGATAAGGCTGTAAATTATATTATCTTTGTGCCCTGTAATATTTAACTTCTTCACTCTTTTAATACGTTTAATACTTTTTAATACGCTCTTTAATTGGGGAAAACTTTTTGGGTGTGTTAGTAGATTATTTTATGACATTGCATATTAAAGAGAGTAATTTTATTTTGAATAATTATTGTTTTGGGTGGAATATTGCCATTTATGTTTTTATTTTATTTTTGTTTCGTTACTTTTATCAAAAACATGATTATTTTGGGCTTTCGGTAATATACCCTTATACTGACCAATTAATATATTCAGACTTCGTAAGGAATCGAACCTGACACCTCCAGCTTGCCGGACGGGTGTCGCTGTAGGAACCTTGATGCCAGGAACGTTCACTTTTTATACCTAGTGTCGGACGGGTGTGCGTGGTTAATACATCCGTCTAAGAAAATTGCATAATTTCCACCTTAATGGAATACACTCGAAAAATTTTGGCATTTGAAGTAAAGAAAATACATTAATTAGGCTATTCTAACCTATTTGCTTTTTTAATTGTTAGTGTACTGGAGTCACTCAACACCACTCGGCGCCGAATTAATAGCTTGTGTTCAACTGGAGTCTGTTCAATGTTGAACACTACGGAAATTCATTATTTCTAAATTATACTTAATTTCACAAAGATCTAAGATCTAAATGCAATTGCAACAAATGTGACTAGATGAGAAGTTAGCTTTGGAATAAGAAAGTCGCACTTATCTAACAGCTAGCAGCTAGCAGCTATCTTTCTGATCTGGGAAGAATATATAAACTTGAACTTAAAACAAGATTAACCTTTCGATATTGAGAGATTTAAAAATTAAATTCAGCTAGAAGACCTTTCGGATGAGAAGTATGAAGACATTCGAAGCTTTTCCTCCTGAAGTTAGTTCTGAATAATTATGAGTGTTTACGAGTTTTTCTTCATTTGACGTAACTATTCATGCTTTTGCTTTCGTGAAATTCCTTTAAAAACTTTATAAAAAAATAGAGGTGATGTTTGTCTAGCGTTGTATCCATAAATAAATATGCAAATTATTGCCATTTAGTGGGCGTTCTGACGATATCTTACTCAGAACTAATGTATTATTTACAAAATATGTTTTAAATTACGTGTATATTTACATCCATGTGCAATTGCGAAATGTTCAAACATGCTTTATCAAGAATATACTTTAAGAAAATACTTTATGCACATATTAAAATAGTTCATTATCTCGGGTAATATGCGAACAATTTTATGTGTATATAATGTTGACATATGTAGATTAAATGACCTTGAACTAAAATGAAAAATTGCTTGTTTATGCTTCCAATTAAGTATCTTCCGTAAAATTCTCGAGAAATTATGCGTTTATATCATGATGTTTTCAGGAATCTCATCTCCAAATCAATTTCATAATTAAGCTAGATTAACGGTTAGGTCAGCAATTGAAATAAGCAAAGGGATGATATAATATTTAATCAAATATTTTATTTAAATCCAAAAGCAACGAAATTGATTAGAAAATAAGATGAAAAAAAATATGGCATCTCTCTCTGAGAATACCGGCGGTTTGTAAATATAACAATAAATGTTGCTTCAAAATAAAGGTATTTGGGTGATTGACAGATAAATTTTATTTATTCTCTCACAAAAACAAGAAAGCCTTTCTCCTTCTTTCGGTCGTACTTAGAATTCAACTTACAGCATGAGACATGACCAGATTTTTAATTGTAAATAAATAAAGAATTTTCCATCCACCAAAGGTACTCAAAACCACCCTAAACAAGTTGCAATTAGCTAGTTTTTTATTTTTCAAACTATGTAACGAAACTATGAAACTAAACGTGTTCCGGGTTTGAACCGTGTCATGTCATTGGTTAAAATAAAACTCGACGTTTCGCCCACAATCGTATGGGGCTTCTTCAGGAGAGTGATGGCAACAATTAGCACGGTAACTTAACGTGTGAACCACGCCAGAGGCAAAACTAACTGAGGGGGAAGCAACTGCGATTTTTTAAACAATTTTAGTTTCAACTGACTCTGGCCGAGGAAGCCTACGTTTTTATGTAACTATTTATATTTATTTTTCTAGGAATTTTATCAGATTTTTGTGCTATAGAAAACAACGCTTTACGAGAATTTATATTTAGAAAACCCTCAATTGTAGACACCATTATGTTCTCCAACTCTCTACTAACAATAAGACATCTAACATAGGGAAATGTTTACGTCGACGAAACGTCAAGTAAAATATTAACTACGCGACATCACCCGAAAGACTTTTCTACTATGGATTACCATCGTGAAAGCCTACACTCAACTAAGGGAAATGTTTGCCAACATAAGTGTATACAAAGTGTTTTAAAATTAATCTAACAGCACAATAGATTCAGTACTGATTAAAAAAAAAGTAATAAAAACTAAAATTGCACTCGAAAAGGTCAGAAATAGCTGTGAAAATATTATTTCGAAGAGTGAGTTAATATAACAATGCAACAGAAATACACAAAGGATGGAAATGGAATATAAATAAAGTGCACCGATGTAATAAGGACAAAGCGCAATAAAGGAGAAATGATTAAGTAGATTACTAACAATAGTACAACACAGCATACGATTTCTTCACAATATGAGCTTCACGTAACAGCGACATTTTCCCAACGTTTAATATAGTGCTGTAGTAGCTTATACAGCCGAGTCCCCTCTTTCTACTCCGGTCCCTTAATCCCCGAGGTTTTATTCAGTAAATATACCTCCAGCTAGCGATGATCCCGGGGAAACGAGAACGTAACTCATTTTCGCCCTATATTTTTTCGGTGTTTAATTTTCAAATTTAATGTGATTTCACTTCACTAAGCACATAGGAAATATATTATTTTATTTGACCTTATTAAGGTTGTAAATATGTAGCGATGACTTTTGAAATTTGAAATCATTGAAATCATATACTAAACTGTTTTTAATGAGGTGATTTTAAGGACAATTAATTTTAAAAAAATAGCAAATGAATAAAGGGACGCTAAGCTTAGTAAATAGTACAAAAGGAATTATTGCAACAAATTGGGCTTTTCCGAAAATCTCTCTCATTTGCAGAGCTTAATAAGCATAATTACAGCGCTTAAATCTATTTATTCATTATATTCACACGAATGAATACAACGATTTTTTCAAACCAAAGAGGTAAACAAATAAACCATTGTATTGTAATATTTTTTGTTTTCTTATTTTATAACTTCGCTTCGAGTGTTCGATAGTACAAGTGACCCTGATTTCATTTAACTCAAATTACTCCTTGTGAGTCTTCACAGTATCTTATCTACCTCAGTCAGCTGTGAGATATAAACTGATTCTACTATGTTGGTTTACTTCGTAGCTAAATAATACTCAAAACGAGTAGCAAATAACCTTATAGAACAAGATTATAGCAAAATCGTCTTAATTCTTCGCAAAGATGGGCATACTTTTTTTCACCATGACTGTTACAACGTTAGTAACAGAACGAATTTGTTGAATTCGTTTGGTTACTTACAGCAAATAATGCGACACGCGAATGTTTGTCTACATATTTTTGTGATAATCAACTTTAACCACAGCTTCTTAAACTGCGGTTTCGCTCTTTGCGGAACTACATTATTATCTCAAAAAAAAGAAAAAGCTAAACTAAAGTAATTCTAGAAAACAATTTTTTAGAACAAATATGTATAATTCATACTAGAAATATGAACATTTCAAAATTTTGGAAAACCTAGATATGTCTATTAAAACATTTTTTAACTTATTTTTTTTTTAATTTAATAAATTAATATTTTTTTCTTATCACTTCAATATTAAGTGGCACTAACAATACTACTGCCTTACCAATTTAACCGATTTCTTAGGATCAATAGCAACGAAAATCTCTACCTTCTAAAGCTAGGAAACAGAGAAGACTCGCCATAGCAAAAATTCGTTAATTTTTGCCAAGGCGACCACTGAAGTGCGAGAGCTTAGTGGAACAAAGCTTTTTTTTTCTTCAATTGCGGCCGTTTTCCGCAATTTCTACCTTCAGCTTCCCAAGTAATGATGCATAGTATGCCCTCGTTATTGTTTTTCCCTTTTTGAAGATAGTCGATGAACTACTTTACGCCTATCCCAAAAAACAACCGCCGTCACTTTCCTGGTTGGTGGATTAGTCTTCGCCTGTTTCGAAGCCGACCCTTCGTAGTCCGCTGTTTCGACTGTGTCTTGGCTTCAGGAGTGTACTGATGTGTCCAAGTTTCATCTGCAGTTATTAATATTTCAACGAGGCTTTGGAAAATATTCAATCGAATCCATTTTTAGTTTCGAATGAGCAAGAACCACATCCAACGCGCAGTTAGCTTTTTCATGCCCAGCCTTCAGTCAATATATAATAAATACGTTCTTTCGAGAAAATCTCGATTTATGCCTTAATTTTAATTCAGCGGTTGCCTAGCACCATTTGGTGAGGTTTCCCGATGTTATCGCTAGTGGTTGCAGTTTTTGGCTATCCTGAACGTTCATCGGTTACAACCATGTTTAAATTCACACGCCCAAAATTTGACTCTGGCAAGAGTCGATCTCGGCTTTAATTTGCGTAGGCGTATAGTTTTTTCAAGGCAAAAATTTCATGACAGCTCCATATATTGAAACAACAACTCAGCGTCCAATATTGTTCAACGCATGGGTAATATATAATGATACTATCAGAATATTTTCGACGAATAACGCCATCTTCATGCAGAAACTTGAAACTTGAAACTTTCCAACTATTCTTGTACATGGACTGTTCCTTACTATCAATGGAATGTTATAGTGTTTTGCAATATAACGATGTGCTATTTTAACACAGTTGTGGGGTACAGAATACAGTTGATCAAGTTACCATGAAATACAACGAACTTTATAAACACTTACAAAATAGAGTCTCTTTTTAGAAAATTGTAAAATATTTCCAAAAACTTCAACAAATTTTCCGAATGTAGTATAGAATACAAAAATGATATAGCATATAGGGTGTCCTATTAAAAATAGTAACTTACTTGCGCTACGTTGTAAATAATCGTCTTGTGAAGATACCAACTTTTTTTTATATTGTACATATTGTGGAAAATTTTTTGATTTCTAATAATGCAAAGGAAAACTATAAAAATAGTTACTTTAAAACTAAAGAAATAAAAAAATGTCTCAGAATGTGCAGACTCTTCTGCGGACACTGTATATATGTTTTAGTGAAGATTTCGCAGTTTGGCAAAATAGAAATGTCGTCGAAAGGATGTTCTGGAGGAATTTCTTACGTCAATGCGAAACTAAATACTTTGTATACTTGACTATAATTTTATTTTGTGCAGCACTTACACTACCGGCCATAAGTATTTACCCACCCTTAAAATATTACAAAAACAAGTCAAATACTAATTATAAAATAAACCTTTATTCTGTGCTTATACAAAGTACTTTAACAGTTATAAAAACAATGTGCTTGTCAATTTTCTAATAATGATAATCATAAATTTACTTAAATTTGGGATTCGTCAATATGTCCACATTTCGCTTTTATTACTGCCGCACACAGTTTCGGCATTCTTTCTAACAGCTTCGCTAGTGTTAGTGGCTCTATTTTCCTCCACGTATCCTGTAGTTGCGTCCAAAGTACTGTTGCCGATGTTGGAGCAGATTTTCGAACCTGTCGATCGAGTCCCTCCCACAAAAGCTCGATCGGATTGAGGTTTGAACTTTGGGGCGGCCATTTTGTAGTAATAATTTGCTTTCTGTGCTCCAGCTGTTCTAAATACTCACGGCATATCTTGGCAGTGTGTTTGGGATCATTATCGTGCTGGAACACGAAGTTCTCACCGATTAGTCGTGTTCCAGATGGGATAGCATTCCTCTCCAAAATCTCCCCATAGCCTTCTTTTCTCAGGATACCATATATTTTGATCAAATCTCCCACAGAGGCACCGCCAAAACAACCTCAAATCATAACTGATCCTCCTCCATGTTTTATTGTTGGTATAACACAGGATTCAAGTGCTCGTTCCCCTTTCGATCTACGGAGAAATGTCCTTCTGTTTGAACCAAAAGTGAGAAATTTACATTCGTCGGTTCAGAGTTCTTTCTTCCAATCTTCCAACATCCAATCTTTGTGTTCTCTTGCCCATGTTAACATGTAATTGTTTGCTTTGCGTAATAACGGTTTCCGCATAGCAATCCTTCCATACAAACCAGCTTCGCGCAAACGCCTTTTCACTGTGGTGACACTAACTGGTTTTGGACGCGACATATTCACTTCGGCAGCAATTCCTGGCGCTGTTTTCTGTCTATTTCGCTTGCTTGTCATTACCATAGCACGATCTTCTGCTGGTGTTGTTATTTTTAGCCGTGCCACTTGCTTGATACTTTTTCACATTATAATCTACGGTTCTACGATTTAATTTCAATAATGTAGCAATTTCTCGGTTACTTTTACCGATGTTGTGATATGCCACTATTTGAACGCGCGTTTCTGTTGATAATTCTTTTCTTGCCGACATTACTTTAATTTTACTGGCTGTTTTAAAACACTTTGCACAACCTCTTCACTATTCGCTGCTTGTAACGGGAAATTTAATTGTAAACTAAATTTTTCATTATATTAAAGTGCTTGTGTCATCTGTTATATTTTATGACAGCCGCAATAAACATTTCCCAGAAACTGCTCTTTATCTAGTCCGTTTACCTGAACGGACCTAAATCGCAAAAAAGGATCATTTCCAATATCTTAATGCCAGTCGGCTCATTACATAACACAGAACATTACATAGCAACTATAATCTATCCCGTACTTACAGTTTAATAATACAAATACTTTTATAGGGATAACATACAGTATATTTGAAGAATAGCCAATTATGAAGGTGGGTAAACACTTATGGCCGGTAGTGTATCTCCATTTGAAAATCTTTTTTTTCTAAATTACTCGGAGAAAGAATTATCGTCTACGCACACACTAGGTGGACATACTGTATGTCAAATTGTAATTTCGTCTTTGTTTGGAGAGTAAATGTATCTTGTCGAATCGTTGGCTCAAAATCTTTTAAACATGAGTTTCAGAAAGATACTTACTAAAGATAATTACTTAATTACAGTTCAATACACAGCAATTGCGGTTGAATAATCATTATGTAAATCCCCATATCACATTGAAAGAAGGAAGTACCATAACAATTCTCAATCTGCGATTCGACCTATTTCGTTACGTAAGGTAAACACTCATTACTTAGACCGGTTGAAGTGTTAGTTCTACGATGGTGTAACGAAATACCTTGGAAGGTCATTGCAATTCACAAACCAGGTACCTACTCGCGACTAACAAATAATCGTGATCGGCGACAGTACACTCAGTACATTCGAACGGAATATTCAGCCTAGACAGATATTTCGAAACGTAGCTCACACAGAACCGAATTTTATCGTTTAAATAAACGCTAACTTCATATAACTAGAATAATAATACCGAGAAGAACAATGGTTGACCTGCATGAATTATGCATAAAATGTACGTATATACGGTGACCATAATTCGCATATGTACACATCTGCATACGTTTAAACGCACGCGGTGTGCCCGCTGAAACCATATCTGATCTGTTGGGCTTGATATTTCAGTGTTTCTCTCGGCGCATTAACGTTTCTGCAGTGCCGGTCACTACACACATAAGTGCCGTCAAACACAAGGTGTTGTAAGTTATAAGGCGCGAAATCATGAAGTGCGTCACGAAATTTGCGGTGATTTTGGTAATTTTGTGCGCGGCGAACGAGGCATATTGCAAGGTATTTACCAGGTGCGGATTAACTCAAGAATTAAACCGATTGAACTTCCCCAGATCCTTTATAGGACACTGTAAGTTTGTTAGGAAATAGTAGATGAAAAAGTTGAATATAGTGAATTAGAATTCGAAATTAGTGAACTAGCTCGCGGTCTGCTACCACTTTGCACTTTCTTACTATTTCACGCCAGGTAATATTTTTTTTGTAGTGCAGGTTGTCTAGTTTCCGCTTCGCGCAATTGCAGATTAGCAAAAAAAAAAATTCTGTATATTACCATAATTTTGGATGTGCTTCTTGAATTCATGTCATCTTTCTTCAATATTCTTAAACCTACCAAGCTTAGTTTTTAAGGTAATTGGAATAATTTGGAGTTTTTGCGAAATGCCTAGATTTCCTTAACGTCCGATATCTAAAATGCTAGAATAGTGATTGAAGTGTAAGTTGAGTCAGTATTTCTTTGAGCTTTTAGCAGTATGCGTGGAAAGTGGACATGGATTCAGTTTGATGCATAATATTGTAATTTGTTTGACGGCGAACTCCCAGTATATCTTTCCAGAATCTTTTGTGCATATTTGTCTATGTCCAAAATATTTGCTCTACTACTGGCTCTAAACAGAGAAGTTTTTGTTTTCGTAAAGATGTTCGTTCGTTAAAAACAATGGGTCAAGGTTATTCTATGCATACTATAACTCCAGCATCCATTCGTAGTGATCACAATAAAAAAAAATAAAACAACACGAATCAAACTTGACAGCGATTTTGATAACATTCTTGTATAATTGATTTGACAAATTGTTCAAAATAATAATGAAAACTCAATGAGACAGTGAACCGTTTGATCACTCGTCAAATGTAAGGCGTTTAAGTCATCGGGCATTAACGAACAGTGGTATTTCGCAAAAATAATCTCAAAAGCGAAGCTACGTAGGAAAATTTGTGAAAAGTCGGTATGGATTGAGGGGGGTATCCAAAGGGGGGTAATAATATACAGTACGTTCGATAGGAAAAACCATACTTGTCTGGCGTGCGGAACGGAACACCTAGTATACTCAAATACAATTTTATATGGTACAGTACTCGTCTTGGAACAATGTTAAGTTGAAAAGTTTTTGCCTAAATTGCTTAAAGAAGGTTGTATACCAGCCAAATTCTATTGAAGGTGTTGATTAAAAGCGATTAAATGTTGGAACTTTTATATTATAGACTATTGTAGACTATTTCAGAACAGTTTCTATTTTTTTTTTTCAAAACGTTGTGTATTCATTTGCTTGACATAAACGACTTAAAACAATGGAGAAAATTACAATTAACATTTCATAGCTTTACATATATGCAGAAGAGATTTATCTATCAAAGGAGATCTACCATTTTCCTAGTTTTTGCACATAAATTTAGCTCTTTAAGATATGTCGAAGTTTCAAATAAAATAAAAGTTATGGTACTTAAACTCAAGCATTACTAACAATTACAACCTATTTCTTTCAGAGTAAGGCTTTCCTTGCTCCAAATTTGGCGAATGCTGAGAGAAAATATTTTAAGACGCTCTGCGGGCGCAAGCGTAATAATAACTTATGGCCGGCCGATGCCCCCTGTAATTGGTGAAAGCTGTTGGGGGATGTAAAGACGTCAATTATTATTATTACTATTATTATTTCTATATTCTCACAAAATAAGTAGTAGCATCTCTCTAACACCTCATTATTTCACATATGGCTAACAAATAAAAGTTTTTGTGGTTGTCGATATTACTATAAAAAAAAATGCGCTATTATAATCTTACATAACCAATCCAACCCAATAAATGATAATTTGTGCATGAAGCAATTTATGATATTATGCTATTATCCTTTTTTGAAGTGCACAAATATCAATTAATACAATTAACATTGAATTTTTTCATGTTTATATTTTCCAGTTAGGTAACTTGCTACAGACCAGTTTTCAAAGTCATAACAAAGTTCAAAGAAGTAATTATTTTCTATTATGATCATTGAGACTTGGTAAAATATAAATTGTCAATTAAACAACTTTAACGATTATTAGCAAAGATGTTTTTGCTTAAACTATCAAGAATTTAATTTTCAGAAATTAAAAATAAACTAAACAGTTAACATTTGTAAATCTAATTAACACGATAATTAATATTTTCCCTTGTTTTCAAATTTAGGCCGGAATTAATTTGGATTATCTGAAATGTGTGAAATAACCAATAAAATTGGGAAGTAATTGTTGAATATAAGCTTAAATGTACTAAGGGGATGACCCTAGTAGCACAGGCGGTTGGCGCAACGTCGGCTCCCGATCACGGATCACTTGGTTTGACGTTGGCAGCGATATCGGCATTACTTTACACATTGGATCGTCACGGTTTGGTATACTTGCCTGATCTTTGGGCAAACTATCTACTTTTGTCGTGCACCTATCTTTAACGAACATTCCCTGAAAATTAGCTCACCATTGTCTGGCGACCGTAACGTCATATGTTTACAACGCTTGGCAACTGATCTTTAACCAACGTTGTACCGAGTGAATTAGTTCAACATCGACTTGTTTATGTCACTTAAGTGCTTACTGCCAAGCGTCATTTACAAATTTATACCCAACGTTAGAAAAGTTTTGTACACCTTACTGACACAATACCGACCGTGGCTAACCGTCACGGATATTACGTCAACCTTACGACATTTTACCAACTGAAAATCAACCGTCAGCCAACTGTGCTATTAGGGAATTTTAGTTAAAATTGGCATTGTGCTGATTAGATAAGGCTTCCTTTTTTATGCAAATCTTAATTTTGTGATGCTTGCTTTGAATTCAATTTGCTATACTTTACTTATTATTCTTGATTCAATCAAATTCTCATTAGAGTAGTTTATGATTCCTAAGTTAAATTTCGACAAATGTCATCTGACAGAAATACGTTTATTGCCAAAATATTACATGCTAAAGAAGATGCTCGAAATGTTGCTCTCTAGTCTTGATGCCCGCACGAACCTTTCGTTTCATCGCTGAAAATGTCGAAATTAATTCATATATCGATCTGTACAGAAGTGAAAAGTTAGTAGTGCTTCACGATCTACAAGGGTAGTAGGCTTCTTATTAGTCTAGCTTGCCACTAGTAGAACCCAAAATTAATTAATTTTGACATTTTCAATGATCAGAGTATCTTTCAATAGATACTCTCATCCAAAACATGTCAGTTCTATCTTCGTATATGTACGACTATTTCAATTACAGCTTCAATACCCTTTCCACAAGGTGTACAGATGAGTTGTGATACAGCGAGACGCGCGTCTACACATAGCGGTTGTTGATAGCTGGTTCATTATTACTAATTACCTTTGGTGTGTTAACCACTAGTGGAAGCCTGCTACCCTCCAGATAGTGGGGCACTATTAAGTGTTCACTTCTGTAGAGATCGATATAATAATAATAATTATCTTTGATTTGATACTCTCATCCGAAACATGTTAATCCTGAATTGTCCAGTCGACTATCAAAAAACTTTTCCAAACGAGGAAACGTTTGACCAGCCGTATACGCTGAAGCATTGTCTTGTTGGAAAAATCCTTTTGTAATTTCATCATCATCTAGCTGATGAATAAAGGGTTCTAATAACACGTTTCGGTATCTTTCAGCATTCATTGTTCCGTTAAAAAATATTGGTCCTCCTTGACACTGTCAGCCAAACTCCAATTTTTTGGGTATGTAAAGTTGTCTCCGCAAATTTATGACGAATTCCGGCCAACCATATTCTCATACTTTGTCTGTTTAAATATCCCGAAAGATGAAACTAGGTATCGTCAGAAAAGAAACATTTATTAAGGTCCTCATTATTCAAATTATTCAAAAACACTGGCAGCAGTCAGGTTTTCTATTGTAATCAACGGGACTGATTTCGTAGATAGTTTAAATTCTATACAGATATACAAGGCGTGTTTTAAGTCGGCATTCCGCGTGTACCTACATCTGTTAGCAAGCCACAGGCGCCATTACGGACACATTCGACCGAATTTACGTTTGTTTGTGAGGAGTTAAAATACCTCCGCCGACTGTGAAATACGCCTTGTGATTCGTTTTCTTAGAGCTAAAGGCGCGAGTGCGGCTGAAATTCATCGTCAGATTAGTGAATGACCGATGAAATGGTACAGAAAGAGCTTTCAAAGATGGCCGCACGAATGTTCATGACGAACGAAGTGGGCAACATTCTGTCGTTGAATTTTTACTGTACCGTACTGAAAAATCCATGTGTCATTGTAATTCTCTTCTAAATCAGTTGCATTAGCAATGAACCTTCTGTACTAGTACCATTGGGGTATGGCACAAATGCCTTTAGTCACTGCGTCCTATGTAACAAAATGCCTTTATATATGTTAGAGTAGGTGAAGGCATTTAATAAACTTTAACGTTACTTTAGGATCTTCATCTTGTTGTCGAGTACGAGTGATGTGTTCTGGCGTCTCCAGTTCTTCTTGGCGTAGACGATAGATTTGATCTTCAGCTTTATCTAGATTGAGTAGGTGATATTTTAGGGCTGCGTGACTTATCAGAAATCCCGCCAGTAATCTGAGGTCCCCTTTACTGAACGATAGCACTATTTTTGCTGTCTTAGGCGAGCCTAATACGAATGGTTTCGCCTGTTTTGTCCTAGAACATTTTCCCAATACCAGGTCTTTTGATTGTCCCCTTATGTTTTAATTACTTGTTTCATGTTAGGACAGACAACGGGCTTCGCTGCTTCTCTGGCCAGCTTGTTTGCCTTTTTACCTTCGATCCCTTGATGACTTGGACCCACCGCAAAGTATTGTGGTTTTTGTGTCCCCATTGCCTTAAATTGTGTATACATTCGTGAATCAGACCAGATTCGTATGAGGCTTTGATAGTCACTGTATATAATTATTGTTGCGCCACGTAACCCTATCTCGAGATTCTTTATGACGTACAAGTTCAAAGCAGAAATCTCTGCTTGAAATATGTTGGTGCGGAGTCCTGTAGGCGTTCTAAGGTGGTAGTTAGGCCCCCTAATGCCTATACCTGTTCCAACACCTTCTATTCTTGAGCCTTTGAGGTTGACCGGATGCCCACTTGATCAAAATTGTATTGCATCGGGATCATATCCTTTACAATGTGCATCAGATAATTTATATTGGGATCTTCAAGGATTCTGAGATGTCTTTTAAGATCTCCAGACTGCAGTCCTTTAATACAAGGAGTGAGGGTACTCAATATAGCCTATTTCTGAATGTGGATGTGAAGTGGCGTTAATCCCAGCAGAACTTCCAGCGCCGCTGTAGAAAACACCTGTGATGTTGAAACAAGCAGGCTCTGAATTTGTTGAGGCATAAGTGATCATGGCTTTATTTATTGCTGTGTATGGCCAAAAGCTCATTTGAGGCTTAAGACTTTGAGCATTCACTATAATTGTTTGTTAAATTTCTTTTACTTTCACGGTAGTCAAGATTTAATTGTCAAACGTAATTGTGACCAATACAAAAACAATTCAAAAGAAACATGGCCCTCTCGATTACATTCCTTTTTTGTCAAAATACCTAAAAACCAAAAAGAATAAACAAATAAGTATATAATTATTACGAACCACCTACTAACAATACAAAAAGATGTATAGATATCCTATTAACATGACAAAAACATAATTAAATGCAAAAAATGACAAATAAAAACAGGTATGCTAAATATTCATTTTAAAACAATAAGCACGTAAATAGAGTTTTCCCAAAACATGCACGGAACTTGTTACAATCAATTGACCTCGATCTTTTTCATACAAAAACTGAGTAGATATAACAACAACAAGGTGACGTATCGACATTTTACATAAATGTCCGTGGTGTTTCCAGGTGACGGAGATAGTTTTTAGGTTGAAATCCAAAGCGTTAGTTTGGAATGTGTTAATTTTAATCTACCACGGGCTAGCGAATTTTTCCGCATCAGCGAAAGGTAAAAGGTTATCAAGTTATGCAATGATATTAATTGATTAGGCGTCTGCGAGATCAAAATATTTCGCAAAATTATACATGGCTGATAATTATACATACACATGTTACATAAATAAATATCTTCAGATCAAAATATTTATGCGATAACAATTATAACCTTCAAATTATTCTTATTTCTTTTTCCGGGAATTGTCACATTAGAGATTTTAATAAATGTCAGCCATATACATTCTTTCTTCTTGGAAGACCAGATTTATACTTGTTAGCACAGTGCCGATATCAACGTAAAGATACCATTACAATCTTAATACAAACATGTAATACTTTTTTGTTAGGGTTTTATTTATGGTAATCGCTTCATAAAGTTCACCTCCTAAACTTTTGAAAGTGCGTTGTATAAAGCTTGTGCGAAGAAGCTTTAAGTTTGGGGATTTTGGAAATTTAAATGTTCCCTTATCCAACAGAAGCTTTCTTTTTGTTTGAATGATTTATTTTAAGCTCATACATAATTAAATTTGCAACTACCATTGCTCTAAACGATAAGACCTGGCACGCAGAAGTTGTGTGTTAATGAATATTATTTTATATTTGTTTATAGTATAAATTTTATAAGTTAAATTTTTCTTCCAAAAGTATGTATTTAGCAAGAATCGATATTTATGTTTTACTTTATAACTTAATAAGATAATATCATTTCAATTCCTTACTCCATCCTGGATTACAATGTTTCTCGAGATCTTCAAACCTAATCTAAACTATTGTTTGTTAAAGTTAAAAATATATGGTAGCATCATACAATTCACCAGCTAACTATCTATAATTCTTGCTAAGTTTTATTAATTGAATGAAACAACTTTATCAATAATCAAATTCAAAGAAGGAAGGTCATCAATGAAAAATTAACGTTACATTCAAAATAAAAATTGCGTGACTACGTTTTTACGTAATCATCTTGAACTTCGTATCTTAAGAAGTGTTAGTTTGTTAAAATATATTCTTACAATGTCCTACTTTCTTAAGTAAAAATTTTGTTAGATATGGAAGAAAGTTCACTTGCAGCAACATTTTTCTTTCGTGAAGGAAGTAATTTTAGAAACTTCGAGGAAAAGGAAAGAAACTTATTTTATTTATATTTCTTTTAATTACACTGGCCGAAATTAAAAATGGGCCACTAAAAAATAGTGCTTATTAATATCAAAAGTGCTTAAACTGCTTATAAACATGTAAATTAAGACAATTCTACAAAAATCGATATTGCACCACCAAGCGCTTCAAAGGAAAATCTTCTCGGGGAATAGTCCTTCAGGGTGCGCCTTAACCTACCCTACACTTTACCTTGATTTGGAATCCACAAGTTCCAACACCGTAATGCAGCCAATAAATGTTCAGGCCATGTTCAAAGGGGATTAATTAATTAATTATTGTGCACGTTCTCGCCTGCGAGAGATGATTGCTTCAAATATATTGCATGCATTTTACTCATTTTTGTACATTTGGATTGCTACCGGATTGTGGTAGGTGTTCCTGCAAAGCCATGTGCAGCACATCTGGCTTTTATAAATGCTGGAAAACAAGCTAGACCTATGCAATACGATAAAAAATCATTTAAATTGGCCTTCAGAAATACATTTATTTATTTTAACAAAATACTCCAACAATTTTGAGGCAATTGCAGCCAGTTTATTCAACAAAATGCATACCTTGCACTCTATTCACATTGAGATGATTTTTAAAAACGATAAATTAATTATTACATACTTGACATTGGCCGTTCACGCAATTTACAGGTAGTGATAGGCAATATAGGAGAAATCACAAAAATTTTCCGCTGACTTGTGTTTATCCGTCTCATGAGAAGGTGTTCTTGTTGCCTACCGGTTTCCTTGAGAATCGGCAAAACACGAATTTGTCTAATCACTTTGAAAATTTAGCCATTTCCCCTACCTTACCCATCACTGTTAACAAGGAATTCAGATAAAATCACAATTGTTTGACTTCAAAATCCTGTTAGGTCTATATTTAACTGGTTTTTATAACTGATTACGTTCAAACCATTCTTATCACCATTTTTATGTCCCACTGCCGATCGATGCAGATCTTACAAATACATTTCGTATTTTACGAAGTTTAGTTCTGAACTTTGGATTGGTCAGCCTAAAGCTGTTTTCTGCAATAGATTCGGCTATCCTTGGAACATGCATTACTACTGTGTTGTTGGAATGTACATATGTAGAGCATTTCCCAGTACTTCTAAATACTTCTCAATATCAATTTTCATAGGCACCCCACAATGTCTCTTTTCCCATTAGCAAGAGGTGGTGTAATGTAATTTGTTTTCTTCGTATCTCCGAAAATTGTCTTATTCTATTCATCCTTTCAGGACATCAATCGTTTTACAAAACTAAGTTTTCATTTTGTGTATCATTTGTCGCACTCCTTTTTTGTAATGTTTTTAGAGGTTTGTGACAGCAGATTCCTGCATCGACTCAAGTATACATTTTGGTCGTGTCGGGTGTAAACTCCAATAGAAACGTTAATCAAGGAGTCGTAGTTGCTACTCCAACAATTCTTGTCGAAGTAACATACATCGAAGGAATTATTCAACGATGTTATGGCGCACATCTCCGAAAACATAAGCAAAACCTCGGCATTAAGAATCTTGTCGAAGTTTCTATTCACGCACAGGCCACGTTCTGTGGCAACTGTATCGTAATATGCCAGTATATGTAAACAGCTGTCCTGGCTTTCCTTCCTGCAGAAATATGTCTATCCGTGTTGAACGTTACCTTGTAATCTTAAGTTCCTAAAATTATACGAAGAGAGTTCGATAATTATCTGGCCTCCAAGAGAAATTTTGTGATTTAACAACATTGGAAAATATCGGATATAGGGCAGTCATTAGATATTTGTTTTTGATGGAAAAAAAAACGAATGATTTGATAAAAAAAAATGAAACTCGGCAAGGTTTATGGGTACTCTGCACCTTCATTATTGACCACAAAATATTGACCAGCTGACTTTAAACACGACGGTATGAGCATTTTTGATTAATCTAAATAGGGTCACCACATTAGATGATTGAAAAAAAATCACGATATGGTAATGAATGATTGGAGATTGGAGGTGCGTAAGATTGCTGAGATTGTGGGCATTTTAATTGACCGCGTGCACATTCATTCCCTTAAATATAAGGAAGCTTTCCTCAAGATGAGTGCTGCGATTGTATAAAATTGATCATAAACACGCACGTGTGGCAACTTTAAAGGAATATTTGGCAATGTTAAAGCGCAATTCGAATGATTTTTGGCATTAATTTATAACTGTTACTGACAAAATATGGATTCATCACCGCTCATCAGAGAGTAAAGAACAACCCAAACACTGGACTTTTTGTGACCAATCGGCATCAAAGAAAACCAATGCTACTTTATCGGCCAAGAAGACCACGGCCACCGTGTTTTGGGATGTACGCGACATAATCCACGTAGACTATCTCGAAAGGGGCAAAACGATTAATGGCAAGTATTATAATTATTGGATCGTTTTGCCATGGCGGATGGCAAAATTCTACGAGTTAGGATAAGAATTGTTTCCGTACCCACCATATTCGCCAGATTTACCTCCCAACGATTATTTCCTATTTCCAAATATGAAAAAAAAATAGCTTGGCGAAAAAAGATTTGGCTCAAGCGATGAAGAATTGGAGAAAGGGATACAAAAGATAGAAGAACGTTGAACTAATTGTAAGTGTATCAACCTCAAAGCAGACTATATTGGAAAAAAAATTAATTAATGAAATTGAAAATATTTTTCTTTTTGCAAAAGCCAGGAATTTATCGAACTTCCCTTGTATTTAGATTGCCCTTGAAGTATTTCTGTTGCGTTTAACTATTAAAAAAAATTTCTTTCTAACGTATTTCTTATTAACTCCTTAATTTCATGAATAAATTCCGTCCTATTTCAATATAGCATTCTAGAACTGCTAGATATATCCCAGAACAGAGTAGATAATCAATTGAGGGATCAATCCTCGAACAGAGATATATCAAAACCCATTTTGGACAGGTGAATATCTCTAAGATTAGGTGTCATAAACCACCGTAGCGCCATCGACAAAAATGGAAGAACTTCCGAGTCCCTCCATTTATATACCTACATACTTAAGATATACACACTCGAACGGTTCCGCTTATTTGACCTAATAAAACGGAGCGTGTGTGTCTTTAGTGGTACCTACACGTAAGGCGCGGCCGAGTTTGAAAACTAGGCGCCGCACCGTGCGCTATGGGGTGAACGATGAATTATGGAACGCTTCCGGAAGACTTTCTCTCACCGCTCTCGCGCGCTAAACATTAATAACCCCGTGATTTATCGATGGAACCGGGGAACCTCCGCTTTACACGGTTGTTTGTACTTCGCCGTACATGATTACTATTACCGAACGTGACTTCTTTCCTAAACGCCGACAAGACAGATGAAAGGACGAATTGAATTAAACATCAACTGAAAGGGAGGAAATACGGTTTCGAGGTTAAATAAAAAGGTTTATTGGTAAATCGAACAGAAGCGTTCTGTTTTCTTTGTATTCTGGAAGCAATTGAGGGGTATAATTAGATAATAACTTTTTCGCTTTGCGTTTTGTTCACAATTTTCTTACTTTTTTCTATCAATTTTATACGTCAGCAGTTCGTGGCTTATTTTTTACTCCCAATTTTTTTTTTATTTAATTTTTGGACCATACATAAACTAACAATATCATCAATAAAAATAATCCCCACATTCCATCCATAATAAATCGTTAAGTGAATAAGGTATGTGAATAATATACTGTGTGGAGTGGAGATAATCCTAAATGATAAAGCTTTTGGAAATATCTTAATTAAATACATAATAATTTAAAATTTACAACAGGAAATAGAAGAGAATCCTAAACTATATTTTTATACATTACAATACGAAATAATAATATCTTCGAATGTGGAATAGTCTATGTCTTCCGGGCTTGTTGGCCGTAGTTCAGAGATTTTTAGATTTTTCGACCCTTATGAACACCGGTCGTGAAAGTCTACGTAATCTTCGAAGATAATATTTTTAGAAAACCGACACCACAACAATTCCTTATAAATCTTTCCATCAATACATTACATACAACAAGTATTAACATTCAACATTAACTATTATTCTAAAATTAATGATTTAAATTATATGTCCAACTTGGCATCACTAAACAATTTCTCTCCACAAAATTTAGATAAAATCCTCTTATTTTCACTTAAAAAATTAAATCCATTATATTATATAGGTAGAAAGCCCAACACATTTCTTTTTTTTCTCCAGTCCAGTTTACAATTCTATATAAATAGGCCAAAATGCACTGAGAAAAAGGATTTGCTGATTCAAGGAAGCCTGCATTGAGTGAAAGAAATAATATTTTTTAATACGAGCAAAGAAATATTGCTTTCTACCAAAGAATTTTTTTTAATATTATTTCTTTAACTCAAAATAGCATTAGACACTAGTATCAACAAAACTTAATACTTGAAATAACAAAATAGAATGTTTCAATCAAAGAAATTAGTAGCAATGACATCATTAAAACAATAAATCTAATTATTTTATTTTAAGAAATTGAATTTTAAATGAAAAAGATACGTCACATTCTTAACCAAAGAAATAGTCATAACAGAACTGGTTACTTAAACAGTAAATTCTGTTCAAAAATACATAACCAAAAAAATGCCGCTAATAAAGCTGCTCATGGTATTGATGGAATCACTCACGGCAAAAGCAACGTGAAGAAGAGAATCCTAACCAGCGGATAAGTTTCTGCCTACCTGGCGGTATCAGTGTAGCATTACATCACTGTTTGCCTTTCAGCTTATATCACCCTCCTTCAAGAACGACGAGCCAGGCGTATCTTTTGGCGCCATCTGCTGCTAGGAGATATAAGCACCTGCCGTTCAGAGGAGATAAAACTGGCTCATCGTTTTTCAATCAAGAGACACATTTTCTTGGATTCAAGAAATCATTTTTTGCACCTGATGTCTGTGATGCAAAAAAATATCTCAAAAAAATACTATTTTATTTTGAAACAACACAAAAAAATAATTTCTTTCATTCAAACAAACCTTTTATTCTGTGTGATAGACAATTACAAAAATATATATATAAGAACACAAAACTCTACAATTCATACAATTAATACATTTACTGCATTTACGTATTTTTTTTTATATATTTGGTTACTTTATCATATCACGTTGCGTCTGTTTAGTTTAGTTCCTGTTCTTCCTCAACTAGCAATTTTTGCTGCAAGATTCGCTACGCCCTTTTTATGCAGTCAATTTTAACTCAAAATTTAATCATCCGTTTTCCGATTTTTATGTTCATCGTTTCCAATTCCTTTCACCCTTTAACTATCGGTCAACTTAACCATTTAAATTATTTTTTTTAATTCCAACATTCGCTATTTTATTTTTAATCAATGTCAGTTTTTCACACGTTTCGCTTTAAAATTTTGAATTCTGCAAACATTTTACAATATGATTTCACCTACGAAGCTTTACTTTGCCTGTAAGTACCATACACTTTCGTCTTTAATGTCATGTTGATGACGGCGTGAGCGTAGTCCTAGAGCAAATTTTAAATAGTAAAGAAGAGTTTTGTATTTTTTATTTTAACATTTCTGGACGATCTGCAAATTATTTTTAATTATTATCGATTTGATTTTAATAATCTTGATCTTACGCTTGTGCTTTAAGTATCTTTAAACACTATCAGACGAAGTTTAAATAAATTGTAGAATGATTAAGAAAAATGGTTGGTCTTTATAGAGGGGAATTTTAATATAATTGTTCTAACGTATTGCCTATGGGTGAAGCTTCGTTGTAGTTAAGAAAGACATTTAACAAAAAGCATTTCTGTGAATATTTTTCTTATGGCAGTTTTATCTAAATAATTAATGGTTTACTAATACACTTAACAAGCAAGAGGATACTCGCTAGAAATCGTTTTGATATTTCCCAATTTTTAGAACAACTACAAAGCTTTATTTTTCAATATAGTTCCTTCCCTTTTGAACATTACATTGGTGAGTACGTATTATGCCAGTTGTACGCAATAGGTTGCATTCACTTAGTGCAATGAGAAATTAGTACAAGTGACACCAATGATCCGCATTGTCAAACCCTAATCTAAATTTTTTTGCTAATATTAACAATTTGTTTATGAGGTTCGGGAACAAAAATAGTCATATGGTAGCAAATTTAGATTATAAGACGGGTGTTATTCAACTTCCTTGAACCTCCAATCAGTAACAACAGCTTTGGTGGCTCTTGACTTGTGCATTGTTGCATCTCATTTTTGTTTTTCCTGGGATGTTTCAGATAAAGTCGGTAGTAAAAAAATGTTGCGATTATTTTTCTTGAAGAAGGAGTATCCCTAAATTTTTGAGAGAACTGGTGCCCCCGACATACAACTGCACGGACTCTTGTTTCAAATCAAATCCGCAATAATGAAAACAAGTATTTCATTTCCAGTAATAATTTGAAAAATTGGAAACGTCCACTTCCATCTGTCGAAAAGAAATCAAAACTAATCGGTACAGTATGATAGATTAGTAAAACTCCCTTTGAATATAAATAGATACAATAACGAACAATTTTTAAAAAATAATTATTTACAATGCTCCATATATTGATCGACGAAACTCCACGACTTTAGTTCCGTCGGAAAGTCGCGATAGGAAATTTATGAAACTTCTTCACTTCGCGAAACACAGTCAGAAACTTCCTACGCAATCCGCAAGATAACCGGATGTGCAAGAAAGGTCAGGAATTTATTTAAAACCGCATGCAGAAATCGGGCTTATTATTTAATTAGAAAATTAGAAAAGATTATTTTTAACCGAGAAGCCCCGCTTAGCTACTTGTTATTGATGGAGTTCCTATAGTGAAACGCACGTTGTAGCCGGCTCCGATAATTTCCTAATCGCATTATTCATTGAAATTTAATCTGTCCAAAAATGAAGTTAATTTTATCGCGAAACACTTAAGTAGACTTCTTTCCCAAATTAGCCGTTATAAAAGACCATTACTTTCATTACGTCCTCTCATTTTCAGTCGACGGCCTGAAATGAAGTTCGCCCAATAAATCTCGCCTTACTCCTCATAATTCCGACCAACTTGCTTCGAGTAGTATATCACGGACGTGACTACGCCGCGCCACCGTTTAGACCATAGATTTTGCAATTTGTAAAACGCCCTACACCCTTTCTCGACAACACAACGCCTCTCTTCCCAAACAACTTGTGCCTCGAGCGCAAAAGAACAAAGGAAGCGATTTTTGTTAACATTTTTTTTTGCCACCCGACGTTTTTTCCTTATTTTCGCATTTGTTTCTTTTTTACTTGCAGGGGTCTGCCTCGTTGAAAGCGAGAGCGGTAAGGACACGGCAAAAGTCACGAACAGAGCTAAAGGAAAATACGTCGGCTTGTTTCAGGTAAGTGAAATTGTACATAGCTTGACAGGAGCTTTCTCGCATAAATGACATCTGTTGATTTTATTTTTTGCGCGCAAGGGTTTTTAGTGGGGATTTTAATTTTTATTTTTAATTAACTTTGGCAATTTTTTCGCTGTTAAAGACAGTTATTTTCCTTTAATGTAAAATTAAGTATGTTCAGTGTGGTATTTTACGCTTTTTAGTATGTTCATATATATAAGAAGTAAAGTGACCCTAAGCACTACAAAGACAATTCAATTAAATGAACAATGAAGAACTCAAAGTATTCAAGGCAAATCATTATTTATTTGTTTGAAATGTTGAACATCATTATTTCGGAGCTCATGTTTGTCATGTAGAATAAATGTTGTTAATGGAGATGTTTCCAGTTACATTGGAGAGGATTCAACATATGCGACAACACCATAATAAGGTAAATTAGCAATTTAAGGGTTTAATGGAAATTAATGAGTTGACAAATGAAAATGGACCAATTGAAGAAAAAAGAGTATCTGTTAAGAACATTTTTATCAGATTTTGTATATTTTTCAAGCATCCGTCCATTAGAAAGCTTTTATAGGAAACTAATTTGCCGTATGGTACTTGTCAGCATATTTCTAGAAGAGATCACGAAAGACATGTTGTGCAAGAAATCCAGCCCATTGATCTCGCAGTAAGAATGCAATACTGCAATGAAGTCTCTCAGATGAAGCTTGATCTATTTTAATGGATTTGTTAACAAACAAACTACGCGTATATATTATGGTGCAGTGAGAACCTTTAGGTCGTGGTACAGAAACCACTGCATGCTAAAAAGGTCACTGCTTAGAGAGCAGCTTTATGGAGAAGAGTTATCGGTCGGTTATTTTTTCATGAACGGGAGACGCCGGAAGATAATAACGTGGTTGCGTAGATGACGCGTTGCCCGCAGCTCATAAAACATTACAAACAATCACCCCTTACATTTTTTTTTGTTTTTCAACGCCTAAAAAATACCGTTTTTACCTTTTAGAACAAACGTCTGTAACAAAAACTAAAACATCTCATCTCTCTTCTTTCTTGCATAAATCCCAAAGTACGACATTTCGTTTCACACACTTCTTAACGTATCTCCCTAAAAAACCAATTACTGACGTCATCGATTCTCGAGAGCAACGAAAACGAAATGCGGCACCACTAAAACAATTCCCACTTTCACAATTTGTAAGTTTCGCCACGTAGCTTCCGCTCCGGAAAGTTTAAAGCGAACGGCTACGCGCCTCACGCCGTTTCCCATGCCAACTTCGCTTGTAGTGCCTTGTAGCTTTAATACAGCTTTCCCTAACCGTGTAAACTATAAGCGCCCGACGTTCATACTGCAGCCCTCATGGAATACCACTTGATTGTCTGCTTGACTTTTTGTTGCAGATAAGAAGCAATATTTGGTGCACGTTCGAGAAGCCCGGCGGTAAATGCAAGATGATGTGTGAAAGTGAGTATCTGGGTAGTTTACACGAAAGTGTTAAGAGTGTTATCTATTTATTTGGGTAATGAAATCTAGACGAGCTTTTGGATTGCCGTGAGGTGAGATCAGGTTACATTTGGATACTTCGGCATTCGAGTTGCTTGATTTTTTGAATTTGGTAATTCATGCGTTTGTTAATAGAATATAATACAATTGTACATTTTTCACCAATGTTAGGTTTTATACAAAAAAAAAGCTTTGATAGCTAAATTCAAGTTGGGTAAATGTACGTTGGTCTTTCTAAAGTAGAAATATCGTTAATTTGACAAAAATTGGTGTAAAATAAAACAAAATAAAATTCGTAGATAAAGAAATCAAATCACTCAAAAATAGATATAATCTTAACGCTTTGATGATGTAATACTTGTGTGATGTAATACTTCACAAACAAAAGAATTTACAATCGACATACTAATGCTTCACTACATATACTAATACTAATTGTTGTTAATACTTTCCGAATATTGTCATGGTCTTCTTGCTACTGGTTATCTTCAGGAAACTATCGAATGATTAGATACTACAAACAGGAAAACGTTATCTTTTGGTAAAGAGGAAGGCATCCAAGATGAAGACCACAACAATATTTGTAAGCCACTTCCGCAGTAGATTTCTGTATAGTTTAAATTTGAATATGCATATGCAACATCAATATGTTCTTTGAATGGAGTTTAAAGGAAGTAATGATTTATTTAATTTGAACTTGCCCTCCATCGTCTACAAAGCAGTCAGCTTGGGAGTATATACAGCGGTCCTAACATTTCTAGTGAACTTAAGAAGCTTAGTGACAAATTTAAAAAATAATTCATTCAAGACAGGTGTGTGTTGCTACGATTATAATATAACCAGGTGCTACATTATCAGAATCCCTGTATTTTCTACCAGTACTTGTATTTCCTTCAGTATAAGCGATTGCAGTTTCTGTGTTACTGCGTTATTGTTCTACTTATCCGTTGGGTTTACCTTCAAGTGTGTTATATTTTGGTCTATATTCGTAATTCAAAGGAAACCACGAATGTTAACAACAGTCTTCAACAGTCTTCGTCCTCTCAGAAAACTTATGGCACATATCTACTGAAAGCCAAAAAAGAATATTTTATATGTTATACGAAGACATTCTATAACGTATCAGGGAAGTGTGAAAAGTTTCAAGGCTCAATACGAAGATGACGTTATTCGTTCAAAAGTATTCTGGTAATATAATTGCGCATGGTTTTAAAAATTTCAGCCGTGTTGGAAGCTCACTTGCTCTTTAACAGTCGTTTTGTATCAATCGATGTTAGTGTCTGTAAAAATGGAAAAATATCAACTACTACCATATCATCGGAACCACATTGAACCGACTGAAATAGAGAGGTAATAAAGGCTGTAGGCATCTTGAAAGAGCGTGCTTATCGTATATTGATTGAAGGTTTCGCCATTAAAAGCTAACCCTGCTTGCTCACTCAGAATTAAAAACGCATTCGAATGAACACTTCCAAAGCCCCGTTCAAGCACAACCATAAGAGTGAACTGTGAAGGGTGAATAGGCTTCAAGAAAGGCGAAGGCTGTACATCAGCCGGGAAAGTGATGGCGACTGTTTTTTCGAGTAGTCCTGAAATTGTAGTTAGGGAGCTGGTGGCAGTAATTTTTTAATGATTCCCTCGTTTAGCAAAAGTTGATAAAAGAATAGATCTGAGTAAAATAAACGATAGGAGCAGTTTTTGCCTTTAACATTGCTAAAATATTAGCTCGTGAAGGATGTTTAAAAAATAGTGCCCCAAACAATTGTATTAAATTACCCTAACTTAGAAATAAGTTTATTCAAGTGACAGATGCTGTTTCTGCCCTTTAAAATATTTTTTTTTCCAATTATTATGGTATAAAAAAAGTTATTTCTTCATCAGGCGAATTGCATTATTTATTAAAATTATAGTATAAAAGCGCAAGAACCATTTAGATAGTGCTGTATTAAAAACCTAAAATATTGTAAATTTGTTAAAAAAATAAATACGAACTAATTTCATCGTATTTGTTTTTAAGACCGATGGTTTTAATAATCATAAAAAGCATAATTAAAAAAAATAAAAAAGGTAAGTCTGTTCAATGCTGATTTTTTAAAGGCAATTCGTTATACAAAAAAATTCCTGTGCTGATTTAATAAAGTTATCTTTTTTCATGCTTGTACTTATTACCATAAAAAATGCAACATTCTGGATGTCTGCTTTCCACACATTTGTGATCAGTACAGTGCCTTTAATGCAACATATCAAAGGCAGATGCGATGACATAATTTACGACAGTTGTTTTCTTTTGGAAATTGAAAATTCGTTAAAAAAACAGGGCTACCTAAGCTCAGCTTTTATTTTTTCTAAACCACATTGATGTAGACACAGTTAAATATTACTATTAACGACGATGAAATCATATACCTAAATTGCCACCAGCTTCCTAACTATTTTGTTATTCGACTCTATCCTAAAAAAAGATAAACAGTAACATGGACAAACTACGTATCATTATTGGACAGTAAAAGCTTTGTTCCACCAAGACAACGTACCGTCTCACACTTGAGCAGTTGCCACAACAAAATATTCGAAAATTGAGTTTTTCTGTTTTCTAAACTCAAAGTTTTAATCCGAGGATATTTTGGAGATATGGCGGAGATTTACGCAGAATTAGGAGGCTAAACGTCAATTCTGTAGAACAAGGTTCCAATTATTACTTGGACAGATTAAACAGATGCGAGCATCGCTGGGAAAAGTGTATAAACTTACAAGGTGGCTATGTAGAGAAATAAAACTAAATTCCCCCACATATAGTCAAACAAATATTAAAATCTCAAAAAAGAAGATTCGAAAGTTTGCGCAATACTATGAATAAAGATAAAAAATACTGCATAAGGAAGACAAAGTCGCAAACATGAAACTCTTTAAAGAATCAGAACACTTAGCATTAAAAAATAACAAGAAGAAGGATCTGGTATATATAATCAATCAAAAAGTTTACCCAACGTCTTTTTCTGTTTTGAAAAAGAGCATATTTTGAGATTTTCATCTTTCACTTAAGCACATATATAGCTTTTCTATATTGGAGAAATTGTTGGTCAGAAAGAGCAATTTCCTTTCCTTACTTGATCTTTCGCAATTCTTTCTTGTATCAATAAAAAATTTAATTAACCTTAAATTACCCTTCCTATAAGTGACAAGACTCTCTGTACATATCTGAAATCATTATTTCTTTCGAATATGAAATAGATGGGCAAATAAAGTTTATATTCCCGTTGAAGATTACCTGATAAACATCGGCGGTAAGGTGGTTCTGCCGTTCTTCATCCCCTCACTCAACGTCGGTACGCCTAATGAAATCTCCAAAAGCCCCTCTGACGGGAAAGTTAACCGCCCGAACAAACTACCTTTTATCAAGGTTCAAGGCCATAAATGACAGACGAACTTTTTTTTATGTAAGCAGCGCGTCTTAACGCGAAAAGTTAAATCGATCTCCATCTTCATCGCGACAAACTTTTGATACCGGCAAAAGGTAGGAGAAAAATTAAGATGCTGGAAGTTCTGCGTGGTTCGTCCGGTCGTGCCTTAGATATCAGTTATTAATAAGGTATTTTGGAGAAAGGACGTAAAAAGATCGTATAATGCCTTCAAGAACGACTTTAAGACGAAAGTTTGAATTGTTAAGTTCTTCTCTTGCTTGACGTTTGTAGGTCGCTTTTAATAAGCACCTCGAGCTTTCTTAAAATTCTTAAGGAATACGTCTGTCGTGAGTATAACGACAAAAGTATATTGTCTTGGAGCGTTTGCAACTCGAATTTTAACATTTGAAGTTCGAATTTATTTCTTCAAAGCTAAATTACACTGTACCCATAAATACTGCTGTCTTATCTTGTTTAAAAACAAAAAATAAACAATTTAACGCCTTTTCTATTCCTAACCATTTTAATTTTAGATGTTTTCTAGTATACATATAGGTATCCCAATACTTTGCAATCGCAGAATTAAAAGTAAAGGGTAAAAGGTCAACATCTTCAGAAAATGTAATAAATACCATAAGCTATCTTTTAGGAATACTTCTGGATATTGATGATCGATAAGTTCCGAACCCTGGACTTACTTTATTATTTTAAATGGAACATCATTCTCCGAAGCATTTCTCGCGGAAGCGTATTGCATCTTTCAAAGCTTTTAGGTAGTATGATCGATGTTTATAGACCTTAGCATTGAGGTAGCCCCATACGAAATACTTGTACGAATTTAAATCTGGGGAACGCCCGAACCTGCAAATCAAGCGGTCGGGGAACATTTCTCTCACAGCGGCTATTAAATCGCGAGCTAGGTGGGCCGTGGCCCCATGTTATTGAAACCAGATGCGTTCCATAACCAATTCTTCAAGATATGGTGCAAAAAATTTTGGATAATGCTTACGTACCCTTTAAATTTTATGGTAACCACATGATCATGTTCCTCAAAATGTGGGGTCGAGGGATGTGTTCACTGTTGACTGCTATATAAGAGCCTCTCTTGAATCTGCGTAGGGCTTACATCACTCCATTGGCGCATATTTTGCTTATAAATGCAAAATCACTGCGTCGTCAGGTAGATTTTCATCCTGTTTTCAATCCTGTTGTGATAGTTCTCTACTAATGACCATCTTGTAAGATCATTGTGAAGAGGTCGATGTATAGTGTGGCTAGATAGATTGAAGGGCATCACGTGCTTAGGAGCAAAGCGCCTACGTTACCGTAGAATCGACTTATCTTATTACCTATGTTCTCTGTTTTTTCGCAACATCTACAGAAGTTTTCCACCCTTAACAGAATCGATTTCCGATCGGGAACTGCATTTCGAGGAGGGATTTTCTAGCGACTACCGCGACAATAGCTCTGTTTCGGGAAAAGCAAGTATCGACGTTGCTTCATCAATCACATCATTTTTGCGACTGAGAGTTCTACAAATAGAAACTTCCCAAACTGCTGCGTCGCTTACTGCCCCAACCATGGCGCGATTCAAAAAAGTGATGTATTGGAGTTTGAATTTGACAAAGTTTGGTGTTCAATTTTGAACGCCTTGTATATGACCAGATAGGGCTAAGGGTACAATTTAATTTCATAATAATTAACACTAAAGTGTACATATCTACATTCCGGATTTCTCTAGAGAACGATTGGGAATAAAATTATAAATACATTGAAATCTATTAGAAATAGATATATACATTCAAATGTAAATAACAAAGTGGGTACCTGGTTCCTTATTTATTGATCACCTTTTATACATGGAAATGTTTTTGGAAGATACTCTATTACGTCTATTATGTTATCGGAAAATTTTAACTTCATACTATTTCTACAACAATGATTCCAGAAGTTTGGGACATCCTGTATAAGCAGGCCATTTCAAGTCTGTGGAGAAATATAATCTTGGTACTATTAGGAAGTACTGCCTACTAATTGTAAGTTATACTACGTGCTTCGAAACTCAAGCATACAGGTGGTGAGATTTATTACAATTCTTAGATCACTACAGCAATATTGAAAAGGAAAAAAATAGGTAGTGAGGAACTGAGATTTATAAAAAAAAATGCAGCGGTTTATAATTAATTATTACTCTTCTACAGAGGCCGATAGTACCTTTAAGAAATTCGGATGTCAGAATATCGAAAGGTATAAATAAGTACAGGAGTTTCTAGAGAGCGCATAGCTCATTGTCGTTATGGAAAATTTGAACTGCCAAGTTCCAGTGCTAAATGAGAAAACCTATAACAAAACCTAAATTAATTAAGAACGCGAGTAATTAAACTCTTACGAAACTACTTATATGAGAAAGAACAAAATTCTATTAAACCGAAGAATATAGCCCTTTAAGCCAGTCTGTCTTGCAGAGTTTATTACAATAAAACGTACACACGGTTTATATTCTACGTTACAGGCCAGCACTTTTCCTTTACTTTTTATAGCAAGGGTAGAACGAGACACGTTAGAACAAAACATCTTTTTCTTACATTCGGTCGTACAGTTCCAAAGATCAAACAGTGACAAGGGTTATTTGGCGTGTTTTCAAAATAATATAAATTGCGTGAAATAACTATTGTAGTGGTCATAAAGAACATTTATGATGTCCTAATGGTGTTAGCAACCAATAATCAAGTACTGGAACAATATGTTGAAGTATATTTAGCAACAAACAATGGATATTTCGAACAAAAATCAATAATAATTTGGCACAAATTCAGTCGAATATGAAAAGCAGTTATTTGCTTATAATTGGAAGAAAGAATTCTTCATTTTTCATTTTTCCGTTCTTTGTTTTTATTATTTTTACTTACTTTTTATCTATTTTGTTAATTGTTGTCATTTCCTCACTTTATGAGCTTTATTATAATTAATAATGATAGATTTGTTTAAATTTGTCCATTTTTGATAGACAATCTGCTTATGTTTAGGGCCTTTTATGTTATTGATTTCAAAGGCCTAGGGATGAATCATGCAAGATAAGCTTCAGGTAATTTTAATCTTTTTAAGTCTGGCAAAAATTAATACCAGATTCGTCCTAAACGTAAACCAAAAAAATTTGTTTGGAGTCATAGAACAGAATTTGGTGGTTTTTCCTAACCAAGCGCCTTTATTGCTCTAACATTTCCTAAGTTAAAGTGATATCGTCGTGTGTGTCTTCTGATTGCCTTTCCAAAAACGCCGAAATGCATAGAATGTTCCATTTAGGATAAGAAAGTCGACGTCAGGACATTTTTGTCAATTCCTTAAATTAATTTGATCACAATTAAAACTAAAAAAAGTCGTATATGCTTTTGGAAAATGCATTGCAAATCCTGGAGAATCAAGTAAATTCTCGTTCCAAACAGTTGATTTGCAGTTTTTTCTACTCTTCTTAATTTATTTTAAACAGTTATTTAGTTATTTAGGACGCTTACTACATTTTTAATTTTGTAAATAAGTCCTGACAAATCTGTTGGTGTAACAAGCTGTTACTAAAAATAAATAACGAATTTACGAGGTTTAACACTTGTTTCTGTAAAATATTTTGTGTTAACCGGATGAATAATAAACCCAGCTTATATTGTTAAATGTTGTTTTTCTTAATTGGAGCCGTGATAATATGGTGGATGGGTATAATGTAAATATTTTTTTTCTAATAAAATAATCAACCAAATAAATAAATAAAATGAAATAAGCAAATACAATTTTATAATCATCCAATTTGCTTTCTTTTGTTTAGAATTCTTAGACGATGATATCTCCGATGATGCTCGGTGTGCGAAGAAAATTTTCGATGATGGCGGCTTCAAAGAGTGGGACGGGTGGCAGAGAAACTGCTACGGCAAAGTGCTTCCAATTCCCCAGTGTTAAGATTCCTTATTCAATTTATTCAATTATATTCAATTTATAAGAGTTCTACTACGAAATATATTAAATATATTTTGTAAACCCTTCTTCTTGATTCATTATTTATAAATAAAGTGAGATTTCAAAATTGAGTTTTTCTATTTCGGTAAATGAACATAATCAAAAATGTGTTACAGGAGAATTATCTTAACGTTATGCAACTTTGTTAACATGTATGAATTTATAGTAACACAATTCTCAGAGCGAAATCGAAAACTATTAACATCATTTGATTATTAACTAAGCCATTTTTGGAAGGAAGATAATTAAGAAAATATATTTCTTTAGCCTCTTGAAGAAACGATCCTAGTCTCTAATGACAAAGAAGTCAATAACAAATATATAATAATGTATTGTTGTCAATTGTTGATGTATTACACTAGTTTTTTTTTACATTTTTAACATTCAAAACGAATCAGAATGAATGTTAGGTATTGCTGACGACATTTCCATAATTAGCCAAATATGTGAAATACCCTAATTGCTAGTAAGCAGTTGTATTACAATGAAAAATGAAAATATAATATTTGAAAATAAAAGTTATCCATCCGTAAAAATATATCAAAAAACAATACAATACGGGAAATTTTATTTTTGCTTTTATATATAGTCGGCATAACTTCCCGCATTCCCATTGGTACCCTTTCAATTTTTTTTTAATGGAACACCTTATATATACATATATTGTAACGTTTTATGAGGGGAAATGAGAAAATTTAGAAATGTTATGGTTTACGGAAATTATTTAGATGAAAATTAGGGTCGTGGTCTCTAAAACACTCTTCCGGTAATTTAAATTTTTAATTGAAGAGATAAATGAATTTTTACGGGAGTTTTAAAAATTTAAACATTATTTGTCGAAGTTTCATCTCATAAATGCTACGTTTATATGGCTTCTTTTTTACAACCGGCTACTTCTGAATAATAACTACGGTTCACCCTTTGAATTATAACTTGAATTTTTCGAATTAGGTCCATTTAATGCCATTGTTTAATCGCGTTGGCGATGTGGAATTGCAAACGGAAACTATGAATTTTGATGTAACATGATGCAGGGATGCGAGTGTAGTTGAGATTTTATACTAATCAATATCATTTTACCCCACATTACAACCTTACACCTTGATACGGAAAGAGTGAGTCTTGTTGTACTTAGTTTTGACATTAATAAAGTTTTGAAACATGGGAGATAAATTACGAAAGCAGTTAATGTCTGTTTTCCCCACTATCGTCGCTGGCTGGGCTTATATATTATTTTTACCACCCACGCCTCAAGGATAATAGGCCATAAAATGAATTTTCTACCACCAGTTGGTTGCACCAACATAAATTAAAATTTAATCTCGGATTAAGTCCAAATGTCAGGTGGAATGCGACAGTCTTTCTACTTAATTGACTGCTTTTGTTAAATTCCACCTGCCACTTTAATGGAATTCTAAATCAAATTTTAATTGGTGTCGGTGCAACTAATCATTAGGGGTTAAAATGAATTATTTCAGGGTTATAGACCATTTCGAAATCGTCGATATTAAATTTACCAAACAAAAAATCAGAAACATACTCAGCTAAAAATAGTTGTTTTACGTTTTGTAAATTTAAAGTAATTTTGCCAGTTACCTCGGCTGTTACAATTTTTGGCAATAGTACAGTATGTAAAAGAGAGTAAAAATGGTGCAAGAGCTGCAGCTGGACTTTTAATGATGTTCTTCCCGAAAAAGCAATAAATACGCACATAAATGAATTGAATTTTTTCAAAAACAGTTGCCAATAAATACCATCGATCACAACGACGCTAAAATGACCACTTGTTTAAGACTAAATTAATGCAAGAAAAGCACGAAGACGATCTCAACAATTTTGTGAATTGATGAGACAATGACTTACTGACATTCCAAATCTACAGCGCAATAACTGTTTTTCTGACGAATGTAGATTTTCACCAAATGGTTTAGTTAACAGACATATTTGTAGATACCAGGCTAAAAGTGGCCCCCATATGATATGAAACTTTCGTGCTTAAGCACCACACAAGTTGAATGTCTGTCTGGTATGCTATCCTAACTGATTATTAGGCATGCAGAAACAAGTTGCGCTACACGAAATTAACAGAAACTAGACAGACTCGTGTTTATTCGTCTCATGAGAATGGGTTCGTGTTGCCTACTGGTTTTCCCGAGAGTCAACAAAACACGAGTCTGCTTAGTCTTCGATAATTTGGTGAAGCGCACTTTCTATAAGCTTACTGATTACACTGTTAAGGGGCATCGTCCTCTCCCGATGAAAATTTAAATGGTGAGTCTTATGTAAAGGCGGTCGATTCAGAAATAACTTGAATACTGGCAAACTGAGCTCTATTTGCATTTCAAGAAGGTTAAGCGCCTTCACATTACGCTGCTTTAGCATCACCATTTCTGGCCGCTAGTTTTCCTGCTCGTTGGATAAGTAGACGAGGCAGAATGATGAAGTGATCACCTATATCACCAGATATCGCTAGACTTCTTTTTTTTCTGGCGATACTTGAAATCAAAAATCCATGCAATTCGGCCAAAATCCACGACAACTGTTCAATGTTACGCGTTCGAAAAGCATTTGAAGTTCGATTATATTATTATATGGAGACCAATGGAGCCCACTTCGAGCACTTTATTTTTAATGCTATATTATTATATATTTCTGTTAATAAATTCTAATGAACTGTAACCCCCAGATGATTCACTTTAACCCCTAAGCACTATACATTTTTAAAATCTACTATCAAAGCAGAATCCAAAAATTAAAAAAAAATACGAAGAATTGGGATGATCATGGGGATGAGATACTGAAAGTTACACCGATGTCTGTGTCCCCTGTATATTATTTTTAATGTATTCTTTAATTTTTCCTGAAATTTAACCAGTTTACAATAATGTCAAGTAGATCGATTTCATTGAAATATTCTGCAAACATTTATTACCGTTGAAACTTATTCATATTCACATTATTACTTCACGAATTTAAAGTTTGAAATCACCTTGATCATATTATCAATTTATTTACGCACTTACATCATAAGCACCATCTAGTTCAATATCTATTAAATTAATGATCAATAGTTATAACAAATATACATATACTGTGCATGTTCATCTTTTAAGTGGGCAAATGCTTTATATGAGAGGGGCAAAACTTAATGCACGAATTTTGATGTAAGTCACGTAATACTTTCTTCTGTTTAGAATTTCTAGATGACGATATCAGTGATGATTCTCGTTGTGCAAAGAAAATCTTCCATGAGGACGGATTTAAGCAATGGGATGGATGGAAGAGGAATTGCTACGCGAGAATAATCCCAATTCCTCTCTGTTAAGATCCACAACCTGCATGCAACTGTTACATATCTATATATGTAGTTACTGTAGAAGCTATGCCACCAAACATAACATGTAAATATTGTTTGTTTTCTCGTTTATATTTTTGCAAATAAATATATATATATACAAAAATAGTATAACACTTTCTCCATTCGTTCTTCACTTGATTATTGATGATTATTATAGAAGACGTCCAGAATCCAGTTCTCTCGTTTGCGTGGAAGATCGTTATATCGCCAACATTGCAAATATATCACGCAAGGTAGCAATGTAATATCGCAATAATCACGCACCCCCTAGCTATGAACACATTAATAACAGCCGCAACACAGTCTTTAACTTTGTTATTAATGTATTATCCATGCTCGAGTTGTTTCTGTGCATAAACTAGATTTGAACAAAAATAAGGCAGAAAATGTTTCGTAATATATCTAACTTACGTATGTGTATTGAGGTTGAACTAAGTAAATTGTAGAATTATAAAAGTGCAAGTTTGTAAGTTAAAAAGATGATTTTCGCTTGTTGACACGTTGTTACAGTTAATTTCCTTCTGTGATGCTGTATTCCTGGATACTTGGATATCATGTCGTGGAAAAATTAGTGTCTGGGGAACGTACGGTAAATTACTAGTTCCTTGGCCTATGGTAGTGATAGGTCTTCTTGTAGAAACCCTAAAGTTTGGTCGACAGCACTGCACATTGCAGATATCGAGGAGTGTAATTCTGTAACGCATCATCTATAGAATGCACTATTGTCATTCCATTTTGTATAAAAACTAGAGGTGATTGACTTCGGACACGGCTAGCACTCTCAGACCGTGAACTTTATGATGCAAGCAATACTGATTCTTCGGCTTGCGTAACATGCGCCTAAACGAAAACCAGATTTGCCAGTAAAAATTACAGAATTCCATACCTGGTCTCAATTACATGGTTCCATGCACCATTGTTTAGTAGTAATGAATACAGTCGAAAAAAACAGTAGACTAGGTGATTTACGTCTACAATAGAATATGATGATATAGAAATGAGTACACCTCCAATGGTATAAATATTTAACCATTTATTCATTCATACAGTTGGTCACGAAGTGCTCAGGCACTTGAGCTTAATGCTCTTTCCTCAATAAAGCTTGCATTTCCACTCCAGCACTTCAGTGTTCTCTATAAAGACTATATTTTGCCCAGGCGACATTTAAGTGCCTTCGAAAGCTCCATGAGATCCTCTCCAAAGTATATCTGTCTGAGTACTTTTAGTTCTTTACATATACAAATTACATGCAAACCCATTTTTTCTTGTAGTTCACATCTTCTACACCAAGGTTCGTTTACTCCACGTATACTATATAAATGTTTTTTCAGGAGAGAATATCCAGTAATGGTCTTGGCTTCTTTTTTACAGCGTCCAATTAATTTGACAGAAAACCTAGCATTTCCATTCCCTATTGTTGTCCTACATTTCCTGACATGTTCTCCATCTAATCAAGTCCAGGTCTTCCTTCTAACAGAATTCCTTATGATTGCATATACGAACTATAGCCCTGTGAAGTGTCTTTTATAACCCTCATTGACTAGTTCATCGATCATTATTCTAGCCTAGTTAGCTTTAATATGTGTGTCTTGCATCAGACTATTGAGGGACTGTTTACAATGTTTTACTAGTTTCGACTTAGCAATAGGGTACATAACTGCCCTGCTTGGCTATCACTCATTATGTTTATTTTCCTCATCGTGCAGCTTCCTTTTGCGATAACTTCAGCACAGGCTGCAATCGCCTGGAAAACTGTGGCGTGCCTTTCTCAGGTTTAAGGACATTCTCTATTTAGAGCTTAGTCCAATTACCGACTCCCGTATCTTGACTGGATTGCGATTCATTAGGGAATGCCAACATTACAACAACCTTACTGGTACGAAGAAAACGTTTTAATAGTAAATAAGACAGATGTACTTGTTTATTTTATAATAATAAATAGTGATGGGAACTATCGGCGGAATTATCATTAACATAATTATATTTCGATACTTCTATTGATGCTGCTATTTTTAGTGCTATAGATACTAATATATCTACTGGTTGGTTTAGCTACAAGTATTTGTACCAATTTTTATCGATAGCGTTCAACACTACAAGTTAATCGCAGTAACAATTAGGTTCTTTCATTTACTAACTTTTCTAATATATTAATAAGTCCTATTTGTTGATTTTGTACTTCCAATAGAGTGTTTCGATCCAACTGTTTGTTTAAAACGTTCGCCTTCTTTTGCTGAATCAGCCTGGTGCATTTCTTTTTCTAACTGTAGGATGGAAGTTTTTCAGATTGTGGTTTACCAGCTCCTTTACGCTTGCAAAACGATTGATTTCTGGTTCCTCTATTTCACTTTCCCTGTCTGCATTTGTCGATATAGATTGCGTTTTTGAATTTGCGTCTTGGAAATCTGAACTGCTTGATTATTTGTTGTTCACATTCCGAATTTAAGAAATCATAAATATGGTTTGGATTTATTTTGAGCTCCCCGAAAAGAAAATGCGTGTTTAGTTGAGTTTTCTTTTCCGCTCTAGTTTTATTGCAGCGCAATATGACATGTTTGTACAATTTACATACATTTTGAAACTGCTGACGCATGTTTTCACCACTAATTTTTCCTTCGCCAACACATTGTCCAGCATAATTCATTGATTCCCCTGTTTTTCTACCTTTCGCAATAAAAGCACGTTATAACTATATACATTTCAGCAAGTAAGCACACGATTTCGATATACATACTTTTATCTACGTGTGTAAGAATACATATCTCACTGGACCTTATTGTTCGGCAGTTGGTAACTCTTTGAAGTCCTGCCGTTCCTTTTTCAGCTCCGATAATTTAGCGCAGGAGTTTTGGGCGCAAAGGCGCCGTTTGCCAAATAAATAAATAAGAAGGACGTGGAAACTGCTGGCGGCAACGAGATTATTAGAGTAGAGAAGGTTGTTAGTTGACAGAAGCGAGGAAAAAACACAGTGAAAAAAGCGGAGCGCAGAACATGTGTTTTAATAATGTATGTGCTTCATTTTTCACAAATGGCTAGTTTACGCGGAGGGATACCTATGTCTTGTGAGGTTAAAAACGATGTTGTGTGTTTTATTAGAATGGTTTTCACGTTCGATCTTTGTAAGTGAAATATTTTAATTAGTTTTATTATAACATCAGGTGGTATTCATTTCGGGCAAATATACACTGCTGTTTAGTGAAATTGCAGCACAATTGAAAACAGAAATCTTTATTTCCTCTACTGGACAAGTTCTTACGCTTAAGAACAAACAGAAATAACGACTTTAAACATATTTTTCTTCAGCAGGACACTAAAAAGACAGTAAATTATAATCTAAAGAAAGTCTAGATGCTAAATGCTCAAATTGTTTGCTAGAAACTGGTAAACAGTGACTCGGTCTATCTTGAAAATGTCCTTTTATATTTTGGAGCTGCCTGGCACTCCATTAGAAGCTTGAAGTATTTTAGCTTTCAGCTCCTCTAAATCTCGAGGCCTGTCACTAATATCATGGGGAAAGTGTTTACAAATTTTGTAATTTCTTGTGTACTATGACTATACTTCCATTGTGCTGAAAAAGGATTTTGCCATTTATTGGAATTCTGGAATTGATTATTTAATGATCCCTCTATAAAAAATATTCCAATAATATGACTTCCAACTTTTTCTGTCTACACGTTCACTTTTTAAAGCCATTGCCTATGCGTTTCTTAAAAGAAATAAGGATTTACTCTCAACAAGAAAATGAGAACATGATTACTGGTCTACAGCTGAAGACATGCAAGCCAATTTTTTTCTAAAATTATGAGTAAGGACATGTTTAGAATGATAAAAAGTTACTTTCTTGTAACAGATAACCGAAAACTCGAGACATCAAAAGTTTTGGCTTTATTCGAAATTGACTTAAAATTTACAGCACTTTGATGTTTTTCATAAAATGCTCAGCATTGACGAGGCTGTGGTATCTTATCCTGGCCATCATTCTGCCAAAATGAATCATAAAAAACAAACCAGTTCGGTTTGGTTTCAAAATATGAAAGCTATGCTTATCCTTACAATATGTAAGTATATTTTGGAAAATCAGATAACAGTAATAAGGAACCATTTCGCACTCGTGTAGCAAAATGTTGCTGAAAACCCTTCACGGCATCCGATGGAAATGCCATCTGTGTAAAATGGAATGATAATCCTATAGTTACCGTAGCAAGTATAATATAAAGGAGGAATGAGAGGTGTGGACCTGCTTGATTGACTGCGTGCTAGCTATCGTCCAAGACACATCGAAAAATTGGTGGTGGAACCTTTTTTCCACACCATAAATCCCATCGTTGCGACAGCATTTCTTTTGTACCAATATGTAAATCAGAAAAAAATATTTCATTTGGAGTTTAGATAGAAAATTGCAATGTGTCTGATAAAAGTAGGACAAACAAAAGGGTGGTAGTTACACCTGATATTCATTATGATGGCTATGAATGTTTCAACGTTCTAAATGTGAAAAACTATTTCATAAAAACATCTCATTTTTGCACTTTTTATTACTATCCTTTTTTAAAATCTGCCAAAAAAAGCCAACGTTCCCAAAGTGAGAAGATGAAAAATCTATGTCAAAACTAACTCTCAAAATGTACTTCACTGGTTCAGAAAATCATCATACCAAAATTCCGTAAAAGTCGAACGAAGATTTGTATATGCCGCCATTAAAAGGTTAAGATGGAAAAAGTCGTGGAAACGCTTGCTATAAATTTTATATTCATTCGAACATTTACAGGGTCCTAATTATACCATTACGTCTGAATGTTATCAAATCAGTTTCGCTGTTGTGAAATAAAAATCCTAATTTATGCGCACATATTTTGTAAGATAAGGTGGGCAATTCCAGTCATCTATAACTTCTCTCCCTTGCTCCAACGTTTTCTTGTATCGCTGAAGCTTTTCTCGCGTGCCACACACGATTTCCTTCAGTTTCGACCTCCATCGACGAAGCTCATTTTCATTTTGCTCCGTACTTCCGTTCCATTTCGCGTATCTTTTGTGCCGGCGCGGAATAACTCATTTCTGCGAATGAGCAAGAAATGTGCTACATGCGAGGGTAATAAGAGAAACGCGATTGAATCGGATGCGTGCTATTGCGGATTCGAAACAGGCAACCAGTTGTGCTTCGTATATTTTATGAAATGAAATGAAACGTATGGACAAAGATTGTACGAGCTGTTTTATTGTATTTGGAGAACAAGGAATGATTACTTTTGTTGATATAGCCTTGGATTATTTGGGAAAGGGGAATGAAATAAGAGAGAATTGTATTCTGCATTACTGGTAATGGTAAATCGTAATCACAATATTGGGAAATAAGACGATTTCTTTCTACACGAAGGAAAAGTGTTTGATTCAAATCAATTAATTTTTATAAAATTCGAATATGCAATTACTTTCTTATCGCCAGCAGCCTTTTTGGGCATTTCTATGATAGTGTCCCATCTATCTAAGCCTTGGCCAATGAAGCAGAGCATCTGTAGATTTTTGCAATTTTATAAATCGTTGTTTTATAAAAGCGAAAGTATAAGCGAAAAAATAACGAAATGTTAGTTTGCGATTTATTTTAAAATGGCTTGCAGGTGTTCCACTGAGAAATCGAATAAGCCCAAGATATAGACAATTCTTAGAATCAAAACCATTTACACAAACTTGTTGCTTAATTCTTTTGAAGAATTAACTTTTATCGCCTGATTTCTTTACCATTATATATTAAGTCTGGAAATTGCCATAAACACATGTTTACTCTGTTAGCAAACAGACAAGTTGATGCATTTTTACGCACTTTCAACATTTTTAATGCTTTTTGTTCACTTCCGACACTTATCGACTTCTCACTGCGATATGTATTACACATAGCACGCAAGCACCTCTGTATCCCACCAATCTCTCGCGGTTACACACCACTGTATGGCAAGCGATAATGTTGCGCTCTGGTTATTATCCTTTTATTCAACGGAAAAAATCAGGAAGTGACGCCACTGATGGGTTGCTGCTCTAAACCAGCGGTATATGATTTTCGATAAATTTTACTTTTCTTAATCAGTGTTAATCATTATGATATCCGTGATACTGACGAAGATTTAGAACGTTGTTATTAGACAAATTCAAATCCCATCTTCGGGTATCAAAAACATCTGTGCACGTAAAGCACTTTATATATGGAACATATTTCGCACTTTTAGTATATTGTATTATCTTTAAGAATTTGATAATCAACGCAAAAGAATGCAGCATTGCAATAAACAGTCGAAGCCCAGCATCGACCGAAACTAGTATTTTGTTGACAATTTGGGTCATAAGTAGACAAGAACCGTTTTGCAATGTACCTGGTTGGGTTAGGTTTAAGTAAAGGTGGAGCCCATCAACTTTTTATAAAAACTTGCAAGCTAATAAACAAAGATATCAATAAAATTAACTGCTGCATGCCACACTTCCTAAAATGTATTAGCAATAATATATAATCCTTTATAATAGAGAATAGAGTATTTATTTTTGTCTCATCACAGCAGCATGTCACCATGCATTTGACATCCGCATTTATGAGCGATTGCTGTAAATTGTTGATGTATACGAGCAGATATAATCTATATCTCAAGCCTATATTGATTTGCATGCTAATGTTTATATTCCCTCTTCCCAATTTTCAAATCCATCGAATTCCCAGAAACACACAGAAAGCCGGCGGATTCGATGGATCAGTGCTAAGCTCAAGTATATGGCAGTGATTTCCATCGTAAATTAAGCGCTGAATTTAGGAACAAGTAGATGAACTTTCGCTTAAGCGCGCGAACCATCGCTGAATAAGAGGACTCGCCTTATGGTTCTGTTTGTCTACAACATTTATCATTTATCCATCAATCATCCGTAAATACAGATGACAAATTAAAGGCATCTGTGAACTAATACATTTGTGCTTGACATACACTAATATAGCCTTTTGTGTAGAAGTAGCCGGAAAAACATGAGCTAACATAAGGTGATATCCTGTTACAGATTACTAGAAATTAATGCTAGTTCTACTTTTTAAACCATAGTTTTCAAATTATTACCAAATTACGCCAAACAAATATGAACAGCTTGTTTTTATTAATATTCTTGCTTGTTAGCTTCCAAGATTTGGATGAAAACTTGATACGCTTTGAACCTTTGTCTAAACCAAAATCTACTCTTACGATATCGGTTGTTTGTCAACAAAATAGTTGTTTCAATCGATATATGACTTCGACCCTTTACTGCAATGCATTCTTCTACATTGATTATCAAATTCTTAAATTATAAAATATACTTTATATATAAAGCGCTTTTCCTCTACAGACATTTTTAATACGCGAAAAAGGGATCGGAATTCCTCTAACGAGCAGGTATAATTTGCCGCGGCGCGGGACTTTCTTTTTTATTTATTAAGGAAAATTCCACATCGTCAGTATCACTCGCAACACCATGATTGATGCTATTTTCATCAATGAAACCAAGATTTTTTTTAATATTCTAATTAATATAAAGCGTTCGTTACGCATATGTTTACTACAGATCGCCAAACGCCAACATAATTGAAAGCGTGATGCCCGAAAACAACAGAATAGGGAATTGTCCCACGCAACTACGTATGGATGAATTCCGTTTTCCGGTTTCCGCATTTTATAGTATTATATTTTGATTTACACCAACAAATTGTTCGCTACGTTGCTAAATTTCGTGAAATTAGTGAGGATGGACTCAGGAAAAGAACTGCTGAAGCTACAACGGACGTGAGGAGGTGCATAGATCATACACTTAAAAGTCAAAGCTTTCACAGAAAACTACTTGTCAGACTATTTTTAGGAAAGATCTCGAAAAATATACATGTTGTTCAAGAACTCAAGCTCATTGATCACGCAGAAGGAGTGCAGTACTGCTCTTGATCATTGATAAATCTTCCTCTTCAGACGAAGCTTGGAATCCACCTTATCGTTTTATTAATAAACAAACTATGCACACAGGTATGGTTTAATGAAAACCCTTATGCCACAATATACGTACCATTAGGTTGGTGTTCGGATAGCGGTTTCACGGAGCAAAATTATTGGTCCATTATTTTTTCATAAAGCGGAAAACACACATACCGTAAAAATTTATTGCAGCCTCTTCTAAACCAATTGCACGATGACGAACTAAGTGATGGATATTTCCAACAAGGCAATGCCACAGCTCATAAAACATCACAGACAACTTACATGAATGTCCTGATAAGCGTGCAGTAGATTCTCCTCCACACTCTCCCTGATCTAACTATCTTAGATTATTTTATCTTCCCATACACCACACACAAGGAATTTCCGAAGCCATGTAAAATGTTTGTGATAAGAGAACGCCTCGACAGCTCGCCAACGTATTTAACAACATGAAACTACGAGTAAGGTGGATTTATATTATTATAATTGTTATAATCTTTTGGTTCTACTCAAAAATATTTTTTTTTATTTATTTTTATTATAATTTTAATAAAAGTAATTTTAACTTGCAATCTTGGTGTGATTTAAGCAAGATTTAACCGTTAGATGTAGTTATGTTACAGATAAAAAAAAAACATGGTTCTCTCGATTGTTTTTTTTTAAGATCGTACAATACTACATGTTTCTTAGTTCCTGGCCAGCATATTCTCCTCCACATCCTCCAATTGAAAAACAATATATGTACCCAAGTTAAAACAAGCAATATAATCGAAAATGCAATACCAATAAACAATATGAATCTGAATGAATGGCAACCAAAATCTTCCATAACAATTGTATTAACGAACCTGGGGTATAAATAGTAGTGCAATGCACACCTAGTATGTAATTAATTGTGATTTGAATCCAAATACACTCTAAGAGGCTATATCGATATATTTCTTGTATTTTTATTATATAAGAAAGAAACTCAAAATCTAAATAAAGCAAGAAGACCGCTAAAATTTAGGTTTTTGGCGGTCTTCTGTTGCTTCATCTATGTATCACAAAATTTAGTGTTGAAACGACATTGAAGACGGATGTGTGGAAATCTGTCAGCTAGTTACATACGTTTAGGGAACCCACTACATGAGAGACATCCATCATGTCCCTTCAACTAACAAAGGAACACCCTAAGGTGATACTCACTGATCGGATTGAAGCTTGGGAGGTTTGTAAAATCGATCGAGTATTGGAAAGCGGTACTTTTTCGGCGTCTAAGTGGTAAAAGCTACCCCTGAAATGTCAACGATTATGGTTTTTTTTTTGCAGTTTTCATCGTTATTAGGAATAAAAAAATAATGTGTCTCCAAATGCGCCTTCTATACACTACCCGATAAAAACATAGACGCGGTATCGTTTCTATTTACGAAACAAAGTTTATAGACTTTATATAAAATGTAAATGAGGGTTATTAATACTTGTTATGTAAATAGTCCATTTATAGATATTTCTGGGTATTTATTGCTTTATGAGGGGTAATTGAGATATTCCCAGATCAAGATAGGAATTTTAAATGCGACAAAAATTTAGACTCTGTGCATTTATTACATTCATATAAGCAAAAATGATTTAATTTGATACTTCTCTTTATATGCAGCGGTTGTGCTGGTAAAGTGTACACATTTCACCACGAGAAATTATATTTTATAAAGTGTTTGTAATATAGGTAGAAAAAAGCAATTATCCTTGATAGAAAGGGGTAAAGTTCTAGCCTGGCACCAGGATGGTGTTAGTAAGAAGGAAATTGCTCGTCGGTTACGAAGAAACGATCATTCCGTTAGAAATTTCCTAAAAGATCCGGAAAATTACGGCAAACCAAAAGGCCGCGACCGAAAGCTGTAAGTGAGCGGGATAAACGCATGATATTGCGATGTACATCCAATTCTTCTGCGTTGGCGATAGTTATTGCAGAATAGGCGGGGGTACAAACGCACGTGCGTAATGTTCAAAGGATTTTAAAGGTGTCAACGGTAATATCACGGAAGAAAATGTTGAGAAAACCGCCACTTTCGGCGAAACACAAAGAACCGAGGTTGAGATTTGGTGAAGAACACGTATCCTGGAAGAAACAATGGGAAAAAGTTATATTTTCAGATGAGGAACGTTTTAATTTGGACGGACCGGATGGGTACTCGCATTATTATTATGATCTGAGAAAGGAACCAAAAGTGAAAATAAAGAATATCTCTCCAAATTATGTGTTAAATTTATATAAATCTATTAATAACACACTATTGGAAGTGACTAAGAACAATGGAGGATCTACGCATTACTGATCACTCATTTGTTGATTTTTGTTTTACATTTGCAACAGAGTGTGTAAATTTTTGTCGCAGAAATTGTTTAAACATTGGAGTAATAATTTATTATTTAGTTCATATATTACTGGAGGAGATATTTTTAAGTTTATTTTACTTTTACGAATAAAAACTTAATTAGATATCTTGCTAGTTTCGCAAAGAAATGTTGTAATCCTTAAAACCCGTAAAACATCTTACCGCGTCTAAGTTTTTGTCGGGGAGTGTAGGTCACTATCCTCTCGTTACCTTGCGGAGTGGGATTTGAACAAGAAAGTGGCTAAATATTCGAAAAACTACCTCAAAAAAATTACCAAAGAAATACTAAAAAACAGAAATAGTCATTATAGCACGCACATTTTCTAAAAGCAGGGTTACCGCAGATGGAACAGTGAGGTAAGGTCCCTTCATTGTAATATGAAAAAGCGTATTGTATGGATGGAGGAAACGATTTGGTCTAGTTTATGTGTCTCTGTGTGCCTATGTTTTACCTATATGATCATCCTACGGGTTTGGTTACTTTCCTAGACACTATCCGATTTCTTCGTTTAAGCACTGATTTTTCATGACCAATGACGAGTATTTATATCATGAACAACTACGTTTTGAGCCACGGATTGCGTAAATTTGCGCAATACGTATTCAGCAATTTCCAACAACTTTTCTCTACTACTTGCCGAAGAGTTCTTACTTTTTTAAATTTCCAAAATTCAACGGCCTTGCTCTTATAATCGCGATCTTAATTTCTTTCTAGAGTACTTAGGGCAGCAACTATGTGTACAGATGTAAATGGTACTTCCAAGGGATCACTTGTGCGAATACATGGCTTTTTTTCGTTCATTCTTCACTCCGTGAGGTAGCGAAATAGTAATAGAGGTAGCAAAGAAAATTATCATCCGCGCTACTTCGATAGATCTATAGAGGGCGCATTTAGAGACATATATTAGTTTTTTTTTATTCGTAATAACGGTGTAAATTGCAAAAATCAGGAAATCACCGAAAATTCGGGGGTAGCTTTCGCCACCTAAACGTGAGATCCCGCCGAAACGAAAAGCGGTGTTTTACTATACTCGATGAATTGTATAAATCTGCCAAGTTTCAGTCCGATCAGTGAATATCACCTTGGGGTGTTCCCTTGTAAGGTACTTCTAATGTGAATTATGAAAAGAGGAATTTTATTATGTATTGGAATGAAAATTGAAACTAGCGAAACTGTTCAATTTAATCCTTCTCGAAAAAATTCTATAACAAGAGCCATATGCACTTATTCCTCTTACATAAAACCCATTAAACGATTCGAGATATCTAGTTCCAATGTGAACGAGGAACATCTGCTCTCTATACCATAATAGACAATGCGAACTATCATCGGTTCCTGAATTATGTCTTTATTAAATCTGCCCGATTGGCCGCGTCGTTGTCGGGCAAGTAGTTGCCGCAATAGTCCGACGTATAAGTGCAGTCGTACCGTGTCTCCCTGCCTATATTCGGAACTTGTACGATTGGCAAAAGCGGCAGTAGCAGCAACGGCAGCAGCAGCAGTATCGGCATACAAAGACTGTGTAGAAGGCAAACCGAGCACGAGTTAAGCGAGTCGTTTTCTACGTTTATGGGCACAACTCGCTCGGTTTACTTCCTTCTGGATACATCATTTCGGATTTTTACGTTTTAACGAGCCCATTCGGAGAATCGAAACGAATGAACAAGTTCGAGAATGAGGCGGAGGAGCAAGGAGAAGGTGGAAATGTTTATTGGAATGAATGGTGGCAGGCGGGAATTTGCTGACCTGACAATTTTTAAGCAAGTAACCGCCGCCGCGGTAGTCGTCTTCTGCGCAAACGAAAGGATTTTTAACGTTTCATTGATCTCCCTGTTCAATACAATTAGCTTTTGCAGACGACTTATTTCTGTTTAATTAATTTTGGTAATAATTTTTTACGCAAAAAGCTCAATATTTTACTTACAGATCAAACAGCTGGGGAGATTCATGTAATTTATATTCCTATAACTGTATTAAGTTTCTCCGGTTTAGAAAAATTGCTTGAAAAATCTGAAATCTAATTTCGACAAAATAGAAGAATAAATTACTAACTAAACTAGAGAAAACGTTTGATAAAATTAAAAGGGAAAAGACATGGAAAACAGAAAGGAGCATCAGAAACATTAGTGAGATGTATACAAAGTTTCTATAAAGAAACAAAAAATACGTTAGATCAAAACAAAAACAATTGAAATTGTTTGGAATAATGCGTCAAGAAGAAAATGACAAAGCGCAAGAGAAGATAAATATGAAAATCAATAAAGAAAAAACAAAAAAAATGATTATAAGGTACACAGAAAAAATATAGGGAATGCAAAACTGGAACAAGTACACAAATTCAGATACTCGAGATCGACATTAACGGGAGATGGAAGAATAGATAAAGAAAAAAAAGAATAGGGTAATAACAGAGGGAACATTATTTAACAGTATTGAGAAATAAATTCTTAAAGATATCAGAATAGAAATATTCAAAAAAGTAGTAACACCTATATTGGTATATAGAGTGGAGACCTGGACGATGCCAGAAAGACACAAAAATAAAATATCAACCATAGAAACGAGATTTTTTAGAAGAATCGAAAATAAAACAAAAATAGGAAAGATCAGAAATACAACATTTGGAAAAAAATTGAAAATAAGACCTATACAGAAAAACATAGAAAAAGCACGATTGAGGTGGTATGGACACGTGAAAAGTTTACAAGAATCCCGAGTACTTAGACGCCGTACACCCTGTAAAAGAGTAAAATGGCTTAAGGATTATGTATGTATCTATATACGAAATCTGGTTGATTGAAGAATCTGAAGAATCCTGTTTACCTGAAGTCTTTACTTCACTTGACAGCTTAATCTCATTTAAGTGCATAAGATAAATTATTTTCAAGAATAATAGCTTCGGTTATGATTTTTGAATCCATCTGTCCCTACAACAACCTCACCAAGATATTGCTTTTGCGCAAAATCATAATTTTCATAATAATCATAATCACTTTGCCTTGATACCCTTAGCCCACCTCTTTAATAAACCCTGAACACCCTTAGAAAATAATCTTTGACTTAATCCTGCTAAAATTCTTCCACAGCGGTCATCACCTCACTATTATCTTCATATTTCTTGCCCCTGACCTTTTCCTTGAGCCGGAGTAAGAAGTAAAGTGATCGAGGGCTGGAGGCTGGATCTGGAGAACAGGATGGGTGTTGGAGCAGTTTAAAGCCTGCTTCCCGGACGCAAACCATTGGAACTTCAGCTTTGTGTGCTGTTGCTGAAGCATTTGAAAAACTTGCGTTGCCTTTTTTCTTTCATGGTCTCTCGCGATCGTCTTATCTGATTTGCGTAGTAGGAACTCGTAATAATAGCTTGCCATCTGCAAATACTACACCATAATTATTCTCTCTGCATCCAAAAAAACGGACGCCATAACCTTTCCCGCCAAATTTGACACGTTGTATTTCCACGGCGTGAAATTAGCAGTGGTCACAGTCAATTTATGGTTTTCTTTTAATCACTAACAAAATGAATTTTAGTCAAGCGAGCGAAAACTTATTGTATGTTTTTTGTTCTGAGAACAGCTTTTCATGTGGAAGTTACGTTCTCGTCAACCAGTTCTCATTAGCGAGCAATCCTCGGGGTAAAAAGGCGATTTGAATCCAAAGGAAACAAATGCGATAAACCTCCTCAAACTATACGTTCTATTTAGGACAATTACGCGACATAAGCTTTCATTTCTGATACTGCATCGCAATCTCCACAAACAAGAGAAACAGGAAAATACCGAAGTAAATAATATGCAATTTCCGCCATTTCTCTTTTTCCATTATTGAATTCGCATTCCATTTCCGACGCGTGTTCCCATCCCGGGCGTAAATAGCGCCAATAGAATCTTTTTCCTGTCTTGCCAGAGGCTCGTAAAAACGGCTCTCGGGATGCGAGCGAGCCCGCCGCCGTATCGAAAAAAAGGCCTATAGTAGACGTTTAGGAACGAATTTGCCGCTCGCATATTTGTTTATCCCTCCGTAGGATTCTTATGTGAATAATTCAATTTCTAGAGAAGAGGATATTTCCGAAGAGAACCGGATGAGGGACGGCCTTTGTCGGAAATGCCGATTCGAATACCATACCATGAAACAAAGCTAGCGAAAGGAATTCGATAAGTTTCTCAAGAGATTCGTAGCGAAGAAGAAGAGTATGAAAATCTATTAGTGAAGAATGGGAATCTTTATTCTGTTGCTATTTCTTGGCAAATGGACTGCAATAAATAGCTAAGAAGAAATGAATGGTTTCAGAAGCACTATCAAGAATCAGTTTTATCTTTCCGTTTGGTTAAAAATAATTTTCGTCCCCTTCCCATCAGTCTCCCCTCTTTGTCTTTAGCTTTTAGGTTTTCTCCGTCTAATCAGGATGGTAAGAATTCGGAACCGCATCTTTTAATAACCACTTATCTTCTGCGATTTGACCTGTTACTTTATAACAAGAAAGCTTAAAGGTTAAACGCCTACCTCTGGTAAGAAGAGACGATTATTGAGATTGTTAGTTCAATTTTATTACTGAAAATGATAGTTTAGCTATCGAAACGTGCGTCCAGTGTAAGCGAAGTGTTGTAGTAAGGGTTTAAACGGAGTGTTCCAGTGTTACAATGTTCGAGTACGTGATTCTATTAGTTCCAGATGCATAGGATTAAGTCAGTGCGGACATGCTCTGCTGAATAGCACAATACCTGATGGAATAAATAACTTTGTTCAAGTAAAATATTACAATGAACTATGAAGCCATTAAGCGATTCATATTATATCGAATTAAATATGTTACTTTAAAAATCAATATTTATTTCTCTACTTAATTACTTTAACATAAGTAATTTAACTAAATTTTAGAGCAACTTCAAGGCTATCATGGAAACTGAATTTTGTAATTTTTTTCCATATAAATTTGAAAAAAAAGAAATAAAAAAAATCTATTAGAAAAGGGCAAGCACCTTTACTACTGGATGTAATACCTATACACGATGCAATTCCCTATGAACGTGTCAGCCATTGCTTAGATCAAACGTTCCAATCTCCAATCGAGTCGAAGAATCGAAGAGTCTCTTCCATTCTTCTAGAGAAGTATAAACATGAACAGGGAAGACATGTTCACGCTGTTGAGATCTAGCGAGTTTCGTTTGTCGATTCGAATTCGCCCGTTTAGAAGTGACGTGATTTGCATGGGATAGAACGTGCAGAGTCGTTTCGTACCCGTAGAATGCTGCATGTGTATATATGTGTTTCTAGCTGCTGATGGCGCTATCATTGAGTAGATACGTGTATGGTATATAGTTCAAGCTCTACGTGCGTATGTACGGCGGGTAAATGTGTGTGAATATGCCGATACCTGCGTACCCTTTGGTCTATCTGAAACGCGCATCGCGTTCTGTTTGCTTTATACTGATGAGGCGACGCCGACGATTTTAGATTGGGTATACCTGTGCACACAGTGTCCCCAGTTTTCTCATGTGTGCTTGATATATTAACTAAGGAAAGTCTTTAACCGGATATTAAAGACGTTCACTTTGTACAAACAGTTTAACAAAGGTAAATAACGATATGATAAATAATGCCATAAATTATTTGATTACATTCCAAGCAATTGTTTCGAAAATTCGTGGATTTTCATTGTCAGCTGTACCACCGAGTGATGTAACAAAGGATTTTTAATTCTAAAATGTCTTGTTCTATCTCTCTAAAAGCTATCCTGATACTAAAACACGTGAAATACTCGGAACTAGAGGAAAATGAGCTGATCTATGGCATTAAAACATAAACATATGTTCGTACGAGCCCAATAAATATAAAAACATGGACTGGTTAAGAGGCCCTGCTTTATTATATTATACAAATTTATTTTTCTTCGCATATAAATGGCTTCGTAAGTGCATAATTCTCGCCGTGAAGTTACATGGTTAATTAATTACTAGTATTATGCTCGGTTTCGTTTCTGTGTTGCATTACATTCATTAATGTGTTCAGTAATGTCATTCGATAATGTTCTTTGAAGTTGCTGTCTGTAGCCTTTCTTGTTTGTCCAATATAGGTTCTATCGCAGCTTTCGCATGCAATTTTGTAGATTTCAGTCTTTTCTTCTACGTTCGGGTTTATCTCTCGAATTACCCAGAAAGTTTCCGAGTATCACATATCACGGTAGGCGTTTACCCATAAAGTCCTGTAGCTTCACTACCCAACCTCTGGCATCAAAGCAACGGGCGTGGCAGGGGCACCTGCACATAGGGGAGAAGACAGCTTAGCTGCACCGACCGTATCCCAGCTGGTCGGGAGGATTCATCCTAATGCTGGGCGCTCCTTACCTAGACCCTAAGGTCTGGAGCTAGCCGCCGTGGTTTGACTCAATCCCAAGTTTCTGGGTAATGAACATTCGGCGGGTAACATGTGAGATAGGTTCCGAGAGGTCGGTGTAGACTGTTGAGAAGAGAACTTCTTTCATGTGGGAAGCATGGGGGAAAGAGGCGGCCAACCGGAGATCATAGGCCTGCTTCCATTGAGGAATCGAATTCTTGCGGCAGTTCCTCGCTATTGGTCGATGGAAACATGCTGTATGCGGCAACGTGGGTAAGCAGCCTTCTTCTTAGGAGGTTGGCGATATTTCGATATTCGAAAGCTAAAAATTGTGATTGCAACTAGAATGTCTTGACCAGATCTTGACGGTTCCGAAATATCTATCGATGACACGTATAACGTGCTGAGCTTCAAAGATAGTTAGTTAGTTGCATAATGCGTAAGTAAAAAAAGGACACTCAAAAATGACTCATGCTTTATGCGTTTACATTTGCAACTAACAAGGGGAACTTATCGAAATTTTATATCTCTCACATTTTTTTTCTGATTGCTTTAAATAATTGCCGCCTCAAATTGAGTGCTAACCATAAATGTAGTTTACTATGGCGACTACTTCAATTATACTAGGGAAAAACTCTTCAAATGGTGAAACTTCAAAGTCATAACATATATTTAGTTTGTGGCCGCTACTAAGATTTGAGGTATTTTTCCCCTAACCAGCAGAATATGCTAGGTATTTCCTTAGGGATTAAAAATTCCTAATATGTGCCATCTGCAAGCAAGGTGAAATATACACAATAATGTAAAGTATTGTATTCGGGTAGTTTTGCAAAAACCTAAATTTCATAAATAAATGTAGAACGAAATAAAATAAAGAACGAAATAAAACGAAGTAGTAAATAATGAACTGTAGATATAAGTTAAAAGCTTAATTACTGAGTTATGCAAGGTTATCATAAAGTAAGAGAGAAATTTTAACTTATTATACAACACATTAAGCGAATAATAAAGATCTGGAACTCAATTTTTTGAATAATAGGCTTTCTTCTTACCGCAACTGTTCAATGTAACCTTTATTTTAATGGTATAAAAGTATCAATCTTTCCTCTAAGTTATACACTCCATCATATAATATTTCGGCCTGAATTGCAGCAATTTGTTACCTAATCGTGTCCTTTAATTGTTCCAGCTTTTTGGTCGTATTCTAAACATTATTTTTTTAAATAACCCGAAAGTCAAAAATCCCCTGGGTTCGGATAAGGTGACCTTGGTGTCATGAATTTTCAAAATGTCCGCCTATAACAACAAACAATCTTGAAAGCAGCAGCTAACAAGTTTTTAATTGGTCGGCAAATGCGCTCCGTCCTGCATAAAATTATGCTTTCAATTTCGTCCTCGTTTTGCAACATAATCTCTTAACATTTGCCATTAGTAGCAGTTATCGTTACGATCTCGACACTGTATTTCGTCGAAGGAACGCGGACCAATGTTACAATCGACTGTGTCATAAAGACCTTCTGTTGACCATATTCGACAGTTTTTAGTATTAACTTTGCCATTAAGAAAAAAATTGGCCTCATCTGTGCATAAAATACGGAGTAACCATTTCGGTTCACTTTCAATCTGATTGGCAAGTCTCCCATCTTCAAATCAAAAAGTCGTTTCAGCTTATAAGGATATATTTTCAAGATTTTGCGTAAAATTTCCCAAATCGGAGATTTCTAGCGGTTTATTGGCCATGTTTCGATTTTCCTGAACAACTTCTGCAACTTGGGCATCACTACTCATCGATCTTCCTAATCTTGGAAGAATAATTATAGATACGGTTCTTTCATTACGTTAGCCTTTATTTTACAAGGGCATACTTTCAAACCTATTCTCGTACGAAATCTTTGTAAACCAGCAGTGTAATTTCTTCCACATTTATAATAGTTTACAGATTATTATTTCAACGTATTTCAATTTAGGTTAAGATCAGTTCTATTTTGGAAATAAATCACTAAATTGCCATTACTACTAAATAGCAAGGAGGAACCAATTCCTTCCCGAAATTACTTCACTTTACTAAAACTGAATAAGAACTATATATTGGTATGTCTAAGTGAGTCCAAGCAGATTAACTACATGAAGATGGATTTTCTGGACTGGCTTGCCCAATCTCCATACCTTATTTCAATCAAGCACTTGTGGCGAAAATTCAATCAAAGGGTCACATATACCTCAAAAACACTATTTGAAGCCAAAATACAAGAAGTGCGGAAAAATAATCCATCGGGACATTACAAGTACAAGACCTAAAACCAATCATTGAAGGACGAGGAGGTCATGCACAATGTTAATTTACGCGGAGGATTTTATAACGTAATCACCATTGTAAATACAGTTCTATACATTTTTAAGTTTTGCAAATTTTATAGTAATAGTACTGCTACTATCCCGAATATAAATCTGGACGTAAACTTAACATTACTGATCATATTGTTTTAATAAGTGATAAAATGTGTTCGGCTTCCTACGTACCGGAGTAGATAAAACTGGAAGTTCGGCAATGTTCATTATTGGAGTTGTATTAATTATTTCCTGCGCTTGTTCCAAGGTGTATTACAAAATTCAATATAATAATAGAAATACTATAAGTTACGACATGAAATTCGAGTCATAATCGACAAAATAAACAATAAAATAGACATGTTAAATGTATGAATGTTTAAACTTGTAGTATGATTAGTAAATCAGTTATTTAATAAAACTACATTTGTAATACTGATGGTTACAAATGGTATCGCTTATTGTTAGTTACAATATCCACTCCTTAAAACATGGTTACGCCTTTCAAACATTTTTTTCACAAAACACGACTTCGTCTCTTTAAGGGTTAATTTAGAAGCAAACACTGCTAGTGCAACCGTCGCTATTATAATCTTCTTCCCTTTGTTCTTCTTCCAGTTCCACGCAATTGACTTCATAAATACAAGTGAACTTGTCTAAATTTATGGTAAAACGGTTACGAAATTAAAGGGTACATTTATCCCGATGTAATCGTACCACAAGTTATATCTATCTAAGTAACTATGAACGACGCGACGTCTATTTTCAAAAGCATTCCTCAGTTGGCTTATTAAATGGCGAACGCTGGTTCAAAGGATGATAGGAGAGCTTTTATTTATGGAGCTAAGATCCGCCCGGTCTTTTATCATTTTCGAAACGGTGACCCTTCAAGTAAGAGATCCACTTGACCTCTTCGGAATTCGCGTTCGAGTGTGCTAAATAGACAGGTGTCTATTCAATCTTATTCGGTGGGAAAAAAGTTTTACATAACTTAAAAGGTCATTTGTGAATATTTTTAGATATTTTGGGTAACGTTTATCAATTTAAACCGTTGAAAATGGCAAATACTGATAAGTGAAATGATTTTATTAGTTTTCAAATGTGGTTTTTCATGAAATAATAATAAGTAGTAGAATGAAGGCAAAATGATTTGAGACCCGTTCTTAGACTTAGAACCATTGCCTTTCATGTTTGGCACAGTTTCCCTGAAGAAAATTGTAGAATTTACAAGGAACGTATTTACTAATGTTACTTTTGTATGGAAAATTGTAAAATTAGAGTTTGTTTTAAATCGAATATCATTTGTACAAAAAGAAAAACAACATGATTGGACACGGAAAACGTGGAAAAATTGTTAGTTGCATATTATTTTTATTAAAAAAATTGGATACTGAACGCTTGGATGCTTGGATAATTTTAGAAAACAATGTTACAATTTTGTAACAATGTTAGAAAATATTTTCTAACATAATCTATTATGCAATAAAGTAAACTGCGGCAATGCAATATCAACACTTGAGTTGCGACCTTGAAAAGCTTAAAACTTGGGATAAAAAGTTGTAATAAAAATAAAAAGTAACGTAAACATAAATACTGTAACGGATTAGAAAAAACAAAAAAAATTTTTGACGATATAGGGTGAATTAAACTAAGTATATGACTTTTGAAATAAAAAGTAATTATGAAAGTAGAAAAGTACCTCTGAAATTACAAAATGCGTTTAGGAAGAACTAAACGAAATGAAAAAAATTAGATATATAAAGAATTAACGAACCTATCGAATTTATTAGTTAAACGGTTTTAAACGGTTAAAAAACCCGATGGCTCTCTTATTATGTGTCTTGATCTGCAAAACAAACGATTGCTACTACGATATTTTCACTTACCTACCTTTGAGGGAATCTCGATTACTAAATGGAACGGTCTATTACTTACAATGGATAATCCTGAACCCTAAAATCTTATAATGCAGCGCAAATGTCACCTGTTTTGTAGCACTGCCGGAAGTATTTTACATTTGAGAAGAAGGCATGATCTTAAATAAAAAACCGAAACATCTTTGTTGCAGATAGACACGTGGTGGAAATAGGCTCACAATCAGTGAAGGTCAATTCGGCGCCAAGCTAAACTCCTAAGTCATTCGCTTCGGTTTTCCTTGAGCTGGGTTGTGTTTTAATTAATAATAAGAATAAGAAAATTGTTCGATATTTAAAGTCCTCGTACATCTAACCATTGAGCATTTAGCAACATTTTAGGAGATGTTTAGTGTACACCGCCTTTCAGTGAAGTTCGGTCATACAATAAAAATCTATTATATCACACTGTATACAATTATTAATACATAAAATTAGAAAAATATTAAGCATACACTCTTTTCTAAGGGATTAAAGCCATAAATTATTATGTAAAGTCGAAATATTGCGACAACCACAATAAAGTCTCTTTTATTATCATCCCAAGAATTTCTCGGAAGTAACGATCTTTTGAAACGGGTCGTTTGGGGATTATTAACGAACAATACATTTAGGAAATATACCGCAGTATCATTCTTGTTTATTTATCACAGGCGTAAAGATATAAATTTGCTTCATTTTACTGTTGAACGTGTGTTGGTGTGCATCTGTCGTTTTGGCGCGAAAGTTTTAAGAAAATTTACTTCAAAATGGCACGTGGCAAGCCTACCAGTGTAGAAAAACGTTCACGCATTATTACGCTGTTTGAAGAAGGATATTCGGGGTGACAAATTGCTGAAAAAATAAATATGAGAAGTTCAACAGTAAATGACATGATAAAGCGATATCGGACAACTGGAACTATAGAAAATCGTGCTCGTCCCGGAGCATCTAGGAAAACAACAAAAGCTGAAGATTTGACAATTGTATTATTAAACAAACGCAATAGAAAATTGACAGCGCCACAAATAGCAGCCGAAGTCAATCGCGGCCGTGAAGAACAAGTTTCGGCGAGTTCGGTAAAACGTCGACAACAAGCGGATCTTCATGGACGCATTGCCATTCGAAAACACTTATTACGTCGGGACAACAGAGCAAAACGGCCCGTTCTCACCTAGATTGGTCGTTAGATGATTGGAAACACGTGCTTTGGAGTGACGAGTCAAAATTTGAGGTTTTTGGGCAAAATCGACGAATTTATGTCCGAAGATCTAAAACTGACAAGTGATCCCGGACTGCATTGTGCCTACAGTGAAGCAAGGGCGCAGTTCTGTGTTAGTGTGGGGATGTTTCTCCTTTGCTGGGACGAGAGATTTATGCAGAGTGCAGGGTGTAATGAGGAAGGAAAATTATTTTGCAATACTCCAGAATCATGCAGTGCCATCAGGATTACGTATAATAGGCCGTAACTTTACATTCATGCATCGCAACGACCCAAAACACACTGCGTTAGTGTATAAGAACTACCTAAAGCAGCAAGAAGAACATCACACCCTGAAAGTAATGACATGGCCCCCACAAAGCCCAGATTTGAACCCGATAGAGTTGTTGTGGGATGAACTGGACAGGAGGATCCGAAAAATATGCCCAACTTCGCAAGAACATTTACGGAATATTCTGCAACATGAATGGATTAATATTCCACAATCCGTTTTAACAAAACTTATCGAAAGAATGCCTAGAATAGTTCGAGCGGTTATTAACAGCAAAGGAGGTTTTTTCCATGAAAAAAAAAAATATAATGTTCAGTACGTTATATTAGGCCAGAATAACTTTTTATTTATTTATTTTTATCTTTTTTACCTGTACATACAATAAAAATTGCATTTTGTTTTTAGTTTCGTTTGTTTCTGTAACCTTTTCATGTTTTTTACCAACCGACCGAACTTCTCTGAACGGTAGTGTACATCACTCATCATTCGATGCAGAATTAGCCTGCAAGCTAATGTTGTCCATAAAAACATACCCTAGAACCTCACAACACAATTTATCGAGAAGATCGTTAATGAATATACTAAACAAATGAATATAATAAATGATATACGCTAATATCGGTCCAACAAGTATTGGAGATAATCCGATGGCATCTACCTTGTGATAGATTGTGATCGACTGTGTTGAAGATTTTATGTAATGTTGAGAAGATTTGTTGTAGTAGATCGTCCAGACACAAATCCCTGCTGATGGATTAACAATAGCGGCTTAACATGAATCTATCTTGCAATATAATATTTGCTCAAATATCTTCGAAAGGTTCGGCAGTATGCTAATGGGCTCCTAATTGGTGCGGGTATACAGTTATCAGTGGCAGTTATACCAGACTTAAGCTTCACGATGCCATAGCATATATGCTTCCTTTGTCATTGAATCAATACTAAACTTTGGATAAAAAATAGCTATAATTGGAGAAGTAGATACCCGTATTTTTTGAAATAGTTCAGAAAAGTGATTTGCAAAGCTCAACACGTCCTTGATACTTCATATAAGCATTATTAGCAGGGATGTGGTTTCTGGCCACCTACTAGCGTAGCGTTTTTCGCTTAACTGTACTGGCATCGGTATTGGCTGAAAACAGCACCCCCCGAGTACAAAGCGGAGGCACGACTATATGTGAAAATATATTGTGATTGAGCGGTCAACAGACGTGATAATAAAGCACTGCGGCAATACTTACGCAAACAATTATCTCCCACCTAGATTATTGGCCAGAAAAAAAAAATTGTTTCAGAGTAGAGGGACCTTTACTTTGGATAAGTGGAAAAGTTGAAGTCACTAAATCTGATATGTACCTCTGATACGTTAGTTGTAACATTACAATACATTTCCATAATAAAGAAATAATATTTTTTTTTTAAATAAATCGACGCCAAACTTTTGAACGATAGTGTACGTGTGTTTATGCTCCTAAGCAAGCAAATGTTGTAAATTCTGACGTGCTTTCAGTAAACAGGAATCGATTTTAAAAGAACATCGCCGATGCGCCGCCAGCAATTTTCCGCAATGAAAATTTCTCGAAAAGAACGACTTCGCTGCCTTATCCGGCTGCATTTGCCACACATGGATGGATATGGACTTACCTCGGATGAATATTGTTATGCAATGCGCTATCGCTGTAGCAGTAAAATGTATGTCATGCGATTTTTAAGAAGTTTCCCGTTTAGTAAACTACATACGTATTGGCAGATACATGTGCGGTACGGGTATGAGCGTATGTATGGGCATGTTCGAGACATCGGCGATATCGGAAGGCGATAAAAGACGAGAGCTTTGTTATATCACTGAAGCGAAACGAATGGTTCTCGTTTTTCATTTACGATAAAGAAAAGGGAGCCTGAATTATTTATTGTGATCTAATCTTTTGATTAGAGTATTGTTCCTTTTGTTTTATAGTGGATATTTACAGTTTTTTTCTTGTGAAATCTTGGCCGAATTAATTCCATTTTCCTATTTGAAGATTTAAGAATATTAGAACCGAAGACCTTGATGATTGTGTGTCAATACACTTACTTCAACGTTTTCCTACCTTCTGTATTCCATCTACAAAGTACGGTTTCTTTGACCCTGTAAAATATGCGTTTGTTTCTGCAATCACTCCATCGTTTGAGCCAAATCTTTCCCCGGCGAGCCATTTTTTCTTATTTAAAAATAGAATACAAGTGCTGGGGGCAAAATCTGGCGAATATGGTGGGTGCACAAGCAATTCGTATTCTAACTTTTGGAATTTTCCCTGAGCGACGACACAAGTGTGCGCGCGTGCAGTGTTTTGATGAAACAAAATTCGTCAAGTGCGAACGTTTTTCTTTCACAGCATTGTTGAAACGGTCCAAGTTGGCATGACCTGGACCTTTTCATCTAACATACTTATACGGCCGCATCAAAATTCAGCCGTCCAGCATTTTATGGTCAATAACGAAGACGCAGAGTTTCCATAAGGATTACTGAATTGTATTTTTATCTCATCATTCGTTTTTTTTGTCAAAAAAAATTTGTAGTCGCTGCTCTACATTGGATTTTTTTTTCATTCAAAAACTAAGTGACGCATCTCCTTGAAAATTTGATAGGGCTCTTGTCGAACGTTAATTTTACAAAAAATTATTTCAATTCGTAAAAAGAAGATAAATGCGAAGCTTGCCGAGGATATAAACAAATGCGTGTGAAGGGGAAAAGAAACCGTAAGAATGTTGTTGCTATGGATTCAAATAGCAAAAGAAGAGTCAGACCCTGCAATGTAGATCGTTTCTGACATACTTTGTACAGTGTTGTATAAACATTAAACTCAATCATTAAGAATAAAATTATTTTATAGATGAAGCTCTTTGTTTTAGTTGGTGGATTATATTGCGGCAAACTAACATATGTAATTTTTATATTTTATAAAAAAAAAAACAATTATAGTTGAAAAAGATTAGGGAGACACAGGATCGTCAAAACAAACTGGTAGTAACTGGGGCAAAACTAGAGACGCTATAGTTTAATGCTGGTGGATTGGTTCAATAATTCCCATAGTTTCCGAGATGTTAACGTAAATAGCGGGGAGTTGTGCTACGTTCAGGGTGCTCTACTCCTCGAAAACGGGCACCTAAAAACATTACCACTATTCTTACATTAAAACTGGTCTATAAGATTCATTTAAATCGGTCAGTATCACTAATCAGTATTTCCTTGTCAGTTGAGTGCTGAGAAAGGCAAAGCTTCTTGTTGAATTTGTCCCCCATATTATAATAGATAAGTAATGGAAATAATTGCGCCGGCATGGAAAAAATAACTAACACATTTTGTGACAATTTTCAATTGATTACTCCACCTTTTATTCGATTTTTGGAATCTGCAAAACATTTGTGATAACTTTCCTTACAACTGCTACCAACCTACCTGGTTTACTTGTTGAGAAAATAATAATTTTTATAAAGTTAACACGAAGATGTAAAAGATTGTATTCTGTAAAGATAATAAGCAAAGAATAATTTATCAAAAATGTCAATAAAACTTAAAAGAAACGAAGACATATCGCAAAGTCAAATCGTTAAACATGTTACATCAAGTGCTCAAAAAAGGCAAATATGAACACAAAATCTCTCAGAGTAAAAGAGAAATAATTCGCTTAGGTTGCTCCATCATATTCTATACATTTTTGGTAATATCTAATTACGGCTTTACTGGTTAGGCTTCGTAAAGTTTCGGGCGCTATTCTGGTACCAAAGCTTCTCTTCGGCGTTTCTAGAAGGTGTATCGTAAACTACCATTTTTAAAACAGGCCAACACTATAACAATATTCACACATAGAGTTAAGTGTTCTTCCAACCACATCATATTACATCCATTCATTGTTACTCCTTACTAACATTTCTTTGTTTCCTCATTATTTTTGTGTGTTGTAAAATATTTTTAAATGTTTACGGCATATTCCTTTTTCTTTTTTCCTAAATTCATTCATAATTTGTGTTGATTCCTTTTTAACTTACATGCACAATCCCAACATCATAATCAGCTAGATACGAAGTTCGAAAATCACCTGTCCTCGACAAAAGATAGCACTACTAGAATTGAAAAAACTATTTTTCGTAAAAGCAACCTTTGACTAGAGACTTATCAAGCTTGCAAAGAGATACGTCAGTTAGGTTGTCAATAACAGCCGTTTAAAGTGACCAACCTCTGAGATTTAACAACAACGGAAAAAGTTGAAGATAGAGGAGTTATTAGATATTTATGTTTGAAAAGAGATAAAAGTGGAACTCAAAGAAGTTTATAGCGACTCTGCACGTTCGTTATCGACCATTAAATATTGAATATCTGAATTTAAACGCGGCCGGACGAGCATTTTTGATAAAGAACGTCCAAGGCGTCTAAATGAGGTTACCACAGAAATGATTGAGAATATTCACGATGTGGTGATGTATGATCGGAGATCGAAAATGTATGAGATTGGTGAGGCTGTGTTCCGCATTTCCAAATATGAGAAAATGGTTTGGCAGGAAAAGATTTGTCTCAAACAATGAAGTGATCGCAATAACAAACGCCTATTTTGCACGGTTGGAGAAATCGCAACTTTTAAATGGAATGTTAAGGTTAGAAAAACGTTGGACTAAGTGTATGGATCTCAAAGGAGACTATGTTAGAAAAATAAATGAATTTTATGCATAAGAACGTTGCCAGGTATTTATGGAACTGCTCTCGTAAGTAAAATAGAACAATATAACTTAATAACATATAATACTAGAATGATAAAAAAAGAACTAGAATATTGAATAGCCTGCTACTATTACGACTATACTTAAAATGATAAACGCAGACGTCATTAAATTTATCTTATTGATTTATTACTTTCACAAAGTATTAAAGCGTCAAAACCAACACTGAGGTTCGCAAATATGTGCGGTGTACGAACACCCGCGAGCAGAGCTAAAATCGCTAATGGAAATGAGAAAAACTCGTCTGCAGTTGGCGGAAAGTATTCACGAACACTTTGGTATGGAGGAACGAAGCAACACAAGTTATATTCTCACCGTATTATATTCTTTCTTCGAGCGTTAAGGAACGATATATATTCTGCTTTATCTCCTATACGCAATATCCGTCAATAAATCTTGGGAAACTTGCCCGTATGTGAAAAAGCAGAGCAACTGTTTTAGAGGTTGTAAAATATCCAATAGCAATAAAGATATTAAATTCGATTATTTCAAAATTCTTCTTTCTGTGAATATTAAAATATCAATAGAATCATTTTTTAATTACAACATATTGTAATTAAATAAAATGCAAATTGTAATTCGACTGGAAATAAGAAACCTAATAAGGGCTCTGTAAAGTCAGTATATAACATGCTATACAAGCTATACACAATATATTACATACATTTTTTAAGCATAAGTTAATTAAAAGAAAACATAAATATTACTCAATATTCGCAACTAACACAAAGCAACTAAAGAAAAATAAGGCGCTCGATTTACCTGCACTGTTGCTAATTTATCATAAGTTGTAATGGACAACAAATCAAGACTCTAAAATAATAAGAAATGAACATAGACGGAAGCATACGAATTAAAATTTTAAAGGATTTCCATTAATCATACTTTATTGCTAATTTGTCCCCTGATAACCCCTATTTGTTGAAAGATAATCCAAATTAGAATATAACAGTAAGGTACACTGCCGTCAGTGAAGTTCGGTCATACAATAAAAATCTATTATATCACATATTATGTATACAATTTTTAATACATAAAATTAGAAAAATATTAAGCATACACTCTTTTCTAAGGGATTAAAGCCATAAATTATTATGTAAAGTAGAAATATTGCGACAACCACAATAAAGTCCCTTTTATTATCATTCCAAGAATTTCTCGGAAGTACCGATCTTTTGAAACGGGTCGTTTGGGGATTATTAACGAACAATACATTTAGAAAATATACCGCAGTATCATTCTTGTTTATTTATCACAGGCGCAAAGATATAAATTTGCTGTTTTTTATTAATTTTACTGTTAAACGTCTGTTGGTGTGCATCTGTCGTTTTTACGCGAATGTTTTAAGAAAATTTACTTCAAAATGGCACGTGGCAAGCCAACTAGTGTAGAAAAACGTTCACGCATTATTACGCTGTTTGAAGAAGGATATTCCGGGCGACAAATTGCTGAAAAAATAAATATGAGAAGTTCAACAGTAAATGACATCATAAAGCGATATCGGACAACTGGAACTATAGAAAATCGTGTTCGTCCTGGAGCATCTACGAAAACAACAAAAGCTGAAGATTTGAGAATTGTATTATTAAGCAAACGCAATAGAAAATTAACAGCGCCACAAATAGCAGCCGAAGTCAATCGCGGCCGTGAAGAACAAGTTTCGGCGAGTACGGTAAAACGTCGACTTCAACAAGCGAACCTTCATGGACGCATTGCCATTCGAAAACCCTTATTACGTCGGGGCAACAGAGCAAAACGGCTACAGTGGGCCCGTTCTCATCTAGATTGGTCGTTAGATGATTGGAAACACGTGCTTTGGAGTGACGAGTCAAAGTTTGAGGTTTTTGGGCAAAATCGACGAGTTTATGTCCGAAGATCTAAAACCGAAAAGTGATCCCGAACTGCATTGTGCCAACAGTGAAGCAAGGGTGTAGTTCTGTGTTAGTTGTGGGGATGTTTCTCCTTTGCTGGGACGGGAGATTTAGGCAGAGTGCAGGATGTAATGAGGAAGGAAAATTATTTTGCAATACTCCAGAATCATGCAGTGCCATCAGGATTGCGTATAATAGGCCGTAACTTTACATTCATGCATGACAACGACTCAAAACACAATGCGTTAGTGTGTAAGAACTATCTAAAGGAGCAAGAAGAACAGCACACCCTGAAAGTAATGACATGGTTCCCACAAAGCCCAGATTTGAACCCTACAGAGTTGTTGTGGGAGGAACTGGACAGGAGGATCCGAAAAATATGCCCAACTTCACAAGAACATTTACGGAATATTCTGCAACATGAATGGATTAATATTCCACAATCCGTTTTAACAAAACTTATCGAAAGAATGCCTAGAATAGTTCGAGCGGTGATTAACAGCAAAGGTGGTTTCTTCGATGAAAAAAAAATATAATGTTCAGTATGTTATATTAGGCCGGAATAACTTTTTATTTATTTATTTTTGTCTTTTTTACCTGTACATACAATAAAATTGCATTTTGTATGTTGTTTCGTTTGTTTCTGTAACCTTTTCATGTTTTTTACCAACCGACCGAACTTCTCTGAACGTCAGTGTACATTAAAGATTTAAAAGCAAGTTATACATTCTTCTGTCTCAGCGGAAATGCCACGTAGTCTATAATGCGTATCTATCTGATAGGTATACTTTGACATCTGGTGTTCCGCAAGGTTCCAACCTAGGCCCACTCTTGTTTGTGTTATGTATTAATAATTTGCTTTTCCAAATAGACGCCTATTCTTTCGTACGCTGATGACATAAAAATATATTTAGAAATTTCAAAGCTTACTGATATTAACAAACTTCATGGTAATTTGGACATATGTACTAGTGGAGTGGTGCAAAAGATCTGCATTGAGAGTGAATGTTGATAGATGTTGTGTGGTCACCTACAGTCGTTCTCGTGTACCGTATACTTCAGCGCATTATGTTCATGGTAGTACTCTAAATCGTAAATCTAAAGTTCGAGATCTCAGCGTGCTATATGATGTTCAAGGCTCATATCTCCACAGTGTGTGCTGAGACCTAGAGGATGTTGCAGTTTATAATACATGTTTCAAAATACTTCAAAGATATATCGTTAATTAAGTCGTTATACTTTGCATATGTGTGAATACGCTGCGCTAATTTGGTATCCGCTAAACACATTCGACATATTAGCTTTAAGAAAAATTCGACGGTGTCTATTCTGATAGGGGTACTTCACAAGATGTTATGGTACCGCGCTTCGAGATGGTATACTTAAGTGAACGAAGAGAGACGATCTGCAAAAAATTCATGCATCGATGACAAATATTATCGATTCTCCTTTGTTACTCGAACATATGTCGCTTCTTGTTCCGCGTATCAACTCTAGATACAATTCTACATTCATGGTGTCATTCGCAATATTCTGAAACGGGCTTCAACATAACCACTCTCCCGGATCGGCAACGATGGTGCCATGAAGCTTAGATACTTGTTAGGAAGTGCATTATTATTATTCCTTTTTTTCTTTTTTTTTATATATGTACCTACACGCTGCAAGGCGCAAAATTAGTTACCTGTGTATGTACAAAGGTATCACATACATACATACACGTACAAAAATTCACATATAAAACCATTCACAAATACACGCACATATGCTTTATTTACATATATTTTTTAAATTGATACTTCGACATTTAATATTAGATACTTCACCCTAAGATAACATGAATTTTATTTTCATTATATACGTAATTATCCTGTTATTGGATCTTTGGTCTGTTGGATAATAAACGCTATTATTATCAAATTATCGAGTGTACATTACGCTTATAAGCTTCGTATTTTCCATTTTACAGAAAAAAGCATTCTTTATAAATAGTTTTACTTATTTTTAAAAACCTTAAGACAATCAAACTATTGATACAATCTACAAGGTGAATAAAAATTAATAAAAAAATTATTTGAAGATTAGAGGCTCTGAGGTTAACTTTAAAATAACATAGGTAAAAGTCGTTTCAAATTGTGTTATTTTAAATATAACATTGGGTGTTGTCCTTCATTGTTGATGTTTTTATCTTACAATTAGTTCAGCCTGATTTTGTACACTGCCGTTTAGAGAAGTTCGGTCGGTTGGTAAAAAACATGAAAAGGTTACAGAAACAAACGAAACTAAAAACAAAATGCACTTTTATTGTATGTACAGGTAAAAAAGACAAAAATAAATAGATGAAAAGTTATTCTGGCCTAATACAACATACTGAACATTATTTTTTTTTTTCATCGAAAAAACCGATTTTGCCCAAAAACCTCAAATTTTGACTCGTCACTCCAAAGCACGTGTTTCCAATCATCTAACGACCAATCTAGATGAGAACGGGCCCACTGCAGCCGTTTTGCTCTATTGCCCCGACGTAATAAGGGTTTTCGAATGGCAATGCGTCCATGAAGGTCCGCTTGTTGAAGTCGACGTTTTACCGTACTCGCCGTAACTTGTTCTTCACGGCCGCGATTGACTTCGGCTGCTATTTGTGGCGCTGTTAATTTTCTATTGCGTTTGCTTAATAATACAATTCTCAAATCTTCAGCTTTTGTTGTTTTCCTAGATGCTCCAGGACGAACACGATTTTCTATAGTTCCAGTTGTTCGATATCGCTTTATGATGTCATTTACTGTTGAACTTCTCATATTTATTTTTCAGCAATTTGTCGCCCCGAATATCCTTCTTCAAACAGCGTAATAATGCGTGAACGTTTTTCAACACTGGTAGGCTTGCCACGTGCCATTTTGAAGTACATTTTCTTAAAACTTTCGCGCAAAAGCGACAGATGCACACCAACACACGTTTAACAGTAAAATGAAGCAAATTTATATCTTTACGCGTGTGATAAATAAACAAGAGTGATACTGCGGTATATTTACTAATTTTATTGTTCGTTAATAATCCCTAAACGACCCGTTTCAAAAGATCGGTGCTTCCGAGAGATTTTTGGAATGATAATAAGAGGGACTTTATTGTGGTTGTCGCAATATTTCTACTTTACATAATAATTTATGGCTTTAATCCCTCAGAAAAGAGTGTATGCTTAATATTTTTCTAATTTTATGTATTAATAATTGTATACAGTGTGATATAATAGATTCTTATTGTATGACCGAACTTCACTGAACGGCAGTGTACAAACTGTTGCGTTAAAGTGCGGTAAGATATTCCCTCAACAATTTATTAACATAAAATCGGGTTGAACTAAGATAGAAGCATTATCGATAAGCAATAGCATTCAAAATTTATATCTGGATTTCTAATCACTTCTGAAACAACTTCTACTATGCTGTTCTAACAAAATTTCTATTTTCTCAATATCCGAACAATCAATCAATATTCATCAAAGATCATAAAAGATAATTAAAAACTTTTGAAAATAAGCAATCTTTTTGATAAATATTTAAAATCTTATTGTAATGCAAATTAGGATCAACGAATGTGGTGGTTTCACAACAGACGTTGAATCTAATCTGGACTTTAATTCTATTACAGCCTAAATTCACTACAAGCGCTTAAAATAACCTAGTCGAATTTGTACAAATTAAAATCGGCGATTAAACAAGACCGGTAGCCTAATCTAGGTGACATATGGGACACGCCGCCTTCCATCAGCGCCAGCATTTCTCTTCGTACCAATGTAATTCTACTTCGGTGACGACTGAACGGTCTTTTGATGTAATCTACATAGAAAGGAAGTATGTGGACAACGCGACGCGTTTTCGTATCTAGCAATCAGCGCTCCGAATCCGAGGCAGCGACAAACTGCATCCCATTTAAATTAAATTCTGAATCCCACTAAAACCTAATTGCCGCGCCGAGGAGAGTAAATTGCCTTAGAGAGGGAGAGAAAGAGAAGCTGCCCTGCGTGAAAAGGTCCGAGCGAGCGGCGAAATGAGATATGTCTTCCGGAGCCTGTCGAACGCGTTAAAAGGAAATAAGAAGAAAAGAAGAAAAAGGAGTTACCTATTATTTTGAACTAATTACATTTGCATTCAACGTCTGAAAGTCTACTACCCTCTACAAGTGCGTTACCCTTCGGAAGGTCTCGGTAGTTCTTTCGGATGTTGTCAGGGGTACTTTTGGAAAGTTTCCAAAGAAAAGGTTTCCGTAATTTATAAGTTGTGGAACGTGATTTATGTCCGTTAGTCAGCAATGATTAAAATAATTTGGTGACATTCGCAGTCTGAATTTGTACTGTTTACATATTATGCGGGAAAGATTTTAGAATATTGGAAGGTTTCAAGATACCCTTACCTATAGGACGCGCTGCGACGATGGTCGGTTAAAAGAACCACCTGGTATATTAATTTGAACATTTGTAGGTGTACGCTTTTGTAGCTTTTTTGTGTAGTGCCGGCCTAACGGGGTGTATAAACTTTTTAAAGCTTGTCATAACCTCAGAACTCTGTGTGTGTAAAGTGTTCCATAACTTTATTACTATTACCCCCATGTCGTAAAGGGCGAATCGCAGTTAATTCGAACTTCGATTGGTGTACCGGACCTACTAAGAGAATTTGATTATAACTAGTTGCTCCATTTATTTAATATCTGTTAGAACTTGCTTCACTTCCGATTGTTACGGAAGCGAATCTAAGTCTTCTTATTTTGAAACACTTTGTATATTAATTTAATCATTTTTTAATTCTTGTAGGAATTCATGCATTTTGCTGTAAATTAACAGGGGCGGATGTTGATGGAAATAATTTCCTAAAGATTATTTAGGTTGGTAAAGCAAAACCTTGTTATAGGAAAACGTTTAATTAAAAACATCTTTCAAATAATTATTATGTATTATTTTAATGTAATTTTAAAATTAAAACTCGTACCAATTAATGTGTACAACACAAAATAAAGATGTTTGTCCGTAAAATTTAAATTTATAACATAAAAAAGACAAACCATTTGAGGTGTAATTAGGAAAAGGGAGAAAAAGAAAAAAAAAATGAAGAAGAAGTAAATTCCGAGACGTAAGAGGATTCTTATTTAAGCAACACAATCGGCAAAATTCCAAAAAAAGAATTTTAAATATTTGAAAAAGCCGCTTATTACGTAAAGTTACCTCTATTTTAATAATGTATTCGCATTTCTTTCTATACTTAATATTACAATTCACTTTCCCTTCTTGTTCGGGGTCCATTAATCTACTATTAGCCGCAAATCACATATTATTAGTTTGGTAGTCCACGTAACCATGTGTTTCACTTATGATTATATGGAACGCATTTCCTTCGGTTGGTATCACCGCTTTATAGAGGCATTCAAAATTTTGGATGAGTATCTTTAAAGGGCTTGAGAGAAATACTATTATTGATGTAGGAAGATTATTAATTATTGTAGACAACTATGACAATATCTCTCCTTCGTTCTGCATCGGATTAAAATAGGCGTGACTATAATACAAGCTCATAATAGATCATACAAAGGGGCAAGGAAACAATACAATAATACAGTTTGGAAAAGAAGAAAAGAAAGAATTCAAAGCTCCAAAACATTTATACATATATACAGCACGTCCCACGATTGGTGTTACATTTTTGGTCACAATATGTTAAAAAGTTATTCAGAATGAAAAGTTGTGGTATTATGCAAATTTTCCGAATAGCGGGCCTACTTTGATAAAATTCATTTGTCAATTACGTTTCAGAAAGATCTTAAACCATTATTTTTTATATGAAACAAAATAAATTGTATTTATAGAAGAAATTATTCGTAGAACATTGAACGAAAGAAACAATACGTACAACAAGTTTCACTTATGACACGTAATACCATTGGTCTACAATAAATTTATTAACAATAACTGCCAGCATTATCTGAATTCTTAATCTTTTGCCATCCAACAAGGTTAACCCATTCAAACCATAATCTGGGCATATTATCGAAGAACGTGATGCAAGCCGAAGATTATTACTTTGTTTTACCATCAATTGAACAATCCTTTTCCACACATGACGATCTTTTCTTTCAAAATTAGTAGCGACAGTTTTCTACAGTAAATACAAACCTTCGACATTATAGGACCATTTTCTACAGAGAGATAGTTAAATCAGAATGGTTACCTACAGCTACTTAACAGATTCCGGGAAGGGTAACCACATGGTGTGGCCCTGCACATTCGACAGCACGCATAAATTGTTTACATTTGGCGTTTCGAGAAAAGTGGATAACTAGAAAAGGTCTGATGGCGTTGTTCTCATGGTCGCTCGACCTAGAGTCATCGCTAAGACCTGGTTTGCTCTTAATAAACCAATAGTAGATAGTAAAGAAATACTAAGGAAAAGGATACGGAACGCCGTATCCTTCCAAATTTCGATTCAGAAAATTCAGAACAGTTTCAAAGAATTCAAACATCCCATAGAACGGTGCGCAGAAAATGGAAAAGGCACCTTACCTGAAGCAAAATTGGCAAATAATGGATTTTGATCATGAACTTCTTTTCTTAGTAATATTTTAGTATATTGTGAAGGAAAAAGTATTTTACCTGAAACGAAAATAGTTTTTGCTCAACAGTCAAAGTCTCCTTGATTAAAAAAATCCAAAGTAAACTAAGAATAGGATTCAAATCAAGTAGGGCTTAGTTCCAGAAGTGTTTTTTCTTGAAACTGAAAATCTATCTAAATCTATCTTTATGAAAGCTACTAAACATCCATATAACATAGCATAACTTTGTCCAGTAGGCATAGGTACTCAATCTTTTAACTTTGTCACTTTTCATTAACAATTTCTTTACAACAAACATACAACGTCGCTATCCAGTGGTCCCTTCTTCTTAAACGCAAGAACTTACCGTAAAATGGAGAAGCATTGACTTATTTTTACGCCAACTTTATTAAACTTCATGCACGTTATGAAAACTCAAACTAAAAAAAAAAAAAAATAAAAGACATCTGGTGAACACAACGCAAGCAATTTACGCTCCTTTCAAAACCAGCAACCTCGATCGAATTTAAAAATAGGAAAGACTAAACGACGATCTAATTTAGCTTCACGTCGTCGGCGAAGAAGGTCCTCGTCTGCCCAATTTTAATATCAACACGCTGAGTAATTGAACAACAAAGCGGCGACATTAGGCGGGTATCAATTTATGACCGGCCGCCGCGAAGAAGAAAGCTGTAGAACCAAGCCGATTTGTAAGCGAAACGCGGGAGAACGAAGAAAGGAAGGCGGAGGAAGAATGAGGCAACCAGCAAAGAGACATGTCCTTGAAGTACTTGTTCCGGGGGAGATAAGAGAAATGCTTTGTTTGCACCGTAATTTAGAAAATTCCACTTATCGGAAAAGTAGGGAAACGAGACCGTGGCACGGGAAGACAATCCTATTACGAATTTTGTCGTTGCTCAAGGCTAATGGATATAAGAAAAAAAGCAATCAAATTAAGTTCCGTGTAGCTGCCAAATGAGTATCATTAAGAAAATCTGCCGCAGTTCTGCGAAGGTTGCTAGCATTATTTTAAGGAAGTAAAATTATCTAAGCTTCAAAAATACCGTCAAATATATTGCACTAATTAAACCTATTGATTGTGTTTAAGAAAAATCCCGTGTAAAGTAACTTCTGGGTTAATAAGTAGCACGTTTATACTTTAATACCTCAAAAATTGATTTAAAGTACTTTTCTTAAGAAATTAACCATTTCACTGGGATTAGAACCTTTAAAAACAACAGCAATTAAAAACCTTTTTTTAACCCAGACACTATCGCTAGCCGAGCTCTCACCCCCATATTCGTTCACTAATTGTAATGTACAAGCGGGGCCAAATTCGATATAAGCCGCAGAGAAATTGCATTGGTCTACCGATATTTCGCTCTCTATTGCAAAGAACTTTCTTTAATTTCAAAACAAAATATGCAACACCAGTCGCAAGAACCTAAAGAAAGCTCCATGCAATTGCGAACAGGAGCTCGGCAAATCAGTGCAATTTACAGCAACTAAATATAATTAGTAGCGCGAAAATTATGCCTTTCTGCTGACTTGTAGATAATAGCCAGATAAAAGCTAGTATTTCCTCGCCAGTAATTGCTAGTATCAAAAACCGATGCATTAGTATAAAAACGTAGCTACTCAACTGTTTAGTGAGTGCAAAAACTTAATCTGAAACTCCGAACTTAGAGACATACATTTAGAATGATTACCAAAAGGCATTTTAAAGCTAACAGACGATGGTTTGCAATCTACATTTTTGAATGTTTAGTTATTTTTAATTTAAATATAAAAATTTGTTTGAGCATAATACTCTCCTTCACACTTACCATACTAGACATAAAACAAATTACTGCTAGCCCAAACACAGATTACAGCTGACTGAAAGAAGCCTTGGTTGTGCAGGTTTAAAGTTTTTCAATAGTTACAGCAGATGAACAGCATTCATCCATTTTTTTTGTTTATTTGTTTTGTAAGATTACGAAAAAGCAATAAAACATTATTATTATGATTATTATTATACTCTTTTCGCGTCTCGCCGAGGGGTTGTTAAAAAAATATGTAACAACTTTGCTTTTGTTTTTAATAGAGGATGTTAAGTAAATGGACTGGACTGGACTAAACTGCTGATGCGTATGCTTATTTATTACATTCGCCATAACGCTTACTACTGAATATTTTTTAACAAGGTTATATTTCTTTGATCAGTAGCAACTGTGATGTTTTATGATCAAGCTCAGATAAACAAATGAGACACAATCAAAGCAAAAACTCACTCGCTCACTGGTAATGTTTCACCGATAAAACTCGATATAGGTACATTTGGCCTTCGGCCAGGAAATGAAACATTAACAATTTAAACAGTTTTAGTTTTTACTCTCTTAACGCTATAGTAAGCCGAAATGTACGTTAAGTTTTTTTTTAAGGTATTTTTATTAATAGGAATGTCAACCACTTGCTGATTGTCTTACCCGGCATGCTTGTCTTTTAATCTAAAAGGTCGGGGTAGTTGCATTTAATTACAGATAAAAATTGAACTAAGCTTCCTTTCGGATAACCGCAGGCCCCATGTCAAAACAATCCTTGGCACGTTAAAAATCCCTACCAAAAGTTGGGATACCTCTGAATTTGGCAAAATTCTATTAGGATCGACTAATAATCGCAGTAATCGATTTTTTTTGTGGAGTAATATGGATTAATAAATGAAATAATTTTCGGCAATTCTTGTCTAGATTTGTTCGGTAAAGTTGACCATTACGATCTGAAATTGTCTACGAATACGGATAGAATTGTAAAATATGACCGATATTTGACGCATTTCTACGAATCTATGAAAAGATGGCCCAGTCAAAGACTGGAGTGGCTCAAAATAAAAATAGGAAAATCAATGGTCACCATTTTGTGTTGACCAAACAGAAATGTCTTGAAAAATTAAAAAAAATACTTTTCCATGAAAAAACTTGGACACTATAACAATCAGTATTTCCTATAAAAATAAATTGGTGACCACATCTGTACAAAATGGAATGGAATATTGTTTAAAATCACGATAGCGACGGTCGTTATACGGTAAAATACCTCTGAATCGGACGTTTAGTAACCAGCGGTTGTTGCCAATAAATCTTCTCAACTTAAAGGAAACTTGTCGTTCCTACATAATAGTTTACATCGGAAAAAGGAGAAAAAACATACGATCTCCAAAAACGAGAGCCGTTAATCTACAATTCCCTTTTTTTTATGGCCATCATCTTCCTCCCGTTCATTCGCGAAATGTGAATGGAGCGACCACCCACGTAGCCTTGTACTTCTTTGATGCAGTGGCGTATCATGAGCAATGCACTCCACTTTTGGCATGTGGAGAAAAAAACGAGCGCGCCTCCATACGTAGCCTATGCTGAGAGTTGCATGGGAAAAAATCTAGTACGTAATTAGATTTTCTTTCGAATCAGATTGAATCGGTCGCTAACAACTGTCAGGACTGTTTCTTAGCTTAGATGTGCTATTAATTAAAAATTATAAATCGCTTTAGTACTAATATACGTCCTTACAGAGGCATGAATTCCATCAATTCTCGATGTAGAAGCAACAAAAGAATCACTCTTCGAAATTGGAAAGATATGCTGGATAAAGGTGAGCAATATCAACACTATAAATCATCAATAATTTTTCGCAGCAAGATAATATAATCCGAAAGATTCTCTTTAGTTGGGAGAGTTCGCGCTATTAGTCCAGCCAGTTAAGGGCAGAATTAAGTTCTAATCAGCAACTAATATAAAATTTACATGTAATGAAGACAAACTATAAACAGGATCTCTTTTTGGTACACTGATTGCTCAATTACCATTTAAATGAGAATTGTTTTATTCTATGCAACTGTGTTTGGGCGAATTTCGTCTTCAGTTTCCACATTTTGCAGTATCATATCTAAATCTGGCGAAACTGATGCAGTAAGTTGCAAACCCACAAAGAATGTTGAAACTATTCCTAATATGACCAAGGATATAAAACAGAAAATTAAACGACACAAAAGTGTCGGCAACCTCCGCACCATACAAGTTTAAGTAACTAATCTGAGACGACCGTTTCGAAGATACGAAAGATCCCCATTCTCAACCGGTGACCGAATGATGTGAAAAATCTTTGAAACTAACATGCTTGTTCTATCGGTACTTTCGATAAAAATATTATTTACAAGTATTTACTTTTACCGCCTACTTGCCTTAAAACTAAGAAGTGCGAAAAAGTACGAAATACGGACAAATAGACGGAAGGGTCGCTCGTTATTGTAACCCGAGACATGGCAGCAAGGTTTACCCCAATAAATCGAATAGAACTAAGTACGGCAACGGTCCGTTTTCTCTATTCATCAGATTTTTATTGTTTTTACACTCTTAATCAATTTCAAGTTTTCTATATTCTAATATTATGCCCGGTTTCGTTTATGTGTTGGGCTACACTTCACGAATCTAATCTACCGAAGCGAAAACACCTGATATGTTCCTTAAATCTAGTGCCTCTCTCTCTTTTCATTTGCCCAATATAGGCTTTATTACAGTCACTGCATGCAATTTTATAAATTCCAGACCTTTCTCCCATTTTCTGTTTATCTCCCGGATTGTCATGAAGGTTTTTAAGTGTGTTACGCGAACCGAAACATACGTTCACATCTTGACCCATCAGAATCTTATCAACAATTTTCTGCTATATATGCTGTGAAAGGGGAGTTTCACAAATTCTTTACCGCTAGTTTCTGCCCGGATTAAGACCGTGGAATTTTTAACGTAATACCTATGCTGGACTTTCCTAAGCATGCGATCGACATCTATAGAAGAGTAACCGTTATAGCTATGTTTTTTTATGAATTTAAGTTCTTTGTTGTGCCTACTTCTACTTAAAGGGAATTTAACTAATCTATTAATTAATAGATTAATCGCGGCAATTTTGTGTTGTCCACAATGGTTAGAATTGTTCATAATCTACATACCTATTTATTTTGGGTTCACATATTTTATAGCTTGTATTTGACGATATTTTGTTGGTTTATCAAGATTTTCAAACCTTCCATAGTCATCCTGCATAATTGTATATTTTTCCCTAATTCGACGTCGTGTCTTTAAAATATGCGTATTAAAAGGAATACTTGTTGTGCGTTGTTTTGTTTATGATGTCAGAAAAAAAGGTCTTATCACTAATTACAATTTTTGTATATTTTAATTTAATTTTGACAATATTTTGCATATTTCTTCTACTAAAGCTATACTATAATTACTTATAAAAATGACGAACGGACAGAATTATACGAAATTTCAAGTTTTTAGGACAAACAGGATATAATCTGATACTTCACAATAATAACTCATATTTTGCTAATTATAAATCTTGTAGTGCTTATTTAAGGAAAAAGGCTTTTTAAAATCAAGATTCTTTCAAACGTATATTCAAGGATATTCGCTCACAGAGTAAACTTTATAAACATGGTGCAAGTATGTAAAGCAGTTAACATTAAATAAATTAACTTCTTCAATTCCGGAGAATGTATAAAACTTAATCTGTTTTTTAATAACTTAATATCTCTTTTATGGTTAATTTTAACTGCGAGTAACAAGGATCATATCCCTTGCGATCGTTGGAAAGTAAATTAATTTAATTAAAAATAATTAAATACAAAATAATAACGATCTGTAACGTCTACGTTACTAGTTTATAACTAAGGATGAATCAAAAAATATTACGTCTCTTAATTTCGGTTTCCAGTTAAAAATCTATGCCAGTATTTGTTGTGTCTTTTTTTGTTATCTCACACACAACATGACTAAAAATAGTACCACTTTTCTTAGTGAAATGAAAGCAAATTTTTAAAATTATATTAGATTAAAAATCTTTTAGATTAAGTACATCCTTTTCTTGTACACAGTATTGAAATTTAATCCACGGTTCAGACGTGTGCTTATGCTTCACTAACCGACTGACTCAACTTCTTCAATAACCTCCGCAACACATATCGACCTCGCTCTACGTCATATTTAATAGCAAATCAGGTAAAGAAAAAAAAAGAAGTGCGACGACGTGTGAGTAGCATATCTCCAGGTGACCAGCATCTCTCAGCAAGAGAGTGTAAAAAGTTAGAAGGATAAACGGTTAACATTGCCCTCTTTATCTAAGAAACAAGTATCGCGGATGGGAGAGTCACAGAGGACCTCGCACGCGGATAAAAAAAATATATGTATAAATTCAAGTAAGCTGGTAACCTCCAACGGGACTCCGAAAGCGCGAAGAACAGAAGAACACAAGAAGACTGTCCACGTCCAACCGTAGGAAAACGCCGTCCTGAAGAAGTATGCATCGTAGCACCGATATGTTTTCTATTATTCTCTCTTCTTTTGTATATCCCACATTGCTCTATAGTTATCTGTGTTAATTTTTAATTACCTATTTTGCTTGTCTTACCCGTTTGTATATTTTCATTTGTTTGGTGCAATAAAACATTGTTACTATTTGAAATTAATTCCTTTATTCATTGCCCCAGAATCTCTACTTCAGTGCTAAAATATATAAAAAAAGAGTCTTATTAATTATTAAAAATAAGCATTTCAAAAGTAAGTAATTATTTTAGTACATACAAAGGGTAGTACGTATTTACGAGAACCAATACGGATATTCCCCTTATAGATAGGGATCCTGTTTTTTTTAATTTTTGGTTTGTTTGTCCAATGCAACAGCCATTGCAATTGTTACAATGGACACTATAAGTAACGTTACATTTATCACAATTTTCAGTTTTATCTTCAAATTTAAAAGAGAAGCTCCGTGGTACTTTGTCTCCGCTTGCGCCGGGGCGAGTCGTCCGGAAATGTTAGACTTTTCCTCCTAAGTAAACAATATACTATTGTTACTTATTGTTATGTATTTAATAATACAATTATTTTTGCTACTTCTTTAGTCAGGGTGAATCACAATTATATAACTAGACAGAAGCATTTATTACACCCGCCTAGTTATCGTGCTGCCTTGTATGAGAAGAGATTTTATTTTACACCTTAGAATTACACCTTATCTTTATGCCTGTTCAGCTGTAATTTTTGTGTCTAAACTAAGAGATTTGCAGGTTACGAATACCCGTTATTTCTCCTCACATTGTATTTAGAGGTAGACAAGAAGTACTAGTAAAGTTGTGGTATTATTATTTTAATAGACCTTAAGTAACATAATCGCGTGTATTCTTCTAAGCACCTCCAGTCTAAGTACACTACCGTCCATATTAGTTCGGACACCTAGTAAAATGTTGTAAACTCTACTAAAAGATAATATAATTGCGTTTATCTATAAATAACATATTTATATTAGGTCCTTTATGAAGTTTATAACCAATTGTACAGGCAAACTTCCAAGAATATCGATTAGAGAATGATTAAAAACCTATTATATTTTATGACCCAATGTAGTAATTTTCAGAATAATCCTCATCGGCACAAATAGGATTATTTTTGGGTCAATACTGCAGGTAATAAATTTACAATATTCTTTGGGGTGGGAGCAAGCCACCCTAAAGTTTATTGTGTATTGATAAATGCTTTAGTTTCTAAATAAACCTGCTTGTGCGTGCGTTAGTGTTAATAGCGTATTAAAGTTATTAAAATGCCGAGAGGAAAATCGACAAGTTTAGAAAAGCGCTCTGTAATTGTTGATTTTCATCAAGAAGATTATTCAGTGCGTCAAATTTCCGAAAAAATACATGTTAATAAATCGACTATTAGTGATATCAACGCACGGGCAGTTTAAGAGATAGACCGTGCAAGAAAAATGTCTGTTACTACAGTGAAAAGAAGATTAAAAGCTGCAAATCTTCAAGGCCGCATTACAACAAAAAGAACCCTACTTTGCCGGCGAAACAGGCAAAAACGGCTACAGTGGGCAGAAACACAGAAATTGGTCAGTGGATGATTGGAAAAGGGTGCTATGGACTGATGAGTCAAAGTTTGAGGTGTTCGGACAATCAAGGCGCGTTTTTGTAAGAAGTGCGAAAGGCGAAAGAATGTTGCAGGATTGTGTAGTGCTAACTGTCAAGCAAGGAAGAAATTCTGTGCTTGTTTGGGGTTGTTTTTCCTACGCTGGTACAGGAGACTTGAAGCGAATCGAAGGTATTTTGCGAAAAGAAGGTTATTTAGAAATACTGCAAGAAAATGCAATACCATCGGGGCAACGTCTAATCGGCGGAAATTTTGTATTCATGCAGGACAACGACCCCAAACACTCAGCAGTGATATGTAAAAATTTCTTAAATGAAGAACAAGATAATGGCACTTTACAAATAATGACATGGCCGCCGCAAAGCCCCGATCTAAACCCCATCGAGCTGTTATGGGATGAACTGGACAGGAGGATCCGAAAAGTATGATCTACCTCCGTAGGCCACCTGTGGAACCTTTTACAAGAGGAATGGACTAATATGCCAAATAGAGTCTTTGAAAAACTAGTGGAGCGGATGCCTCGGATTGTGAAAACTGTTCTTCGCGCAAAAGGGAGTTTCTCATATGAACGGAATGTTTAAGAAGTTTTTGTCTATTTTTCGTTAGAAATACTTTTTTTTACTTTTATACTTTAATTTTAATCGCTATTAATAAAATTAAATAAAAATTTTAAGTTTTGGAAAAATGAGTTTGAATATTTTCTCGTTTTTTTAACATTTATTTGTGTGTCCGAACTAATAAGGACGGTAGTGTACATGACAATATCAATGGCCAATAGTTAATGCTATCAATTGTGTTACGTTTGAATAAACATCCATGTAAAACACAATCCGAATACAATCTAGTTGTATCTGGAATCAAGTAGGTCCATCAATAACCACCATCTTTCGCATATACTCGAATATGGTAAAAGCACACAGCGTTTGGTCCGCATAATAGACACAGGACGCGATAATTCAAACGGTTCCCTTTTATAAATACACAACTTTTCCATCACCGACCAAGTAGCTTGTACATTGCCTACGTATGTATGTGTAGATACGTTACATCTGAAAGAAGAACACAATGAAATAAGTGTCGATAAATTCCCGGCACGTTTCACTAGTTTTACACATATTAGGACTGCCATATTTTTCCGGCGGAGCTTTTTTCAGCGCGGCCGTGTGTCGATGATGCCGGCGAACGCTGCGTACCGCCGTCATATCTCTCGGCGATCGGATCGCGCTGCGCTCCGGTAAAAAGAGCGAGCGCTGAAGGGTTTACTGTCGCTGTCAGTCGGTCCGCCGATAGTCAGATAGATAAATAGGATAGAATTTGTAAAGCGTCAATAATTCAGCGCGCAAAACGCGCGTCCTCTTAAGAGATGCCTCCGCCGCATGTTCTCCGCATCTTTAGGGTTCTTCACGTTGCGTTTATGTAGGTACCGAACGTTGCAATCGCTAAACGCAGGTTTGTTTATGCCGTCCGATAAGTCCGATAAGAGATAAGCTGTGAATTGGCAAGGACACTGTTTGAGTTTTTAAGAGAGCTGATTCCAAAATTAATTTTCATATTTTGGGGATTCCATGTCAAGTATCTAACTCTAGCGGATAGTATGATAGAATTGCTTATTATATACACATACTCAATTGCTGATACGTAGAGAGTTTTGCAATACCGACGATATGATATTACAATGAAATAAAATGAAAACTATTTGAGATACAACCAAGCCTTTTATATTTATTTATTACTTTATTATTATTAAATTTTAGAATTTATTGAACAAAGACAACTAGAATGGTGGGGACATCTACAAAGGATGAGCAGTACAAGACAACCGAAAAAAATATGGGAAGCAAGAATTGCAAAGAATAGAAGAAGAGGTAGACCAAAACAGACATGGAATATGGTAATTGCAGAAATTTTGAAAAAGAAAGGTGTAACATGGACAGATGCAGCCAAGATAGCAAAGGACAGGGCGAAATGGAAGAAATTTGTGGACAGCTGAAGAAGAGATACTGCCTACACCGTTTAACGGTAGACAGGCTTTGGATTATATAAATATATATATATTACTTTATTAAATTGTGTTTTGAAAACGCATTACTTAAATGTCTGCCTCAACTTCGTGCGAAATTGAGCGAATTTGATGAACTAAATTTTTTATAACATATTTCACAATGTTATCAAAAATTGTTGTCCGAGTTATCACTCGGATCTAATGTTACGATTCAATATTCAATCTTAAATCATAAAATTCAATGGCCGACTAAACTAACAAATGCATTTCATGAAACAATAACAAAAATAATAGTTTATTTTCCAAGAAAAACTAGCGAAATACTAACAAATAACTAGTTTGGGAAGAAAAATCTGCGGGTGTGGCGATTAAACCTTCCTTTAAATACGAATTAAATTTATGAAAGGGTAATTTTCCCAGCTCATAGATGGCGTTTATTAAACGTATAATTCCTGTATATTCTAAATTTGAGATTTATTTAATTATACTTCTACCAGAGTGTTCTTCTAACATGTGGCACCGTGTTGCTAGAGCCATACGTTCTTTATATCAATTTCATCTAAATTTGGGCGTAATAATCGGTACCTCCGGTCAATCAATCGGTGCCGCTACAACGTCATCTTCTACCTCGTTTGAAAAAGAATATTGTGCGATGATGCCACAATACCATAAACCACACTATACAGTAACCTCTTGCGGATTCAAGAACTTCTCGCAAATCCCTTATGCATTGTTTTTACACCAAAAATGACAATTTTATTGTTAAACAAATCCAATCAACCAAAAATGAGCTTCATTCGAAAAGATAGTTTTCTGTCCAAAATTCAAATTGCTCTGAAGCTCAAGCAGCAAAGTCAGCTTACGACGGTCCAATGGCTTCAGTTCTTAAGCCAACATAATCTTGTACCTATGGATGTAAACCCGAGTCTTTTTGCAAAATACGTCGTTATTCTTCTAAGCCCTAATTTTTGAGCATGACGAGGAATCAGAAATTTGTAACCTCTACAACGCTATCATTGTGCAATGTTCTCTATTCTCACTTCTTATATTTCGACATCTTATTGGTCTTTTCGAATCATGAAGAATAAAATCTCTTTCGATTCGACAAATAGCAAGCATCGAAGAATAATTATGCGAAGCAAAGTTTTCGCAAAGTGCGCATCGAATAACGCAATGACACCAGTCACGAACTCCCACCCAATGATAGAGTTCTACCAAACAAGAGATCTATATCTTGTAGTGCAGCTAGCAACAGAGCATCATAGTTTACAGACACCTAGCAGTCAATCTGTATAATTAGACACGTGTCATCCGATTAAACAAACTAATGTTGTGCGTATGTGTAAAAAAAAAATACTAAGAAGACGTAGATTTAAATCTTTTGAGTATAAAAATATAACACCGCATTAATTATTTAGTTTATTAAGAATACACTTTTAAAGCAATTTCGTTTGAAAACGCCGTATTAAATTATTAAGCTTGCGTAATATTTTTTGCGCTAATGATTTATCACCAGATCTCTAAATTCAACTTAAGACAGTAGGCATAAGCCTAATGTCTGCAATGGGAGTCAGAATTCAATAAAAACAATCCAATTCTGACCCCCATTGCAGATAGTATTCGATGCATACTAATAAATTAATCGATCCCACGGCTGTTTATAACAGATGTTATCATTTCCGTTATGGACATGGTGCGTGCTGCAAATAAATGAATTGAAAATATTATAATGAAGCATGACTTGCAAACAACTTTTAAAACGTTAATGAACTGTTAATTCCCGTGTTTTCTTTATTTATTTACAACAATGGCACTTAAAAAAGATTAGACGCCATTTCAAATGGCTCGTGCAATAGAGACTGTGAGAAGAGCGATGACTAACAGAGCTGTTGCAAGACAATTTGGCGTGCCTAGAATTACCGTAAGAATTAAAGTGACAGAAAAAAGTCCTGCTGTATGCAGCATTAGTCTATCATTTTATTTCAATGGCTGTTTGCTATGTTAGATAGGCACTCGCCGATTAGAAAAAATCAACTGCTGAATAGTGTGGAACATACGATCGGGAATGATAAAAAAGAAAAGTCACAATCGACCCGGTAAAAAATGAGTACTGCTTATTTCTAAAACGGCACAGAGAATAGTTCAAAATTTAACAACGTCTATGAGTAGTAATCACTGGCTGAAGTTGTAACGTATCTTACGGAAAACAACCTTACAAAACTTACTTAAAACAACGACCCAATTAGAATGTTTAATACGGACGAAAGTGCTTTTTTCCTAAATCCAAAATCTTGCAGTATGCTAGTTAAAGGAGATGACGAGAACGCCTTTGCTACGTCGAGAAAATGAGAAGCTCGCTGTTCTCCTCACTGCAAATGCCGCTGCTGTGATTACTCCTCCCGTGGTTGTGTTTTTTTACGAGCACATTCCGGGACATATCGCGTAAAGTATTCCAGAAACATAGACTATTGGAAAATTCGAAAGCTTAGGTTCAGTAAATTGTTTTTTTTTATGAGAGAAATGTCGAAGTTTATAGAAATTCTGCTTTCTTACTAAAGGTTTGACACTAAGAATTTTAATTATTTTCGTGTTATTTTGCAATAAATACCTTTTGTCCTAAACAGATTTGTAAAATAATATTTCATTTACTACAGTATAATTTATTTAATGTTATTTAACTTGATGATCATCTTTGAGTGTTCGCTACCAAAACAGTGACCATAATTAGAGGTCCAGCATGAGATTACTGCATGTTCATTACTAACAACAAAAACGGGTTCACCTCTATATTCTTGGTTTCCGGGTTGACACCGCGTCGTTATCGTAGGTTGTCCCGACATTTCGTTTTCACTCTTATAGGACCCCTTCGGGGCCGTCATAGCACACTGACTGACAGTCAATCAGTGTGTAATAACGGTCTCGAAGATGTTCCATAAAGAAACCGAGACTTTAGTGTTATTGATGACCACGGAGGCCTACGTAATCGATGGGTTTACTTCCTTTGGCATTGAACACAATATTTACAGAAAACAATGCAATTTCCTACGATAGATAAATATTACAGATGTTTACTTTTTCACGAAATATGGTAGTGTTCCAAGTGAAGCCTTGATTAACAAAAATTGTGAAAAACAATCTAATAATGTCTACAATTGGTCGTCTATTTTTGGATAATAATAAAACATTCGTGAAGCGTGTATTTAACCATGGAATATATAAAATACAAATAGCAAGTAGTGACGCTCATAACATTTTAAACATGGTTGCATTTCAAAATCAATTCGTTCTTATTGACAAACTATTTATTTGTAAGTTTAAGGGTAACTATGTAGCAGCTCCACCGGCCATATATCATTTTCACAGATAAGAAGTTCCAATCCATACACCGGAGAAAGTGCAGCAGATGATACAGTTGCAAATACCAAATGTGTATTGCCTCACCTGAGGCAATTGGTATTTATGTTATAAAGGACAAATACGCAAAAATATAAAAAACGAAGAATATAAAAAAGTTGCAATACTTATATTTGCATATGCACCTGAATTCTGGCTACGTATTAAATAACAAACAGAAAATCACAACGACAGACAAGATTAGAGAAAAACAAAAACGAAACGTTCAGAAACAATCTAAACATAAAGCCAATAAACCATGTAATGCAGGAAAACCAACTTCGATGACTGGATCACATTAAGAGAATGAGCACGACGAAAATAGTAAAGAAAGTATACGAAGTAAGGATAAGAAAGGAAAAAAGAAGAGGAACGGAAACGTTGATGGACTAACACAAGATAGCAAGAACAATTATTTTAAGGAATGTTGCCCCCTATTCGCAGAATACTTGCAAATATATGCCTTTTCATCACAGGCAAAGATAATGAAACATTTCAGTAATTTTTACTTTGAACCAATGATATCGACTTGTAATTTCATGGTAATGGTTCAATATAGTTAACACCAGGCCAATACAATAAAACTTATAAGAAAACTCAGATTACAAACGGTGCCAGATTATTTAGAACCACTAAAATTGTTACTAGAAATTGCAACAAATGCCTTTATTCATAATGCAAGTAGCTTTAATTCCCTCTCAAATTAGTTAACAAATTATTACCATTTAAAGAACTAAAGCAAACCATTGCCTCAATCAAAATCTCTCGATTTTCTGTCATTACAGTTCGAAAACGTAATTGACGCTTAATCCCACACGCTATAACGACTTCCCTAATTGTTATCTCCCTTTCGATTGACACATCAACGGACAAACATCTGTTTACGTTCGAAGAGATCCGTTGTATTACAGTTACCGATGGCTGATGTTATTGTTGTCATTCGTTACATCGGCAATCCTTTCACTATTATTATTATGGCAACAATGGAACGGCATTGCTCGTCGCGGTTCGAAACATCTGCGAAATGCACGTACATACATACATGCGTTTCGTTTGGGTGTTTCCCAGTGGAACTTCGTTCTGCCGAATGGAATTGCACCATGCTCCTCCACTTTTCGAACCGGAATTAAATTTAATACGATACTAATTTGCAGATTTATTGATTACGACGGCCGGTGCAGCTGCTCTATCCTATTTACTTTAAATCTCGTAATGAACGGCAGAGAAGGTGCAACTGGAAATCACGTTATACGTTTAATAGCCTTTAGAGATCTAAATGTATTCAAAGTACTGATTTACGTAGCTGTTTGATTATTTTGTAACGTTTCGGTAGCATCTTTTGTAGAGCTTCGCGACCACGATAGTATCTTTTTTTTCACGTTCCAGTAACATCATTTTGTTTGATGATCTCTGCCATCTATCTAAGACTATTTTTCGTATCAATATAACTATCCTTTTGTCCAACATCAGCCACGCACTTCGCTGTTTACGGCTCGTCAGTGTACCTTGCGGAAAGTAGTAGTTGTAGTAGAAATTGTCGTACATATACGAAGTTAGTGGCTACATGTATGTGTAAGCGTTTCTAGTTAAAGATACCTTCATCGCCGAAAATGTTGAAATATTTCTACATCGACCTCTACAGAAGTGCACTAGAACTTGAAAACAAATGAAAATCAACGCATTTTCGCGTGTACGCTCCTGGTCGTTGGTCCGTTCCTTCCCGCTCACCCTGTATAATTTATATATATCTCCTCAACTTTTAAAAACAAAAAGGAGCTAAAGTAGATAACAAGAAAGATGGTAAAGAGGCACAAAAATCAATGCTGTATATACACCAAACAATAAATTGATGAAGAGTTCGTTCGTGTGGACAGCAAATGCGAACTCAAGTATAGGAACTGTAAACTATCTTTACCCGACAACTTCTCAACTTGCGAGTCTCCTGAGATGGTAAAAGAAATTAATCCAAAGAGTGGAAAAAGGAAAGAAAACTGACGAGGGATTTGCTGGAAGAAGTAATAATAACTTACTGAGAGTCTAAGAAAGATACCAAGTTGAAATATTTGATAGAGACAAAGAATGAGAAAGTTGTGAAAAGAATAGCATAATTACAAGAAGAAGGAAGAAAAGAACAAACAGAAGAAGGGGATCGAAAATTAGAGTTAGAAAAAAAAAGAACAGAGAAACATGAAAACCAACCTCTGGGTCTAAACGGCCCGCAAAAGGCTTCATTTTATGCTTTAATGTAGACAAAGTTCGCAATGTATGGCTAAAAGTACAATATGAAGACCATGTCTTTGTTGATTTTTTTTATTCATTTATGTTGGTTACAACTACATCTGACAATTAAATCGAAAATTAAAACGGTTAACATTTATTGACATGTTTAACAATTCAAATTACATTTTATGTTTACTAGCGTATTTTATAAATTTTAAAGCATATTTGCTAAAGAAACACAGCTCTCTCGATTACGCTTTTTTATTATCATATTGTAATTATTTATGAATTAAATTTATGATTAATTGTAAAAACCAGCAATGGTTTAACAATTTTTCGGAATTATTACGCGCGCGTTTACAATAGACAATAAAGAACGACAGATGCCTTGCTAAAAAGTCGCTAGGGCCCAATTTGTGTCCCTAAATTATACACTAATTTCTATTTTTGCAATCCCGCAAAATTAAAAAAGAATTCTTTATTTTTCCCCAGCATCAAAATAACCGCAGAGACTCGTTCAGAATATTATTTTTTTATTGCAATGACGTAATAAGGAATAGCAGGACGTCCTTATAACGTCCTTAAAGTGTTTGTGTCCTTAATAAAATTATGCAAACGATAGAGGATGTTAGAAGACGCGTTACAACCGCACCACGCAGAAGATAATAGGACGTTATAGTGGCCTCTGGAGTGCAGGCGTCACCCGGGATACCACACGCTTTTCGCATCGAAAATAGAGGAAGATTGTCGTCGTTTGGGCCGAGCGCGGTTGCAGCATAACGAGACGATGTCCCTCCTTAAGAGCCGGACGCTGGGGGGGAAGGGAGGCGAACTCGAGAGGAGGTCAGCAGCGCCAACACTCGCACTAACACAACACACGCGCACAGGTTCTTCCTGCTGTATTTGGACATGTCCTCGGCAGGACTGGTAATTGTATATATGCATTTTGTTGTTGCGGTTGCTGCTGGTTTTCTGCTTCTTAAGTCGGCAGATAAGACATGCGCTGCTCTTTCGAAATGCCACCGACAAATGTCGCTAACCGAAAGAAATTCGTATGTTTGAACGTCGCGGTGAGTGAAAATGAACTAAAATGGAAGTAGCACTTGTAAGCGAGAATGCAAAAACAAATTCGATTTGATGGACATGAGACATATAGACGAACATTTGTCGTCAATAAAACGTTCTAACAGCAAATAATAATAGTTATGGAACTGGTTTCAGTCATTATTAAGTGATTTCATTGTTTGGCAGAAGTTTATGAAAGAAAAGAACTGAATAAAATAAATGATATAAGCAGTTTCTGCCTTTAATCGCATCTGCCTTATTATTGTATTAAATTAGCCTACCTCAAAAAATAAATTAATGCGAGTGGCAGACATTATTCCTACTACGTTTAAGAATACTAATCGTTTTTATTATGACATTATCGCAACTGTTTCCTCTTCGTGTTGCGGCTGCGATGGTATAATTAATTGCTCTATCCTTGAGTACACTTTTGCTGAGGGATGGAAACACGCCCCAGTAATGCCCCTTCCCAAAAAAGCTGTTGCTTACGCAATGTCAAACTTAAAAACAATTAGTTCAACATGTGGCTTATGGGAATATCGTGACTGCGTGTTAATCGGGTTTTCGCCCTGGCCATAGCTAAGAGTTTGCCTTGTAAAGTTACCGACGGTTCTTTTAGTTGTCTGTGACAAGGGTTATGTATCCGGTCTTATATTGCTTGACTTTACCAAGGCATTCGATATGGTAGATCATAAATTATTAAGAGCTATATTTCACTATATCGGCTTTTCTCGAAATGGTCTTAATAATTATAAAAAGCAAAAAAAGTATAAAAATGGCAGACGATATCAATGCTGATTTTTGGAAAGCAGACATTTTGTAATTCGCTGTACAAAGAATTTCCTGATACAGCAAACGTATGGATTATAAAGGGTTACCTTCATCTAAATTTCAGGATGGACCTTTAATTGAAATTCATGCCGTAGACTTAAAAAAAAACTTGGATTACCTTCAGAAAAGACAAGGAGAGGGAGCCAAATGCTGTAAATGCCCCAACATATTTAGTAAATTACTTTTGCATATACAGTGGTGTGCATGAAAATAGCAGAGGTACATTAAATGATTAAAATTCTATCTATTTCTAAGAACCATCTGTTGTAATTTGTAGGAATTACTTGAAAATATATTTTACGCTAGCCGCATATATATCGACGGGTGTAGAAGGGGAAGTCCCGTCGTATCTGACAAAAATCCTTAAGCTTAGTGTGCATTAAAATAGCAGTAGTAGTGATATAACAAGAAAGTACAGTTATCACGGAAAAAATACGTGTTAATTTCCTAGAATTTGTTACTACAAATACGTCTTAAACTTTTTAAACCTTGAACACATCAGAAAATGCCTAGAAACAATAACCAAAAAATAATGCTAAGATAGCTTAGCTTCCTCATGGTATTAATGGAATAATTCACGGCAAACGCAATAAAAGGAGAGAGAGAAAAATACACTAACACACGGACATGTTTCTGCCTACCCGGCGTCATCAGCGTGGTTTCGAGAATATTTTTTATCTCTACCTTCTATCGCTGTTGCCTCACAGTTAATACCACAACTTTCAAAACAACAAACTCGACATTTCTTGGCGCCCTCTAGTGCCAAAGAAACGCATGCCTGCCGTTCAGGAAGCAGCGACATAAACCGGGTACGGATCCCCAAACCATCCCTCGAGCAGTTCACATGACTGCGAGGCAACAGCGATAGAAGGTAGAGATAAAAAATTACTCTCGAAACCACGCTGATGACGCCGGGTAGGCAGAAACATGTCCGTGTGTTAGTGTAATTTTTTTCTCTCCTTTTATTGCGTTTGCCGTGAATTATTCCATCAATACCATGAGGAAGCTAAGCTATCTTAGCATTATTTTTTGGTTTTTAAAGCTTAATTAAATATACAGAAATTTATATTAAATAATAATGGGCCGATCAAAACACTGCACACCTGAGAAGCGCTTTATGATTCTTAATCTTATTGAAAGTGGAAAAAGTTACAAGTATATTCAAGAAAAACTTCACTGTTCCGCCAAGATGATCTTAAACGCAAAGAAGTGGAAAAATAAACTGGAAAATGAGGAGGAAAACGGAAAACAACCCTCCGTGAAGACAGAGGTATCATTAACTGTATCAAAAGAACACCTTTTATCACGTCTACAACATTAAAGTAAGAATTATATTTGCAAATAATAATAATAAATACTTCTACAATCAGAAGACGACCTATTGAAGCAAAATTAAGTGCAAGACGTCCAAGAAAAGTACCTCTTCTAAATAATAGGCAGGTGAGGAACAGAATAATTTTCGCTCGAGAGCATATTTCTTGGGAAAAAATTTTGTTTGTTTTGTTTGATTCTACCAGTTACCAACAATATGTACGACGAGCTCCGTCAACCGAATATTACCCACAGTATACCAGAAAAACAATTAAACGTGGTGGTTGCAGCTTAATGGTATGGGGCTGTTTTTCATGGTATGGTGTTGGTCCAATTCATTAAATTGAAGGGATAATGAATGCCGATGGATACATAAATATACTAGAGAATACTTTATTACCCTATGCTGAAGAAGAGATGCCTTTGCGGTGGGGTGGGTCTTTATGCAAGACAATGACCGACAAAGCACACTTCTCGTAAAGCGAAGTTTCAGCGCAATAAAATTAACCTTTTAGTCTGGCCAGCACAATTGACAGACTTAAATCCTATAGAGAACCTATAAATGGATTTAGAAAAGGCCGTTGCTGAGAAGAAACCAAGAAATATTCATGAATTATGGGACGTGTGCCAAACAGCGTGGCGATCCATTCCTGTAAGCAAATGTCAACAATTACTGGAATCAATGCCTCGCCGATGCAATGCAGTTTTACAAAATAAAGGCCAAGCAACAAAATATTAACTTTGTTTAAAATATTTGTCACTGTTTTAATAATATTTTTATTTTTTTTTATAAGTACTGCTATTTTAATAAACAGAAAATTGTTGTTCAGATATCCGAAAAGTATTATTAGTTTTTGTTTTTGATTAAATAAAATATTTATTTTATTATCGACCTTTAATATAGATTATTAGAATCTGCCAGGTAAGCTTTATTTAATATTTTATTGTTTATTTAAGAATTGTATTTAAATCTATAAATATTATTCCGGCACTGCTATTTTCATGCACACCACTGTAGATTGTAATAAAAACAAGGACACGTAGGATACCTGCATTGTATAATTTCTAATATTTATGCTTCCTACATCATGCATAACTATGACACAATTACAATTGTTTCCTTCGTGCTCATAACCTGAGATAACTACCGTGCTGAAATTTTGTGGTCCAATTCTCTTTGGGTACAACAACGTAGTTACAGAGTAAAACCTCAGCATATGGCAGATTTACGACAATCTGCTATCAAAGTGGCTCATGCGTCTTGTCGTGACAAACTTGCGTTGCACTTTAACGGTTTGTATCTGCTATCAGAATGACTGTGCAGGTGACACTTTTCTCATTCGTAATCTGTTACTATGCCATGAAGCTACGCGAATAGGATCTTAATTGCTCTAACAATTACCGATTATTCATATTTGAATGATATTCAAAAATTTCATTGGTCAATTTTGGTTCATTTTCAAGAGCCCATATCTCAGAAGGAACTCCTCAAATTTCAATTTTCTCGATACCATCATCATTTTTGGAAAACCGATCCTTAAGAAGGTAAATTCTGGGTGGACAATTTTGCACAAGCGGGCTCAGAAATTCGATAGTATTTCTTCGTTTCTAACCAGAAAACATAGTACCAACTTTCTAAGTAAAAAAATGTCGAAACTCTCCCTATTTTACACCCTTACGGGTTAAACTTTCAAAATTTATTGCGTGCCTAATATCCAATAATTTCAGCTCTGCATTGATGAACTAGGCAATCAACGCTTCTCTCTTGATAAAATTAGTACAGGTAGTGATGAACATTCTAAAGTTTCTATGCCAGATGAAGAATGCGTCATGTATGAAACAACCGATAGTGAAGATGAAAGTGAGGGAGAGAATTATAATGTGTAGAAGTAATGTAGTAAATTAAAAATAGAATATAGAAAATCGGCATATCTGCTTTTGGAATTAAACCTTTAATCAGAAACCTTCACGTCCATCTTTTATAGTTTTTCATTGAAAATAAAAATGAAAAAAAAAACAATGAAATGGGTTTTTTATGTTTGTAATTCTTATTATAAAAAATCCAGCAATCTGGACGTCGGTCTTCTATAGTATTGTGTCTTGTACAGTGTCTTTAATACAACATATTAAAGACAGACACGATGACATCATTTACGACAGCTGTTTTTGTTGCGATATCAAAATTCATTAAAAGAGGTCAGCATAACTTAAGTTTAGCTCTTATTTTTTCCAAACCACATAGATGCTACTTAAATTACGTATTACTATCAACGACGATGAAATCAGGTATTATAAATTCCCACCAGCTCCCTAACTATAAGTAAAGCATATCAAAAGTAAATTTTAGGTATGTTGATTCCAAGTTGAATAAACACTGCCGTTCAGTGAAGTTCGGTCATACAATAAAAATCTATTATATTACACTGTATACAATTATTAATACATAAAATTAGAAAAATATTAAGCATACACTCTTTTCTAAGGGATTAAAGCCATAAATTATTATGTAAAGTAGAAATATTGCGACAACCACAATAAAGTCCCTTTTATTATCATTCCAAGAATTACTCGGAAGTACCGATCTTTTGAAACGGGTCGTTTGCGGATTATTAACGAACAATACATTTAGGAAATATACCGCAACATCATTCTTGTTTATTTATCACAGGCGTAAAGATATAAATTTGCTTCATTTTACTGTTAAACGTGTGTTGGTGTGCATCTGTCGTTTTTGCGTGAAAGTTTTAAGAAAATTTACTTCAAAATGGCACGTGGCAAGCCTACCAGTGTAGAAAAACGTTCACGCATTATAACGCTGTTTGAAGAAGGATATTCGGGGCGACAAATTGCCGAAAAAATAAATATGAGAAGTTCAACAGTAAATGACATCATAAAGCGATATCGGATTTGAGAATTGTATTATTAAGCAAACGCAATAGAAAATTAACAAAAATTAACATTATTTGGGCAAAATCGACGAGTTTATGTCCGAAAATCTAAAACCGAAAAGTGATCCCGAACTGCATTGTGTCTACAGTGAAGCAAGGGCGTAGTTCTGTGTTAGTGTGGGGATGTTTCTCCTTTGCTGGGACGGGAGATTTATGCAGAGTGCAGGGTGTAATGAGGAAGGAAAATTATTTTGCAATACTCCAGAATCATGCAGTGCCATCAGGATTGCATATAATAGACCGTAACTTTACATTCATGCATGACAACGACGCAAAACACACTGCGTTAGTGTGTAAGAACTATCTAAAGGAGCAAGAAGAACAGCACACCCTAAAAGTAATGACATGGCCCTCACAAAGAACAGATTTGAACCCTATAGAGTTGTTGTGGGATGAACTGGACAGAAGGATCCGAAAAATATGCCCAACTTCACAAGAGCATTTACGGAATATTCTGCAACATGAATGGATTAATATTCCACAATCCGTTTTAACAAAACTGATCGAAAGGATGCCTAGAATAGTTCGAGCGTTCAGTATGTTATATTAGGCCAGAATAACTTTTTATTTATTTATTTTTGTCTTTTTTACCTGTACATACAATAAAATTGCATTTTGTTTTTAGTTTCGTTTGTTTCTGTAACCTTTTCATGTTTTTTACCAACCGACCGAACTTCTCTGAACGGCTGTGTATATCTAGTTTTCAGTATAGAGTACATATAGTTATCTGCTTTATCAATGTCGTTACAACATTAATTATAACAGGGTGGAGCACCACATTCGCGTCGACTTTTATACGAAAAGCAATAAGATATTTTTAAAATGTGTTTGTTTTGATATATACTGGGGACTAAAAAAAAAAAATGTTACATAACAAGGTTGTGAAAATTTAAATGGGATATCCTGTAGATATTTTCATAATACGAGCTAAATAAAAGCAAGTTACTGTTATGTTTCCTATATAATAATTTAATTATTTTTGAATATGTTAGCAGGAGTGGGTGTCTTACATACCTATTTAAATTAGGTAATTTATTTTTAGTCGGAGCATTATACTTGGATGGTAAAATAAAAATTGTACATGGTGGATGAATATATACTTTTGATTTGTACTTACATTAAAGTCAAATGTAACTTTCTTATATTAAATGGAACACTCTGTATTCATCGTCGTCGTTATATACTAATTCTAACTGATTTATAAAATTGAATTAAGGTTTCCCATACTTATATATTTCTTTAGTAATTCAGCATATTGGACAGTACGGAATTCCAGACAAAACAAAGCAACATCGTTCTAGATCAAACGTTAGGATGCGCATTTTAGGAAATCGCCTTATAGGATCAACTCCGTATGGAAAAAACATTAAACAGGGAAAAATATCTAAACATACGTGTTTAACTTTATATATAACAATTTTCCATTAAATTAACTCCAGTATTATTTATGGTGGTAACAAGGCGGCGGCAATGCACCGATCGGAGGAAGGCAATTATAAGGGAATTACTGAAGTCTAGAATTTCCAAACCGTTACATTGAGAAATAGTATGGGCGACGAGATCCGAGTTAAGTCTTCAGGATTTTCTTTTATGGGGAGTTGTTAAAAATAATATTTATGAAGATGATCTCTCAGAAATTTATTTATTCATAAAACGTATTTTTCGTCAATTAAAGTATATCAAAAAATTTTGTCAACATGTTAAGCATGAATAATGATAGCTAGGACTGTGGCGTAGTATGGTAAACAACACATAAGTATCGGCAACCTCCGCACCACACAAGTTTAATTTATTATATAGTTATATAATAAATAGTCCGGGATGGCTGTTTCGAAAAAATACGAAAAAATAACATGCATAACGCACGTCGTAACTTCACGGCGTGCAGGAAGTAGAAATAGGCACTGTAAAGAATATCTGTTCTAAGAAGTAGGGATAGTACATGCATGTTTAATTTTAGAAAAAGTTTTTTCTCGCATCATTCGGTCACCGGTTGATGATGAGGACCATTCGTGTCCTCGAAACGGCCGTCCCGGACTAATTATTATATTACTATATAATAAATTAAACTTGTGTGGTGCGGAGGGTGCCGATACTTATGTGTTGTTTACCATGTTAAGCATGGCTGAAACCAGAGAAATGAACTCTTTTGGATGATTTCAAGATCCATTATGGCGCCGATAGGAAATAAGAAAGTCTATAATGACCAGAGAGAATCAAAACATCGTATAAAAAGAGAAAGTGTTCTTAATTATAAGCATATTGAATGAAAAAACATTCGATAACACTAACGAAAACGAAATAGTTACGCATGAATCGAGTTTTCTCCTTAACGAATGCAAAATCGTTTTAAAAATTCGCTTGCACCGATTATAATTGTTAAGTCTAGAAAATCGAAGGTGAAGGTACATAAGAATGTATATGGATCGACATTTACTAACTGGTTCGAAGTATGTAAGCAACAATAACGGCGTTATTCATTATTTGTAGCACGGCCTTTCATAATTTGTGGTATAAATATATTTATATATGTAAGTTTGGAAAAGTATATAAATTCATTTTGATAGTAAATTCCAGTTACACATATACGTTTTCTAAACACCATTATTTGTATTAACATTAATTGTAGTTCGATATAAGATATTAATGAACAAGTTTATAAATAATAATAAAATTTATTAGAAATAATAAATATTCATTTAAATCAAATAAATGAATGTTCTAGTAAGTAGTAAATGTATCGACGGTTTTGGAAATCAGTGAAAATATATGAGAGTGGAGTTATTGGGCCGTACGGATAATACCGTGCCTTGTCTTTGTCGCAACCAAATGATAAGTTGTATATTTTTTTACTTTTAGTGTTTATTCAATAATATTAAAATTTGTTACGCATCAATTGAATAAGCGTTGTAAGCCAAAATGTAATCTTTTGTCCTATTACAAAATGTGTTGAATATATGACTCCCAGTGATCTATTATCTATTGCAATAAAAATCGCTAGAACTATACAAGAAAGAACTCATTCCTATTTTTATTAGTTGACGTTTGACGTGTTGATGAACAATATTATTTTGAGGAAGTGCAGGTCAATAAATAAATAATGGCTACTCAAATCGAATAGCAGTACGTAGAAAATCCACAGACAACAGCCTCTTGAAGATGATAGCATTAGAATTTTGTTAAGAATTCCACTGTTATAATGGATGGATTGTTAGAAATCAAAGATGGTTTAATAAAACTATTATAACCCTTGGACGAAAGGGAATGGAGTAAGTTGCTGGATTGTTCACAATTTCTAAATCAATTGAAAAAAGCCATCGTACCGAACCTTGCGTGAACGGGAAGAGTTGGAGAAGTTGTATCCAGAGTATCCAGCCTGGGTCGTGTCAGTTGGTGAAAACTAATAAATCATTTCAATGGAAATTCCATTAGCTAAACATGTGGTTTACGTCGTAAGGCAACAATTGCCACTACTAACGGTTGGTATACCCCTCTAGAGCAAATTGCTCACTACCACAGAAAAAAGGTTTTCCTTACAAAAAAATAATACTTAATGTAAAAACTTGAACGGAGTTGAATAGTGGATCCAAAAAGAAATTGCACAAAATGTCCAAGATTGCACTCCTGCAACACTGGAAATATCGTAGTGATTCGAGATCTTAAAAGATATTTAGATATACTAAGACTTTTGGACCGATAGGAGATGTTTGTGCACTCCCGCAACATCTGTGCCGGCAAAAAGGATTCTTTTGAAAGCTGAGCAAATTTGTAACAATGGTCAAAGAAATCACCCATCACCCAAGAATTTACACAAAATCTTTTTTTTATAACAATTTCAATGTTTAACTGAGATTTTGTTTGAAATTTATTTGAATATATACATACATGAACATATTTATATTTTAGTTAATTTAATGATTTATTTATGTTAATTAAAGTAGTTTATTTATCTCCCGTAAATAACTTTTTGTTTTTTTTTTAGAATTTGTGTTGATCTTGATGAATATTTGCTTGTAATATTATTAGTACAACTACGATTAGTATTGAACATGATATCTTAAAATACCAATTAAACGAAATTACCAGCAGGATAACATTAATGCCTTCCGCTAAAAATCCATTTAAGTAGTATGGAGGAAACGCTATTATTCCTCATATACTAGCAAATGTCGATCCATATAAATTCTTATGTCTTTGCATTCGATTTTCTTGCCTTAACGATAATAATCGTTGCGAGCGATTCCATTTTCAAAACGATTTTGCATTCCTTAAGAAAAAAGAACTCGATGCATTCGCAAATATCTATCGCGCATTCATTTAGTTATCTTGTAGAATTCACACCGCTTTAATTGAATGCTTAAAACTACTTCACTAGTAATTTCTTGCGGAATTCTTTTCCGAGATAATATTTAACATCACCTGAAACTATACATAATTCAAATCTCGTACCTCCCAAAAATTCCCCAACGACCATACGTCACACTGACCTCACCCTCATCACAGGCATTGGGAATCCGGACACGGAATCGCGCGAAATGAACTCATACCATTGAGTCCATCACGAAGACATCTCTTCAACGTCTTTCGGAAGGGTAATTTTAATTTGGAGTAGAGAAGAGACTAAAAGTTCGTCAAACGGCGTCACGGCGGCAGTCGACGCCATACCCGACGTCGTTTCACGTTTTAACGTCATGGGTTCGAATTCCGAAGAGTTAAGCCGTTCTTTCGCGTCCGATGAACAATTTCGGTTAGACGGCTGGTTTTTAAATTTCTCCCAATAGCGTCATCTACATGTACGAGGAACTTTTTCGGTTGTAGATGGAATGAAATCGCGTAAAAGTTTTGGAACATTTTAATAAAGTCTTTTGCAAATCTTCTTGCGATAAGGCTTCTCGACGGAGATTAAAAGTTATTCGAATACAATCTTGATGTGTCTATCCATCTTTGGTTTTTTCGAAACGTATAAAGTTTTATCCTTAAATTATATAACGGTGTTTGGAAATGATATACTTTACTTCAAATACCGTTAACTTTAGAAAGCCGTTTTCTTTCTCATCTGAAGCCACTTTTATCGGCCAGTTGTTCCCATTTTGTTTGCATAGGGGCAGACATATCGAAGAGCGTTGTATTACGTTATGCAAAAAAAGCGGTATTCATATTCCCATATATTCCTGAAGGATATATAGTTCTTTTATTCAAAGACTCGACTTCCGTTTTCTCAAGTAATCGTCTTGCTTTTTGCCTACGAAAATGGGTAAGACAAAACTTTCACCCACGACTTCAGTTTAAACTAGAAGCCATCGAATAGAGTGCATAAAAAGTTAAGTGATTTAGACGACATTTCCCGGCGACATATACAAGATTATCACAAAATAAGGGATGCAATTCATCTTATTACAAATCATGCCAACAGAAATTAATAGAAACTGAATTTTTTGATTAAAAGAATTTCTTGTGTTCAACACTGGTTATTGCATTTAAAAAATTTCATGAGAACGCGGTTTGAACGGGGAAACCCAAATTCTTTAAAAGAAAACAACGACCGCGGAAGTCTGCAACAACATACACTGGTTATCGCAACTGTTCTATATGACCTCCATTTCGGTGGCATAAAAATGTCAATCTTTCCTCCAAATTATAAGCCGTATTATACATTTGGGATTCGGTTTCTGGAATTTGACTTCTGATACTGTCTTTTAATTTTCCAGTGTTTTCGTTCGCATTCTAAACACAAAATTTTCTTCTTAGTAATCACAAAGCCAATAATCCGACAGGTTTAGATCAGTCGACTTTGGTGGCTATGAATTTTCAAAGTATCTGCTTCAAAAATTAGTTAGCAAGTCTTCATCTGGTCGGTAACTGTGCGGGGTTACTCTATCCCTCATAAAAATTACGTTTTCAATTTAATCCTCGCTTTGCAACTGTGAAATTGCATGACCTCTACATTTACAGGTATCGTTCGCCAGCACCAGTTACAGGCCTCATCAATTTGTATTTCTTCGAAAAAATACAGACCAATGATGAAATTAGGTGTGAAACTGCGCCAATCAGTGACCTTTTTGATTGCTTGCAGATTTACTGTCAACTATATTCGATAGTTTTGGGTATTGACGACTTTACCGTTAATAGAAAAATGGATCATACGGGATAATCATTTGGATTAAATGTTAATCCAAAGCTCCACAAATCTGCTTGTAGAGGTGCGAAAAATAGTAGCAGACACTCAAATATTAATTCATAATTATTTACGAAAAAATTCGGAATTACGCATTGGTGGATATGCAGTACGCATGATCAAAATTGTGATTGCAGTGATGTTCAGCACGAGTTGTACCACGATCTGCAAGTGACTTAGATGTTAATTTCGGTAATTTCTGCGCTTGCTGCATATTATCACTCATTTCAAGTATCGGTACACTCCGCACCACACAAGTTGAATTAATTAACCCGGAGCAGCTGTTTCGAGAATGCGTCGATCCTCATTTTCAACAATAGGACCGAATGATGATCGTCCGCTTTAATAGTTAAACTTGTGCGATGCGGAGAGTGCCGATACTTTAATGTCGTTTGACTCATAACTCTTTTATTTTTTAAAATTATAAATAGGTTCCAGAAAACCTTTTCGCATTGACCGAAACCGTTCTTTGTCGAGCGAAAACGAATAAATTTATACTTCTCGAGGCGATTCTAACGCTTCGCTCGGCAACGGCTTCGGGTTTAAATACTCGCGCCCATCCCAAGTGGACGAAATTCCGCTTTTTAGTTGACAAAAGCAGCCAGCAGATCAATGATGAAATTAGGTGTGAAACTGCGCCAATCAGTGACTTTTTTGATTGCTTGCAGATTTACTGTCAACTATATTCGATAGTTTTGGGTATTTGCTTTACCGTTAATAGAAAAATGGATCATACGGTATAATCATTTGGATTAAATGCTAATCCAATGTAAATTATTACTGATTTTTTACAGAATCGTATTGATTATGTCTTAATTTTCATGAAGAACTGCAATTCAGACATTAGTAATCCATGGTTTTCCTAATCTGAGGAGGTCATTTACAGACCCTGTTCTTTCAAATTTGCTAAGTTTCTGCGTGAAGTGCACGGAAAGTAGCGAACTCTAGTTATTACACTAGTTTTCATGGCGAAACATTTGTATCACTAACACCGTATTCCATTGGTTGCCAGAATGAATGTGTATGTATCCTTTCTTAACATATAGAGATGAAGGAAATTACATACACTATCTCTATCCCAAGGCAGCGAAAAGAATACGCTAATACATACTCTAAAATCCTATTATTGTAGCAACTAGAATCCAATTTCTACTTGCAATAATTCTTTCAATTTCCTAAAATTGTATATAAGAACTTCATATTTTGTGACGACTCCATATTTCGCAAATTGTAGAAATGTCTGATATCATGAGGTAAGGCAGAAATGGTATTTTAGAAAAATGACAGTATAGAAATACAGTTGAAAAATAAAATATAGCTTCTTACCTTATTTCTGGTCAATGTGAATGTTCCTTAACATCTGCAAAAATAAATTAAGAGATAAGCAAAATATGTTTGCATGTTGATCACATTATAATGAAGCAAGCAATATAATGATGGGGACAGTGCAAACAGAATAATCGACACTATTTGGCCTAGATAATTAACCCTGGTTACTACGCAAATTAATGATTTGTCCAAAGCTTTCATGATCACATTGAAAAATAAAATAAAATTAATTTAAACCGCTATTGAGCATATTGTAAATAATGGCAACGAAAATATACTCACGATAAAAAATTATAGTGTTTAAGTCCATAATTAGTTGTGAAATAAAAAACCTAGAAAAAATCACAAGTTCTACGTGGATATGACCACTTCAACAACCACATAAATTTCGCAAAAACAGTAACGGGGTAAGCATGGGCTACCGGCCCAAAGAATTTTTCGCCTAAAATTAGAGCATATATTTGACCCCATGGAAGTTACCTATATACTCAGTTCGGAATATTGGATGGTCTTTGAGTAAAAAAAAAGAAAACCGAGATTTTTGAAAAATTACTGTTATTTATTTCCCACGATTGGCCTGTCTGATTGAGGCTATTATTTGGAACGCTATTAGAATAAAAAAAAAAGTTCACGTCGTTCAGGTCCTTAATTTTTTTTTTCATTTTTTTTCACCAAAATGTTTGTAAATTTTCATTTCCTCCTTGATTTATTAAGAGTTTTTAGTCTAGATGTACACACAAAACCTGTAGCCTAATCATTAAATAGAGATATTTCAGAGGTTTAGTCCCCTTTTTTCATTTATTTACTTCTAACTACTACGAACTTACGCTAATTGTAAGTCATTTCAACACAACCTCAATTTAATATTAAAAAGAAAATGCAGCTATGAGTGTTGCCACTTCTTTGCGATCTTTTAACCAAGGGCTAAGGGCAAATGATCAGTTAAGGCTTTGGTAAGGGTCACAGAAGAAATAAGTTGTTAAAGGCGAACAGTGATTTTTTTTACAAACTTAAGTTTAATAAACTGTTTATACGACAAATAAAAAAAAAAACAAATACGCGCATTAATAAATCATTGTCACTGCGATCGACAATTACGATGCATTCGTTATCCTTCCTGAATAATTCAATGCATATTTGAGTAGGTCTTGGTATTTCCGAAATGTACCTTGCAAATTGTGGGGGGGTTCTTCAGTTTTTCGCCCGTTAGCTAACTTACACACACATCTCCGTATAGCAGAATATCCAGCACTCTGCTACTTCTCTAACCTTAATTCGAGTCGTCTAGCATCATTTAGTGCACTTTTCCGATGTTATCCGCAGTAAGAGTAGCTTTTGTCCGCCCTGAATGTTCATCGTTAACCAAACTGGTACGACCATATTTAAATTCCGCTGTTCAAAATTTTACTGTGGCAAATGATAGTACAGAGTGCTCGTAAGCAGTGTCCATACCGGCTTTGATTTGCGCGTTTTAAATGCAAGGATTTAATAACGGTCGATATTCAATTTTTATCCATTTTTACAGAAACGTTAAAATCGACTGACACAAATGACTGCTAAAGAATAACTGAACTTCCAACATGGCTGACATTTGCATAAGGATCTTTCAATGGATGCGGAATTATATTCTCAGAATATTTTTAACGAGCGACGCCATCTGTATGCGAAAGCTTGAAACTTTCACATTACCCTCATATATGTAACATTTAACAACCTCAATTTGTCAATTTTTGCTTACACAGAAGCACGTCCTGAAAAATATTGCCGCGATATCCCGTGTTTGTTTAATAAAGAAATCAATATTTAATCTCTGTATCGTAGAATAATTACACGATTTTCTTCTTTATATAATTAGTTCGAGCTTGTTTCCCATCCCTGACAATAACCACATCATACATTCATAAATCAACAATTTTCCGTCTTTTACGCACTTACCACAGTAGCTCGCAGCTTGGATGGAAGCGACCTTATTTATTTTCCTTTCGATAACAATTAAGAGATGTCGAAGGTTGTCGCTGGCGAGTAACACAACCGCAACAACACGCTCCATCGAGCCAGAACAGTTGACTTCATTGTGTGGAAGTCGACACCTGTGTACCGATAAATGGATCAAGGATATTAACTTGATACTTTAGGTCGTTTAAATATTGACAGGCGATATCTAGAGTAAATAAATGTTTCCTGTTGTAAGACGACATATGATGCGTATGTAGTTCTTTTCGTTGGTCGGCCATTTTTAATTAGCAATATTTTATTTAGGTCTGGTAACACTTCGAATATGTATTTCCATAGTTTTCGACATCAGTACACAAATATTTACTAATTTACTGTTAATATTTGATTTGATAAATACTTCAGGAATGTGCTAAATTAAACGTCCGAAGTAGTAAGATTTAAACGATAAGAAAAGTGATACGAGGGTCGTTCAATAAGGCCCTGTAAAAGGTAAGATTCCGGACAAGTGAACACGGTGGATATTATACTCATTCGAACATTGATTCCATAATTTTGGCAATAGAAACTGCGCAAGTGTGCACCCGTGCATTGCCTTAATGAAAGAGGATCTCTTTCTTTTCCAAATAAGTTTTTTCTCGATTCCTTCGCGTAACTGGTCCAATAACGACGCATAATACTTTCCAGTTATTGTTTGTCTTTTTTCCAAGTAATCGGTGTAGATGATTCCGCGTGCATCCCAAAAAACTGAGGCCATAGCAAGGTGATGGCCGTCTTTGGTTTCTTCGGAGCCCGCTTGCCCTCAAAAACCCAGTGCTTTGACTGTACCTTTATGGTAGTATATACAAGTTTGTTCGTCGCTAGTCAGATATCGACGGAGAAACTCATCAGAATTGCGACGGAAAAGCGTCAAAACAGCCTCAAAGTCGACCACACGTTTGCGATTCTCCACTGAAAGCAAACGCGGCACCCATTTTGCTCAGATTTATTTCACACCCAATTTTTCGTGCAAAGTTGAAAACACGGTATCTTGCGGTATGCCTGTGGCCTCAACTACACTCCCCCTAGACGCGGTAAGACGTTTTACGGGTTTTAAAGGGTTACAACATTTCTTTGCGAAAGTAGCAAGATATCTAATTAAGTTTTTATTCATAAAAGTAAAAATAAAAATACCTCCTCCAGTAATATATGAACTAAATAATAAATTATTACTCCAATGTATAAACAATTTCCGCGACAAAAATTTAGACGCTCTGTTGCAAATGTAAAACCAAAATCAACAAACGGCCTATTGGTTTCCAAAACGTAGAAGATTGTCACGCAAGTCTTTATACGTCACAGATGTCATTTTGTTTGTGCAAAACACTATCCCACTTTTATCGCGAAATCCAATCGCTGCCCATATCATCACAGATCCACCCCCTAATTGTCTGGTCATTTTCACTTTTGGTTCCTTTCTCAGATCATGATAATAATGCGAGTACCCATCCGGTCCGTCCAAATTAAAACGTTTCTCATCGGAAAATATAACTTTTTCCCATTGTTTCTTCCAGGATACGTGTTCTTCAGCAAATCTCAACCTCGCTTCTTTGTGTTTCGCCGAAAGTGGCGGTTTTCTCAACATTTTCTTCCGTGATATTACCGGTGACGCCTTTAAAAAAATCCTTTGAACATTACGAACGTGCGTTTGTACCCCCGCCTGTTCTGCAATAACTCTCGCCGACGCAGAAGAATTGGATGCACACCGCAATATCATGCGTTTATCCCGCTCACTTACAGCTTTCGGTCGCCCCTGGCCTTTTGGTTTACCATAATTTTCCGGATCTTTTAGGAAATTTCTAACGGAATGATCGCTTCTTCGTAACCGACGAGCAATTTCCTTCTTACTAACACCATCCTGGTGCCAGGCTAGAACTTTACCCCTTTCTATCAAGGATAATTGCTTTTTTCTACCCATATTGCAAACACTTTATAAAATATAATTTCTCGTGGTGAAATGTGTACACTTTACCAGCACAACCACTGCATATAAAGAGAAGTATCAAATTAAAACATTTTCGCTTATATTAATGTAATAAATGCACAGGGTCTAAATTCTTGTCGCGTTTAAAATTCCTATTTTGATCTGGGAAAATCTCAATTACCTCTCTTAAAGCAATAAATACCCAGAAATATCTATAAATGGACTATTTACATAATAAGTATTAATAACCCTCATTTACATTTTATATAATGTCTATAAACTTTGTTTCGTAAATAGAAATGATACCCCGTCTATGTTTTTGTCGGGTAATGTATTTCCCACACTTTGATTTCGTCGATTATTCAAAACCATATCGTCGATTTTGTCAATCGTTTTGGGAGATAGTCACTTCCAATGGACGTCCAGAACGATGTTCATTTTTGTGGATGTACGGCCACGTTGAAACTCATTTACCGAATTATAAACAGTGGCTAAACATAGGAGCAGATGTGCCATAAACTTCATCCAACTCTTTGATCTCTTTCGGTGTTAAGGCTTTTAAATATAAGTATTTAACCAACGCTCGAAATTCAATTTTTTCCATTTTTTTTAAATAAATACAAATTCTTTGCTTAAATCGACGATAAAAATGAAACCGTGCGATGGATATAACTGAGACTTTGACAGCTGTCTAGTAACTAATGATCCTTGAACCACCCTGGTAGCAAAAGATAACTTAAACATTGAATCGTCATATAACGACAAGCAACAATGGTTCTCCTGGTCGCATATCTTCATTAGCCCGTTAGTCACCGAAATATTTGAACTTTATTGTACATAAATACAAATTATTTCACGTAAACGTTACTTGATTATTGAAGAATCGTAATATGTCAAACTAACTCACTGTCTGTACTGTACAACCGAACGATGCGGTAAAAAGACTTAAATTCTAATATGTCTTATTCTATCTTTGAAAGAACATACAGCTTCTTACCGCAGTGGAAGAATCGAATCGTCCAGTGCAGCACAACACATAAACGAAACTGGGCATAATATTAAATTAAAAAAACTTCGCCGCTAGAATTAGATGCTTACGCAACCATTTGTACGTAAAAGAATTCTAATCTGTTAAACAGGGAGAAAGGTTCACTTAATCACTTTTGATAGATTTTTCTGTAAAATCGACACATATTTACGTTTTATACTACAGACAAGAATCCTTTCTTTTAGTTTTATATATCTCGCATGCATTAGGAAGTAATAGGCGTTAAAAGTAGGTATTTGTAAGAATATGAACGGAACATGTTAAAGTTAACATCTTTTTCTCATATCATGCGGTCGTACGGTTAACAATGAGAATTCACGAATTCCCAAAGCAATTGTTCCAATTTAGTCAAATAACCATATAAATAATCACTAACGTATCCACACACTACATGAACAGGCTGTATATTGCTGAATACGAAACCAAAACCTAGTGCACTTGTTGATGACAATGATTTATATCCCTCTATACATAATATAGCAGCGTAACTAGGCTACATGTTTACAGCATAAACTCGGACAGCGAATTTATCGTGCAGAGGTAAACTTAAACATGGTTGCACTCCATTTTAAAAAGCTGAGCTCATTTTTATCGTCGCGTTATCGTACCGCCGAAGTTACATTGTAGCAGAACTATTTATTATATTCCTCCGCCGAGATCTCTCATGTTGCAATCGTCCCAGCGTCACCCTAGTTGTGCCAGTGTAAGGTCGTATATTTCCTTTATGGAGCTTTCGAAACTGGTCATAAATTTGAATAGGATTTTTAGGCGTTGAATTTTGCGACGTAAAAAAGGAATATTGGTCGAGATATGATAGGAACCGTTATTGTACAGTGTTCAGTTTAGAGATAGATACAAATTTGCAGGTACTAGATGCACGGGATTAAATGTAGAAGATCCAAGTGCTTTCTGTAGTAGTGAACTGTATATCACTTTAGTAGTCAGTGGTGTGTCAGTGGCTTTTCAGTTTATATTTTGCGGGAAATGCAAATGATTCCTGTTGGGAAAATATAAAACCAGAAAGACTGTACTCCTACAGGAAGCCATATATCGCAAGAAGGTGCAGGTGAACACATACGTATAAATATCAGTAAGTGTTCTCATAATGCCAGAAAAAAAATGGCAGAGGCGTTATAGTTAGAACAGGATAGAAGTGTGGTAGCCAGAAGTATGGTAACAAGAAATCAAAGAAATACACAACGTAGCACCATGGTTGCCGGGGCATTTGTCCATTGGTACGCTAACAAATTGAAATTAGCTTCAAGATCGTAGAGGCTTGTTGGAGCGGTTGCGCAAGCCGGTTCACCGGAAACGACCGACGAAGCTGCTCTCAACAGGTTCCAGTATTTCGGAAGGGATCCACGATCTTGGCGTTGATTTCTTCTATGCTGGTTATGGCATGGAGCGGAGAAATAATATGTATCAGTGTCCTACTAATTTATATAACTTTTTGATTTCATGAAAAAAGGCTTTCTCTGAAAGCTCTTGTTGCCTTGTACTTTTTGAAACACCCTCATATTTAAGATATTTGTCCAATGAGATAAACTAGAAGGCACTTTTAAAGGCTCTATGTAACAAAGTATCCAAAGTGAATCGAGTAGTTCATTCAGCGATGGTAATGAAACATTTAGATCCCGAATGGTTATGCGCTAGGGACATATTAAGACAAAATAAAAAGAAGAAGTAGGGAGAGCACAAGTAGAGCATGTAAAGAGAATTCTGGAAGCAGAAAGATCAACGCCGGAATATATCCTTTCGTAAGAGACTAATAGATAAAGTCCGAATGAATGAGAGCAGCGAACGCTTGGATTAGGTTGAACGTAAACTAGAATACAAAGGCGAGGAAGAATTAATACAGATATAGATAGATAAGACAAGCGAGGATCAAACAAGAGCAACAAGATGGGAAAAAAAAAGAAAACAGATGCTTGAATATGTAAAAGGAAACTATATAGACGGGTTACTGTTAGGAGATATGACTAAGAGTCGAATGCGTAAAATATAAAGAAGAATCACAGTGGGGTTCAAATGTCAAAGAAAAAGCGAGGAGATTACATTAAGCAAGAAGAGAGAAACTTGGCGAAGAGTATAAGAGAATTGCTGGAGAACGAAATAGAAACACCACGAGATGCTTGAATAAAAACGACGAGTGGTGGCAAATAGAACAAAAACTAAGTTATATGAATGAAGAACATGGAAAAAGGAAAAGAAAAATCGGTAAATGATTCGAATAAGAAAAGTAGAGGCTGAAAAATTTGTTGGTTTTATGTGTTTATTGATACAGATTCTGTTTGATTAAAAATGTAATTCTATGTTGCACTATGTTACGTTCTCCTAGTTTGAAGAACAATGCCGCCAGTCGTCTGCTTCGGTGTATCTTTCTTGTGAGGCGAAAGGACCAATTGCTTATGTGTAATTCTTATGTGTTTACTCGCCTAATCAGTTGATTTCAAATTAAACACAGTACGTAGATATACAAAATATATTTATCCGGACATTCAATGTCTAACGCTAGGGCCACCACAAGACCCTACCGGAGCATGAGCATCTGATTGAGCGACAGCAGCAAATAGCCGATCACTACCGCAAAAAGATGCTATACAACTCACGGCTACACAGACGCTCCCGTTATTTCGTGTACTTATTTGATACACCACCTCTAGTATCTTGCTTCGAGCTGCTGTCCCCATGTATAAGCGGAAAAATCAGAAACCAACGATAGTGCGGGTCTGAGCGCTGCGTGACCCGCAAGCGAAAGAGAGAAGGCAGGCAGTCATGGTAGTTCATACGTTCGACTTCCGACGAAGTTTCGATTTATACGTAAGTGTACGTTACCGGCGGTAACTGGCGGACATTCCTTACCTAGCGCTCGATCTGATACATGAATTAGCCGGAGCTTCATCAAACAGATATAATAAATAACTATTAAAGATATTTTTAATTAAAGCATTGACAAATTTTAAATATTTGCGAACTTTATAAGAAATTATACGTATTTTCACATTGAATGCGCACACGTTAAAGTTTAAATGATGTTAGATATGGAATATATAAATTTATACAACGCAAAACAAAAGAAACATTCAATTTATCAAATAATAGACACAAATAAAATATTACTTTCAAATAAATAAAAATGGTTACATTTATAAAATAAAATAAAACAAAAAATAAAATGTTATTGGGAAAATTAAGTATGGGAAACAAATTGTTGGAAAAATTATTGTGGAACGGTATTTGACTAGGAATAGAACAGCCTGTATATTTTATCATTTTTGGGAAAGAATCGACAGGTGAATCCAACGGTACCACATATGGCATACCTTAGTTTAAGAGATATTACAATATGGAACAATAAAGGTCTGGGTAATCTGTTTTTTTTTTGTTATTATGCTGGCTATAAAAGAGCCAAATCGTGTTTTGTGATACCAAGTTGATTCAAAGAGCTCTCAGTTCCAAGAGCGTAAATTATTCTTCTCTCAGACCTATAATAATGATCACCATCAGAGAGACGTAAATTATATACCTTGGTACATTTTTAAATTATTAAAGTATTTATTGAACTCGTTAGTACTGCTGTTATCGATACCCATTTTCTTGCAATCTTCTTACTTTAATTAAATTATACGAAACCCTATATATTAGAAATTGCTTACTAAATTCTTTAAAGAGGCTTTCTTTTTTTAGTAGATTAGATGCCTTCTATGTACGATATGCATGCATACTGCACACATATGCACATTGGTATAAGATTTCTAATGCAATTAAAAAGTGAAAGCCGGTAAATTTGCTTAGTACACGTTGTACGTTTTTTAGATCGAATGTGAAAATGCTCCTCTATCCGTTTGCAGCAAAGATCCGCTAATGTAAAACGTACCTACATATATAATGCACTCACACTGTAATCTCCAAAGCATCCCGAGTACAGGTTTACTGCTTCCTATTTTGGAATTATTCTTGCACTCATAATTAGGTAGGTCATTTGATACTTCTTTCCGTTCTGTGAGGCAAAAAATGTTCAATAATGGTCATAATTTGTTGCTATTGCCCAACAGACTAAAATCTAATAACAGGAAAAAAATATACAGTGCCCGACACTTGATTACTCTCAGATAGTGATTGATGTAATTTGGTTCAAAAATCACTAGTTACATTCGCAAATCCAATGATATATTTAGATTACACATTTTAACAACGTTTACACTCAACTTTGCCTCAAGATTTCGCATCGTTAATATTTTTGCTATTTTTTAAAGTTTCATTATCATTTCTATTGCGACACTTGATTACTCTCAGTATATTTTTTAATTATAGTTAGCTGGGGGCCGTAAAATAAATGAAAATTACGTTGCTTAGCAACAAGTCAAGAATTGTTCCACAATAGTTGTCAAGTTGTGACAGTACTAGGTTGTCAGTATGGGTCGTGGAAGAACTTTATGTTTAAAAGAAAGAGGAAAAATCCAAAGTCTTCGACAAGAAGGTTACTCGAATAGGGAAATCGAAGCACGTGGGTAGTTAACGCTTACCTGAGAAACATCGAAAACTATGGCAATAGTTGGAAAGGTCGCATTGCAATGGCAACAATAGCGAAGGAGCGTCGTGCGATTTTGTGGATGGGGTCCAATTCTTGTGCTACAGCTGAGCAAATTAGAGATAGAGTCATACTTCCGTACGAACCATCCAAAGGGTAATAAAGAAATGTCCACACTTGCAAAGAAAAAACTGCGCAAGAAACCCTTCCTGCTGGAGCATCATAAGCAAGGCCGATTAGAATTTGCTTGCAAACATCATGAATGGGTAGATGAATGGAAAACCGTTGTCTTCAATGATGAAAAAAGTTTAATTTGGATGGACCTGATGGCTTCCAATATTATTTTCACCATTTGGCACGATGGTTTGGGGTGCGATTTCAAGTCGAGGATCAATGAGACTAGAAATTCTGGAAGGAGGATAGACTGCTCAAAAGTACCTGGGGTTGCTCCAGAGACAAATCGCTAATATTGACTTGGTGTTTCCCGATGAAGAGTGGACAGTTCAACATGATAATGCGCCAATTCACACAGCAAAAATAATCAACACATGGATGAACGACACCAATATCGATGATCTGGCATGGCCTGCCCTTTTCACAGACATGAATATTATAGAAAACTTATGGGGCTGGATGACGAGACAAGTTTACAGCGAAGGAAGACAGTTTAAGACAAGAATTGATGTTAGCCACAAGAACCACTTGGGAAGCAATTCCAATGAGTTTGTTAAATAATTTATTTACTTCGTCGCCTCATCGCATGTTAGCAGTTATTGAGAAACGAGGAGGTCTTACTCATTATTAAAATAAAAGATATTTGCTTTATTTCTATTTCTTGTTGTTTTCTTTTTGGTGGAAGTAATCAATTGTTGCTTTGAAAATTACCATCAGAGTGAAAAAAAATCCTCAAAAATTGGTTTTTGAAATTATTAAAGCTAACTGGTGTCTAGATTTGTACAAGGGACCTAATTTAACTATTTTCATAGTCATTTTAACTAAAACAATTGTGAGATGAGAGTAATCGAATGTCGAGCCTGTATATCATCATTTGTGTTACAAATCAAAAATAATATGTAACAATAAACTTGTAAAAAGTGAAAATTAAAGTAACTTACAATACTTAAAGCGACACAAAGATCCGAAAAATTAATACCAATATTAGCATCAGGAACTCTACAAACAAGTAGAATGGAGCGGAGGACTGTAAGGGAAATTCGTCTAACGCCGGTATTCCACTATAAAAGTTCTTTGGCAAAAAGCTTTTTTTTTAATAAAACTTATATTATAAAACAAAGTCATGACCACAAAATAGCTTATTAAACTACATAGTAGAATTTAGAAAATATTTTTAAAATTTTGGTGTGGCGTAACGGGAGATCCATTACAATTTACTTCAGAACTGGCAGCGGACGATCGAGCGAACGAGAAGTTATATCAATTTTTTGAGGATATATGAAGATATCTACAAATTCGTAGCCCTGAAAGTGGAAGCTTTAATGTTACGGTACACGACGCATTTACGAAATGCGCAATGTACACTCACACACATCACACCAGAAACCTGCCAAGCCATTTATGATGCTCTGAGAAAAGAGCTTTTAAAAGTAGGTATCTACCGCTTGAAAATCCATCACTGTCTGACAAGCTGAAGGCAAAAAATACGGAAAAACAGCCGCATTCAAGGAAAAAGAAAGTTTTGCTCCAACAAGGCAACGCATCCTATCACATTTCAGCGGTGTCCATACCAAAAATTTAGGAATTAGGATTTCAATAAGTCGCACCAGATCTGGCCCCTCATAGTGCCTTTCTCCTATTTCTTTGACACAAAGTTTCGCTCAGAAAAGAGGGATTTTCACCGAATGACGAGGCCTTCACATTCGTAAGCATCTATTTCGCAAGAATTCAACTACTACTTGGACGGATTAAAAAGATGGGAGTATCGTTGAAAAAAGGTGTATAGACTTACACGGAGACTATGTTCAGAAATAAAACTGAATCTGACAAAAGAACATCCCGTTTTAGTGTTAGAAACCTTTTAGGCTAGTAACAAACGAATCTTCACAACTCCAAAAGAATCAATGACGCAACCTGTAGATATATATCGAGCTTGGAAAAAAAAAATGTAAGGACATTTTCAGGGGAAGTGCTGTTTATAAATTAAAGCCTCTGGTAGCTTTCCAAAGCTAGTTAAGTCCACTCGTGTCTATCCCAGTGGCAGCTTTTTGTGCTTTCAAATCATCTGTATGCCATGCCAAAGTTTTTTTTATTGAATTTACCTTTGACTTAGGAGGACTTAGGGGGACTATAAGCCATATTTGTTACTGTACAAGTTTCTAAATAAAATTGCCCTTTTTTCATATATGTCCATTCCTTACAATTACATTTGAACACATTTCTGTTTAATTTTAATTATTCTCGTACGTACGACGCTCACTCGGATCTCGGTCTCATTGTTTTGCCGAATATTACTGGCATTCATTAAGCGATGGCAAGCAATAAAGCTCCGCAAACTCCAGCGCGTGCTGTGCCGCGTCGGAGGGACTACGTATAATGCAGCAAATATACCGAAACCATCTATCCATACGTTTCCTTGATATAATATCCGCCTTATGTTCGCGCCACCCATATAGTCGAAGTGACCTTCCCGCCGGGGAACCAGAGAGATAATTTATTGGATGCTGGCGTAAGTTTCGGGAACGTTTACATGGCGTTCTTGCGACGTGTTTAATTTTAAGACACATACGCGATGCGGACATGCCAACTTCGCTTATAGTTTAGGGATTTATTGCCGCGTGTCGTCCCGTCGTTAGTACAGCAATTACTCGATGCCGAGAAAGCCTGTTCAGCATTTTAGTAGCGCTGTGGAACGCTAAGCATGTGTTGGTGGCTGTGCAGGTGCTTCAAACTATGACAATAGAATGTATACTACTGCGAATCGTAAATAGAGTAACAATGATATTGATCAATAAATATTGATGTTGATAATTTTGTTTGGTTAAAATGGTTAAAATCCTTTTCATCTAGCATTTGTATATATTTGTTATTTTAGCTTCCAGTGACCTGGAGGAACGCTGTTATACTGTCAATATAGTACAAGGTTCCTACGTTTTTGGTCGTATTGTAATCACCGATTTTTTAAAATATTCCTAAAGCCAAAATCTGCTAGGTTCAGATCAGGATCTTGAAAAACAGCAATTAGGAAGTCGGTAAATGTATGGAGGCGCTCCCTCCTGTATGAAAATTATGTTTTCAATTTTGTTCCTGTTTTGCAACTGTGGATTGGATAATCTCTTAACGCATGTATCACCAATAACACTTACAGTTTCGACCTCGTCATACAGAAATACGCACCAAACGACTTTCTTTATGAAGACCTTCCCGAATGATTGTCAGTGGATTTTCTGTTGACCACATTCGACAGTTTTTGAGTATTAGCAATGCTATTAAGAGAAAATGGACCTCACCTATTCATAAAATACGGGATAACCATTCGGGTTGAATTTCAATCTGAGGCCATTTTTCGCCAAGAAAAATCCTACCTAAGTGCCAAATTTGTCTCCGTCAAATCAAACAGTCGTTGCAGTTTACAAGGATCATTTTTTGGGATTATAAAGTAAAGTTTTCCAAACCGTGGTACAGTCGTGTTGATATTGCATTAACTGTATTATTATATCCCCTATTTTCTGACAACCCCATATACAGCTTGTAATAAAACGAAATATATTTTATTTCATAATAAACTTAAATTAAATACAATGTACATAACTTTGTTTTAAATGGCAATACTATTGACTTACACCTTCAGGCAAGCTTTCGGATATTTTTGTCGATGAAAACTTAAAGTGGGACTACCGCATTACTAGTCTTGCGGCGAATTATCCGATGTTTGCAGTTTAAAGACTCTAAGAACGTTTTAGTTTCTCTAATTTTCAATCGGGTTCCTGTTTTGCAACGAACTACGTTTTCTTGTCTACCGAAGAGGTGCTTTCGGTGTTTTTGAACTTGGCTCATGTAGGAGAAGAATACCTTCTTATAGCATGGATTTTTTACTTATAATGAAGACAACACTCCGGAAATTCTATATTTCTACATATTTGAATTTTCTGCTAATACTAATTTTCATTTTACTATAAATAGTCTTTTACATGCATATCATAGAACTGCTTTGCTTTAAAATGCTATCTACCAATCTACCAATTTTAGTTTTTAAATAATTTTATGATTTTCCGTATACACAGTTCATTCATCATTTTAGAACGCGAAATTATTTCACACTCCTACTACGTTCGCATATCACACAATCAATAGGTGTAGGCAATGTTATCCGGATTAGGTTAATTGTTATTTATATATTTATACGTTAATTTATATTCCAATGTTTCCAAACTACACTTGATATTTCCCTGTTTTCTGATTACTCGCATTCGATAGTAAAAGATTTTCTCCTATATGCTAATTAAATAAATAACAGCAAATCCTAGAACACATTAGCGCCGAATTTACATTAATTTCTGTTTAGTTTTAATAAGGGGACAGGATTTCGCATTGCGTGTGCTAATCTCAGTGGCGGTGCGTGATCTATTGACGAGAAGCAAGCTTGTAGGGAATATAATAAAATCTTACCTTTAGCTTAGAAAGGCCATTGAAAAAAGCAAGAATTGCTGATAGACTATTAAAAAATACGGGCATTGCACTAGTAGTCACGGCACTGAAATAATGTGCACACGGATATTTATTTTTAATTCATTTAAATCCCCAAAAGTGCCTACAAATAAAAATTTCACCCGACATCAATTTGTTACATCTGTGATTTCGTCAAACAATAATTTTTAATTTGAATTTCTATTCTATTTCTATTCTAAGAATATAATCAAAAATTATACCATGCATTGTATTTGAGGTTCCTTTAAAAACACAACATTATTTAAACAAGCATTATTGAAATGTTTTTGAAACATCAGCTTCAAATTAACAAAAAAATTAATTAACTCTAAAATTAATCTCTAAAAGTTCAAAAGCACAACAAAATTTAATACAACATATTAGATGTTTTAATATACCGGCCAGTAAGAAGCATCCAGAACGCCCTGGTTGAATGCGACACCGCGAAACTGCCACGTGCAAAAAATTATTCGAACTGATGATTGACCGAATCGGAGTTTTTACAAATCTCTAAAAACCATTGTTAATTTTTGTCTATAAAGTTTTTATTTTGAATGAAGAAAGTTACTTATTTATCGAACCTAAGAATTATAATTATAATTTTAGTTCTAATGTTGTTTTTTGATATTTCAGATGCGACTGAGTAACTACTAACTACAAAATAAACATTTATATAAAAATTACAAGAACCTGATCGAATGGTTTGTCTCTCGATGGTATAATGATTGTTGCAAACTTTTTCGTTACAATCGACAATATGTTCTCAATAAGCAAAGCTCTATTAACTAAAGCAAATGCCATACATGAAATTCTTCGTGTTCCTTTATTTTAGTGGTTAACTAATATAGATCTTTCATACCAGCTTTTAACCTAACTGAAATCTGACGATCAAAACTCAGTATTACAGAACCACGCACACGGAAAACAATACAATATATTCGAAACTGCTCTCTTACATATCCATTTATTTCTTTTCGTCGTGTGGAAGTTTTATTTTCAGCTCTTCTCTCCATTATTTGTTCAAATTAGAGTTGAGGTTATAATCTACCTTTTTTTTTTTTATTTTAAACTCTTCTTTCAGAGGAAACTTATTAGTCACCCCCTCCCGTAGCTAAGAGGAGACTGGACGCGGAAATTGTGCGTCCCATACGCATATGCACTTGGACTATGATTGATTGTTTGATTAGGCGTCGCACCATCGCCATACTAACCACGGCCGCGCCCCAAATATTTCATTCCAACCTAGAGTATGTTGCAAGTACAAGGTAAAAGGTATATAATTCATTTCACAATGTCGACCACGGAATAATAGGAACCCGCGGGATATCTTCACAATAATTAAGTAAGATACATTTGAATAATTTTGTTCATGAATACAACTGAATTTTTAAAGAATATATCGGGGAGTGCGTGCTGCCTTACGGTCTTATGAACCCACCGGTCCTGACTGATCTATTTACACGTTGAGAATGGTTTTCGTTTGGCTAAACTCTCCAGGCAAAAACTTGTGCCCAATTGGAGAGGTTTATGATACTTTGTCGTACAATTCAAATAATAATAATAATAGCAATGTATTTCACAAACAAAATGTTAGAGAAATAGTCAAGCGTATATAGAAGAGAGACAATACTCAGCTAACAATTAAACTCTTGAATAAGAACTAAATACAAAGTGATATTACAACGCAAGTAAATGAAAGAAAACTCGTAATAGAAGCAGAGATTAGGAAACTGCATGGGTATAATAATTTAAATATTCTTGTATTGAATATGGCTCTATATCGCAAAGATACCTTATTAATTGCTTCTTAAATAAACCAATAGTTTTTATTGCTTTTATACAGCGTGGTAACTTATTAAAGAAAGTCATACCAACGTATTGCGCAGACTTCTCACTAGCAGTCAGTCTGTGTTTAGGTAGCCTGTAATTATTTTTGTTTCTTGTAGAATATTCATGCTCAAAAAAGCATTCACTAACAGTGTATTTATGTTTGCAAACAAATATTATGCATTCCAAAATATAAAGTGCGTATATTGTTAAAATGTTACCTAACTTGAAAAGTCCTCTACAAGTTTCTAGATAGTTTTTAGCAAAAATAAACCTTATTGTCCTTTTTTTGTAGAGTAAAAATTCTGTTGATGTCAGTAGACAAGCCCCAAAATATAATGCAAAATTTGGCTTTGGAATTAAAGTTCCCATAATACAAGGTCATTAAAGCGCCCATGTCTAACACCTGCGACAGAGTTTTAATTAGAAAACAGGTATTGCCTAAAGATTTACAATGTTCGTTTATGTATAAATTCCATCTAAGGTGTTGATCTATAAAAGGTCCCAGGAACTTACCAACGTCCCTTACTCTGCAAGTATTATTGCCAAGGACAATTTTATCCGGTATTGCTGGTATAGTATTACTTCTGAAAGTTATGCGGGAAGTTTTTTCTTTGTTTAGTACTAAATTATTTAATGTAAACCATTTTTCCACAGTTCCAAAATGTGTGTTGCAATTTCTCAACAGATCTTCGTATGTGTCCGCTCTAATTAATACATTTGTATCATCTGCATAACTAGTTATTGTGCATGCGGTACCACAAGTTGACAGGAACATATCATTTAAGAAGATTATAAACAGCAGAGGACCAAGTACGCTGCCCTGTGGAACCCCCACACTGATTGCTTCCGGTCTAGACTGTACTGTTACACCGCCCTTATTTATTTTGACTGTTTGATATCTATTAGAAAGGTAGGATGAAAACCACAAGTTAGTCTGGTAAAAGACCGAAGAATGGTATTAAACTACTTTAGTTGACAGTCTGTTTTATAAATATAAACACCTAAGTTTTTCAAGAATACAAAAACCACCACAAGCAACTATTCCCTTGTTTTAACAGGAATGATCCAAACCCAAACATCACTGTTATAAAAGTAGTTTCCTGGGCGAAAATTCTTGCTTTCATAAATATAACATATGAATTTTTAGAGTACCTCTCCTCTAGAATTCAAATTAGAAAGAAGCGTATAAAATATCCCAAAATGCAATAAAAATTGTTGAAGCTGGAATATATAATAAACTTGCCCTTTTCGATTGTTATTTTCGTACGATACTTTCCAAACATTTGTTATATTAAAATAATAAATCGTCGTCCGTTATTTCAAATATACATAGGTGAATTATTGCTCTCTGTATTGGGATCGGTCTGCTAAATTCTACTTTACTGGTTGATGTGCATCGATGTAATTGGCACAAAAATATTTTTTACTATTTATTACTATTGCGCTGATTTTGGTTTTACTATAAAATGATGTATACCAATTTTAATAGAAAATATTATAGCATTCATGTTAATAAACGGTAGATGAGCAAATTAGTTTTAATATCGTTTTTTTCGGATTTTAGTAACAAGATTTTTCTGCTTGTAACATATTAACATAACAGGATTCGATTTGCGCTGGCACCGCTCTACTATTATATTAATGTCTGGAAGCTCTCACCGTGCTCACCATTAACACCGCCTATGTTTTCAGGACAAAAGTCCAAATGGGAATTGAATATGTGCGAGCGTGAAATACTTGAATCATAACCACTATCACTCATTTTTTTAAGAACCACGCTGCTATTAATTTGGTTTCAAATGTTCAGTCACACGCTATTTCTGGTATTGGAAATTTAACAAAAGGACCTTTCGTTAGTTTTCCCTCTGTTATCTTTGGGAACTTTTCTCGGCATCTGAAGCCGTTCCTAAATAAACTTTTTCATAAGCTCCAGCTCTACTTTTTTCCTACTAGAAGCTGTCTATAGTGTAAATGTGCTTTCAGATTGGCAATTTCTACTTAACGTAACGGTTTTTCCTGTGACGGTAGCCCAAGAGTAATAATATTTGGTCTAACCTAATTGCATACCCAAATAATTGCACTAACATTAACATACACACAAATGTTAAGGGAATAGCCTTCATACATCCTCCCTAACAAAATTTTCAGCTTTTCGTGAGTTTTCTGCATAAAAACAACATAACCTATTGGAATGGGAGGGTAAAGTTTTTCAGTATACAACAAAACTGCTTTCAGGTTGGGCTTTGACGCAACTGTAAGTAACCTCCACGAACTGCGGCCATGATGTATTCTGAAAGCTTCAGAAAGATTATAAATATCACTGCACTTAATGATGAATATAAGTAACATCATTTGAATTTTTGAATTTAAATTTCTGTGTAATATAAAAACAAAAAAAAAAATCAGTATATTAACAGAATTTTTAAATGTGCAAATATATAATGTCGTAAATGTTGAAGATAATGTAAAACTTGTTTGTAACAACACGCTTCCGTAATCAAAACTCAAAAAGCAAAGAAATTTCTATTCCAACGTCCTAATCAGATAGGTCTCAGATAAATCTGTACCCAAAAAATAAATATTAAACCAAAAGCAATCTTTGCTCTGCTCCATTTCTTCCTCTATCTGTCAGGGAAATAAATGTTAAAAATCCCGAGCACGATCACGTAGAAACTGTCCTACTTTCCCGCTTAATTGATGAATATTTAAATTTTAATTATTCTTACTCGTCTACGTATCAGTACAACGAATTTCGCCTCGGAACTAGTTTCGTTTAAATTAAATTACCATCTTAAAGGAAGCTCATAAGAACGGCCGGCATTGCCCGTTCTTTCTTTCGGTTCTCTTTTTCCCTTTAGGGACGACACAACGTTAACGAGAAATGATACGATTGCGGCAAGTATTGCGGCGTTGAATCTCTTTGTAAAGAGTTACTCTGCCACCGCATGGTTTGCGACTACCGCAATACGTTGATACGTAGAAAGGTTCGCCGCAACTAGCAACGGATAACGCTGAAAAGATCAAATAAACCATAGTTACGCGCCCTCGTTAATTCTATGTCGATTCTCCGATACCTGCTGCTGAATATAATAATAATAACGATATGATTTTACAATGAAATAACTATTGTCTGAAACTATTCCTGTTTTGAATAACACATCGCTGAAGTGTCCATCTCTCAACATCTTGCACACGAGCGAATTCGGTGGATCCAATTTTCGAGTATGCCATTTCTCCAGTGAAGTGGTACGTCTTCAAGCAAATCGTTTAAAGTATTGCTAAGAAACTGGTAAAATAATTCAGAATTTAATCGTGGAGGCAAAAAGTGAGTTCCACGTGCTCGAATTTCGTGTGGGTTTTCATGTTCGCAGACATGAACATTGATTATTAAACACTGCGCTTCTAGTAAATGAAGTTTCGTCTGTCCACTATATTCTATGCAAAAAATCGTTATTGTTTTGGGATATACGTTTATATAAACCTTTTACAGCAATATGCTGGGTAGTAGTAGGATAGAGTTAAGATGTGGCATATTGTGCGTATTCTGCGCGGAGGATGAACGGCGTTACTGTTAGAGATGGGCAAGATAGGATATTGGACTAATGCTTTGCTAACTCTCGGACAAATAGGTAGGCAATACTGTGTTAACAAAACGCGAAGCTGTGTAGTCCTAGTGCCTAACTATTTATTAATATATAATAGGGGATAATCGGTTGGAATTATTCCCTGTATTGTCCATTAATTTGTAAATTAATATATATCAGTCAAAAAAGTGCTGCTTCTGATTCTCTATGACAATGCTGCACAACACAAAACACATGCAAATTTTTAATGTGATTAGATTGACACAATTCTGGAAAAAAAAAGAAATAAAGGAATTATTCTTATTAATTGTTACACTATTATTTTGAGTGAATACACTTAAATTAACCATTAACATGTTAAATATTTACCGCATGTGAAATTAATATTTGGTATGTACGTATCCTTGTTGGAAATTATCCAAGTTAATGTACACTACATCCAACGAGAATGAACACAATGTACCACATACAACTCTGCTATGTATATACATACATACACAGGTAGACAAGCCAATCAATACCTACATAAGGTAAACCCTGTCAAAATCAGGGTATATTAGATAGCTGACGTTAGAGTAAACGTTTTGGCATGGAATTAGTATAATGGGACGGATGATATATGACCATATAATTTACATGCATGTACTATCGCTAGCAGATGAATATTAACTACTCTCTAACTAGCTAACTTTTAACGTAGTACTGCTACTTTATTTAAATTAGAGGTCGATGTTGTTTCCTTGCGAAGCGCCACATACCAAAATTAACTTAATTCAGAGTTCAAGTTAAATATGAAATTAAACAGAAACTCAAATGGTCGAACAAAAATTAAAAAAAAAAGGAAAGAACTCAGAATCGAGTACCGGAAACGGATATTCAACTATTCGATTCTAGAACCATTTTCGAGTAGCCGGGTAACCGGTTTAGAGCAACAGCCACACTATAAGCACTCGTTCAAAGCATGTTTGTCCTAAAGCGTAAATATTTGTAGAATTATTGAAACAAATTGAATCACAAAAATTTAGTTTTTTGAAGCAGTACTGCAAAGGGCAATGTACCTACTTTATTTATTCTTAATCAATTTCCGCAACAAAAATATAAAGAATGTAAATAATCATTACCATTTAAAGAAATGTTAATGAAACAAGGTAATTCTCAAAAAAATTATATATTAAATGCTGATAGATTGAGAAAAAATACAGTATGAGAACAAAATGTTAAACGATGAAAATATTTGTACTACCTTAAAAAACGATCCACAGAAACATTTCAAAGACAAAACAATCAAACCATCAAAGAGCGCAAAAATAAGACACTAATTACAAAAGAACGGGCTAACAAATTAAAAGGTAATAACAGTATTGCATGGACTTCCTAAAGAGATGGAGTGAATTAAAGAACCACGTTACCCTGAATAAGGGCTTTAGAAATATATCTCTAACAGAACATACTTTAACTTTAATAATAAAACATATAAAGAAACTTTTGGAATGGAAGATTTAGAAACAGAAGTTACCTAAATAAAGATAAATAACACATAAAATAAGTGTTATTAATGGATTAGCTGATCGGTGCTATGGCTTTTCAGAAAAAGAAAATTTGCACCAAAATATTAATGAAATTAAAGAAATTTTAATAAAAAACTATCCAAATTTCTGCATTAACAAACACATAAGAAAGATAATTTACAAGATTAAAAACACCACAGAAAACACGAATATAAATCAAAATAAACAAACACAAAGATTATGTTATTCTGAATTACCAATCAAAGGATCAAAAATATAAACAAAACACATGTCATTTATAAAATTGATTGCAATGGTTGCGAACACGTACATAAAAGGACGTACACCGATTAATACAATATTAGAACCCAAAAATATAAGTGTCTCAGCTTAATCCCGACTCCCTCATGATTTGGGTCCCTCTTTTAATTTAGATGTTAGAAAAAGAAAATAATTATCACAAAAGAATCATTAAAGAAATGTTCAGTATTAGAAAGCTAAAACTGCAATTAACCACCGAGGAGACATTAACGCCTTAAGCACAATACATAGTAATGCGATCTGAGTGCCTGCACCATGCTTTAATAAGAATCCATTTCATCATGCAACAAATTAAATTGGCATCAAAACCAACGAACGCGGTTAATTGAATTTATTTTTTCAGTAAATAGAAACCGGAGGGTATTGAACAAGGTTCTAAGAGTCAAATAGAATGACCAATTTTTAGTTCCATCCTTCTTGCGCTCTCGCACATAGACAGCGAAACATCTTCAAATCGGGTTCAGAACGATTTTTGGATTGAAGATTCTACCACGGAGTTAGAAATAGATTGAGGGTCCGTGCTAACACCTGTTTTAACTCCAAACCATATAAGATGTTTAATTTCGTCCGTGAACATGTCAGGTAATAACTTCGACATTGAAGGCCAATACTTTTCATAGATAAATCACGATTCTGTTTAGCTTGTAATGTGCGAGTACATGTATACCGAAGCGGACGCCACCTCCCAGTTACCGCAAAAGAAATGGAAAACTTTGATTTGGAGTGGAATTAATTTTGACCAAAGAACAGATCTCGTAGTAGCTCAACGATATACTGATTTCATTCGGGAGAATTATATCATATCAACCGCTTGTGGCATGGGTCAAATTTTGTGCCAATGCAAGATAATCCTAGGCATCAGACCGCAGCCATCGCCAAAAACTAGCATCAGCACCACGGGATTCAAACCATCCGCGAATTCAATTGAAAATCTCTGACATTTGTTAGTTTGATAGACGTATTTAGAGGCGTCCAAGCCCACTTCAGACTCTCCAGCAGCTAACAAATATCCTAACCAGATAGTGGGAGAATATATCCCAAGGAGACATTCATAGGTTCGTACGAAGCATGTTTCGGAAGTGTCAATCATCAATTCATTATTAGTAACCCACAATTCTTCAAAAGAGCTTTACGTAATACAATAAAAATTACAATCGCCAGTTTTGAGAAGAAAAGTATCCATCGTAGGGAAAACCATTAGCTTCAGCGAAATTACATACTTAGGAGTCACGTTCGACAAAAAATTAAAATGTAAGTTCCTTATGTCCAACTTACAGAAAAAAAAAACCCACCCGGTGCCACTAGTATGCCGTAGACTGACTAAAAACAACTCAGAAGACAGAATCCTGGAAGATCCCAACATAAATTATCTGATGCACGTTGCGAAGGAGACGATCCCTATACAATACAATTTTGATCAACCCTATAAGGTGATCGAAGGCCGTACTGAGCGGACATCCGTTGAGCCTCAAAGCGAAAGAAGTACCTTGCACGGTACACAGACGGCTTGAGAATAAAAGGTGTTGGAACAGGTATAAGCACCAGTAGACCTAATTACCACCTAAATATGTCTACAGGACTCCACACCAACATAAGTATCTAACCAGAAATTTCTGCATTAAACCTATGTGCCACAAAGGATTTCCCGAAAGGAGTGCACAACTCTAAATATGTTCGGCGACAAGCAGGTGATTCTAAAAGCTATTAAGGCCTACATATACGAATTTGGTCTGATATACGAATTTCTACACAATTTAAGGAAATTAAGATGCAATATCCAGGTTCCTTTGCGGTGGGTTCTAAGTTCAGGATCGAAGAAAATTAAAAGGCAGATAAGCTGACCAAAGAAGCAGCGAACATACCTTTCATTGGTCCTAAACCCTTTTGTGGTTTCCAAAAAAGCCACAAAGAGCAAGCAATAAAGATATGAGAAAACAATCAAAAGGTCTCGCACTGGCAAAACGTTGCAAGACAAAAACAAGCGAAAGCACTCATATCAGGCTCATCGAAGACGATAAAAAAAACGCCATCGTTCAACAAAAGGGATCTTAGATTACTGACTGAATTTTTCATGTCACGTAGCGCTAAAATACCGCTTGTTTAAACTAGGAAAAGTTAAAGATCAAATTTGTCAAATCAGAGCAGATTCTATGCAAATGTGTTGCCATCAGTCGCACATGGCACCAGCATTTCTTGCATCTGGTGAGCTGAAGGAATAAAATCCTAGAGTAATCCTAAGGTTTGTTGAGGGCCACCAACTATACTAACGCACACAAAGGTATTTTGTTACAATAGCTGTATTAAGCTTGCAGTGACCAAACGCAACTATGCTATGGCCCGACTACAATAATAATAATAGAGCTTCGTTATACAAGCAAGATAGTTGTTACTCAGATTCTTTTTCGTAGTTTCTTTGAATTATCATCTCTAAAATTATATTTAATTTTCTCAAATTTATTCGAACAAAATATGACTTTTTAGGATATGCCTTATAAAGTTATAACTAAAAAAATTGGAACGAAAACAAATATTCCTCCAATTATTTTGACCTATATTTATCTGAATTCAGATAGTGTAGTGAATCAACTTACTTTTGGCGTTAATCTTCCTAATAATCTAGGCATCAAAAAATTTCACACGATGCCGCAAGTAGTACCGAAACAGGCCAGGATCAACACAAAAAGAATTTAAACATCTTCATATAATAAGTGATCCGGAGCGAAATAAATCGATCTGGAGCGATTATCAACCTTCGCCGATGCCGTCGAATTTTTCGCATAACTGCCTTAATTTAATTTGCCACCTGTATCATAAATAAGAATCCCGCCGGCGTCCGAAAGGACAAGACAAAGGCACGAAATCCTCGGTCCTCATTTACGAAATTTGACCCCATCATATTTTTCACTCGTTCCTTTCTCTCCCGCGCGGTCCCCCCACTTGCCGCACTTCCCGTCCCTTAAAAACCGAATACAATACATTATCTATAATTCATATATGTTCGGTATTATATACACGAAACATATCGAGGGAGATATGTACGCGTATAGCGAGTACTTAAAAAGCGAAGAGAATAAAGAATAAGAACAATAAAGAAGAAGAAGAAGCATCAGCATCATCAACGGTATAGTAGTAGGTATAGAATACTATAGAATAAAAGGACGCGGATGGATGGGGAGAGAGAAAAAAAGGCGAATAAGGGCATTAATTCAATAAACGAAATGTCGCCGTCGCCGTAATAAGGTAGGATGGATATTGAGGAGAAGAGAGGAAACAGGAGAAGGGAGGGTCGGGGAAAAAAGAAGTGCACCGTCAAAGAGAACGCTGCAGGAATGATATAGTGAGACGTGGGTATATTTTAAAGTCCTCCGCATAACAACATATTCGCCGCCCAAGAACAATGCGATATTCGTCCTTTTTTTCGTCATTTATCTTCGAATCCTCTTGTATTTATTTCGTTCTTATTGCTCCGTCTAAGATGCTCGCTATTGATGATTGTAGAAGCGTACGATTGAAACTTGGATTTCAATTAATACTTACTAATTATAGAGTGTTTATGGACCGAACTGGAATATTTCAGACGGCCGGCCCGTTCACTCTTAATTTTGAACATTCTTTTTTGGAATTTAAACTTATTCTTCCCAAACTTTTGTTTTGAGAAGACGTACTACTTTGTAAGTTAATAGGTTGATAATTTAATACCAAAAAATATAAAATAAAATAATATATAATTCATATGCCCACTCAAAAGGACATTTGAAGGCAGCCGCAGATTTCTCATTTTCTCTTTTATTGTCACTGTACATGATATTGTAGAAACCTCTAGCAGAGGACAACTCTATTAAACGACCCCTCTATTAAGTATACAATAGTAACTCTATTAGGCATGGATACAAAATCGGACAATTTAAGAAAAATAATCTCGGCTCGGTAGTCCAGTGGTAAGGACGCCTGCGGTGTATGTTCGAGATAATTCTCTTAGCGCGTCCAGTACACTCCCGGCAGTTGGAGATCAATTACTGCGCTTCACCCTTTACGGCGTGAAGGTGATAGTGGAACACTTTACCTTGAGGTAACAACGAACTATCAAAGCTTACACACCCCGTTGGGCCGTCATTAAAAAATATCTTTAACAGCATATTTGGAGAATAACATGCAGTATATATTAGAGGAATTACATGTTTTCGCACGCAATGCGGGTAACATATAAACGCGTGTACAATTTCAAGCGTTTTATCTTTAGTTTAATGGATAACAATATTTAAGTAGTACACATTTTTGTACGAGAAGTGGTTCAAGAAGTCCTCAGAAAATGGCGCTCGTAGTATCGAAAATGTTTTAGTTACATCTATCACACAGAAGACAAACAAAGAATTTTTGTTTATGCGGAAAAATAGAATAAAGTGAGTTTCAATCGGTGATTAAACGCTTATATTTAAAAGCCTTGAAGTTCACGGCACGTCTGCTTCTGTGTTAGTTAATTGTGTAAATAAGTTTAAACGTGGTGATATATCCACAAAAGATGAACATCGTTCTGGACGTCCAGTGGAAGTGACTACCCCCGAAATGATTAACAAAATCCGGGATATGGTTTTGAATGATCGACGAATCAAAGTGCGCCAAATAATTATGTTGTTTATAACTTCGCACGAAAAATTTAACGTGAAAGAAATCTCTCGAGTGCCGCGTTTTCTCTCAGTGGAGCATAAACGCAATCCTGTGGTCAGCTCTGAGACTGTTTTCAAGCTTTTCCGTCGCAATCCTGACGAGTTTCTCCATTGATACATAATTATGGACGACACATAGACGGTGAAATCGCCCGGCAAGGCGATAGTCTCGATTTCTTGGGATGCACGCCCAATAATCTACTTGAAAAAAGGACAAACAATAACTCCAAAATATTATGCGTCGTTATTGGACCGGTTGAGCGAAGAAATCGAAAAAAAAGTCCTCTTTTGGAAAAGAAAAAGATCCTTTTGCATCAAAAAAATCGTCAAATAAATGCCTATTTTGAAGACCCCTCCGAAATCCTACCTTTTGGAATGTATAGAGTTAAATGGAGATTATATTGAAAAATAAATAAAAATAAAAAATACTTTTTCTAAGGACTGATGAAAGGACCCTCGTAGCGTGCCTTTCAATAATACCGCGAGCAAAAGCACCACCACTATCAGATTCCACTAGAAACATTGATTACAACAACATGAAATAAATCGCTGTTAACAGCAATTACACAATATACTCTATAAACATTTTCCACAAAAATTGACATTACTCACTCGACCAACACTGTAAATAATACACACTCTGAATATAATAACTGGTAGAAACATTGAACTTAGAATAAAGGAACACATACCAGAAAGAATTAACTGGAATAAACACTTACAATGTAAAGCTATTATATGAACACCACAAATGTTACATTTGAATCTTACGTAATACATAAACACAAAAAACTTACTAAATGTACAAGTCACCTTAAAATTACCACCCATTTTTAAATACCCAGAATATTGATTATAATAATCTTTCATAATCGTAACTTAACTTATCAAATTTTGCCTTACATTTAATTTAAATTTTAAATTTCACCACACTTCGCAGACGTACACTCCACCGAAAACTAGCATACATAAAACACTCTCATAAAAACTTTTTAATAACAAGACATCATCACAGTTAGAGCCCGTGATTTTTTGTGGTCATTAAAAATACAATGACGCCCACGGCTTTTTGAAGTTACTATAATGAAAATAAACGAAGCGCGAAAAGTTTGGCACCGAAATTCGAAATTGGGAAAACTCAAGCGGCAAATATTATTCGAAATAAAAATTAATTATGAATGAAGTAAAATAAATTTGGAAACGTTACTCAGAAACGATTTTTTTTGAAAACGGATGGAACGAAAATAGATCAACCTGTTTATGAGTGGTTTGAGAAACATAGAAACGCTCTCCGCACACATAGTAAGAAGTAAAGCTAAAGAGATTGCAGATAAATTGCGTATGAACAATTTTAAGACATCTGAAGGGTAGTTACAAAAATTCCGCATTCGTCATAATATAGTTTTTAAATGCATTTCTTGAAAATCTGCTGATGATAATTATGTAGCTAAATTTGCGAACATAATTTCTTCAATAACTAAAAAATACAACCCTCGCACTAAAAGATGCTCAGGTGACAAATTGAGTAAAGATTAACGATTTTGTGCTGTGTAAACATACCCAGACAAAATGAAAAATCGTTGATAATTGATAAATCAACTCAACCTCAGGCATTTAAGAAGCTTCGTATTGAAGCCTTGCCTGTAAATTGGAAATATAATAGAAAACTGTGGGTGACGTGCGACCCCTAGAATTCAGCCGGAAACTACGAATGCAAAAGGGCTCCTCTTTTTAAACAATGCAGCATTCCCAAAGAGTTAAATGGTATACTTTATACGATTGTGGCATCCCTAATTAAGCCTTTTGTAAGTATTTTGAAAAGCAATGTAATATCCGATTTCAAATTGGGATTGCATGCAGCGTAAGTATATCTACCGTTGCGTGTTGTATCTTTAGATTAGATTACTACCCGAGGTAGTTCTTGGCCTAATCCACTGCGACCTTTCCAGATCTATTGTGGTTCTTCTCTCATTAGATCAATTATGAGTGATCGCTCTACATAGGTTAGGTTTCAGCTTTTGAGTATTCCGAGCCCCTTTCTGAAACCCATACTCCTGCCTGTGCTTGGAAGGCAGCCTCTTCTTCCACCTGGCAGAATCTACATGCTGTTTCCTCTGTCAGGCCCAGATTACTTATATGCTTCTTGAGTATACAGTACCCTGTTAACAGGTTCACTATTGTTCTAACAGACTTCCTGTCTCTGCTTAGTAGGTACGCTGCAAGTTTAGGCCTGTGTCCCATCAGAAATTGCTTGTCTTGTCCTTGATCTGGAATGACCTTCCACCAGTCTTGACATTTCTTATCTTTCCATTGTTTAGTGGTTGCTTTTACTACCGTCTGTCTACCTTTACGTTCCCTCGATGGTCTTCGTATCCTGGTACCCAGGCCAGGGTCACACAGGGCTTGCCAATTGAGTGCATTCATGCAGTCCCACACAGTTTCGAATTCGCCTGTGTGTCTAGCGCTTTTATTATTGCTTGACTGTCTAAGTAGATAGCAACAGATCGATAGTTATCTGCTTGCCAGTCTAATTCTTCAATACACCCCAGTACTGCTACTACTTCGGCTTGAAATATTGTGGCGCTTCGAATTAGATTATTTTGTGTTTTAGATATTTTAGGTCTACTTCCACAAATCCCGACTTCGACTCTATTCTCTGCCTTTGTGCCTTTATAGACGGGCCTTTCTTCCACTCTTCTCTATCTGGTATTACCGTTTTGTCGAAGCTGTATTTGTGACTAATGGCATCACTGGGAATGCTAGTTATTGGCAATGCTAGTTATTTCGTTCCCTTAACAGTTTCTGATAGTTTACACCATGCGATTTAATTATAGGAGGTTGGCCATTCATTAGTCCGTAGTTTATTAACCTGGTCTACTGTTGGATGTATATATGTAGCGGTTCCAGGTTTAGGACGACATCTAGAACAACTGTTGGCGTGTTGTAGCATTACAAATGATACTTTTAATGCCAAATGGATTTTAACATTACATTGAAGTATAAGTTTGCAGTGAAAACCATAGGTAACAAAGTTGCCCATGATTACCTTTGTAAATTTACAATGATCTTTAATAGAAAGGGAAAATGATTTAATCCTTTCGTTGCGGCGATATTTAGAATACGTAGCAGCGTGTGCTAATTTATTCGCCTAGAGCAGGGAAAGAGTTAAATACCTGATCCAACAGATTGGATCCGTGCACTAGTTGATTAATGTCGTCACTAACTGATAAATAAGCCTGCAGAAGCGAGTACACTTTCCGTGCGCTTCACGAAATTAGCAGAGACTAGACAGACTCGTGTTGTGTCGACTCTCGGGGAAACCAATAGGCAACATAAACCCATTCTCATGAGACTAATAAACACGAGCCTGTTTAGTCTCTGGTAATTTCGTGAAGCGCAACTCGTTTCTGCAGGTTTACTGATAAATCAAGCTATGTGCCAATAGGCAACTTAAAGCAAGTTTATAGTAGTTCCAGTGACCTTAAACGAAATCAAATCTCGAATATCCTTGGTATTGTGCTACACTTTATATTTGCGGAATATATTTATGACAGTAAATCATATCACGTACTCGAATACTGTGTCACTGGAACACTGAAACACGGGATAATAGTGTAGTGTTAGTGAAGTGTTATGATATATATATTGTAATATGTTACGAATGGAAATTTTGAGAAAATTTAGGAATTAATATTATTCGGAAATTATTCAGATAAAATTTAGAGTCATGTAGTTCGGGAGTGTCTAAAAGACTCTTTCGACAATTCAGAATTGATTAAAAAAGATAAATGATTTTCAGCATTTTGATATGTCTAAGCTTACACAGAAACTTGTTGTACTTACATTTTACATTAATTTAGATGTTTTGAGAAACGAGAAAATGGAGCAGAAAAGAAGTAGTTGTCCGTTTTCACCCCTACCATCGTTAGCTGAACATATAATATCCTTCTACCACCTACGCTCCAAAGATAATAGGGCAGATAAAGGAATTTTGTTTTAGAAATGGAGCTCTCCACCTCTACACTACTACACCACTAGAGAGACCTTTACTTTCGATAGATGCACTGAAAAAACAGTCTTAGTAAAACCGTTTACTAACTTATTGATACTTATTGACCAATGCAAATTATGCTTTTCCTAGAAGTATAACTTCTTAAAAATTAAATTTTATTTGACTTTTGTAACATCCACTATTTACATTTAAAACAAAAAAGTTTCTGGGAACACCAGCGACATGAGGAAGTTAATATTGATATAAACTTTTTCTACGGAAGCAGAGCTGTTCGTTCTCCAAAAAGTCGTTGCATGTAAACTAATGTATGACTAGTTTACGTGTAACAATTTTCCCAAAGGGCACAGTTTCTTGAAAGCTGGGTACGAGAAACTCGTCTAATTCGGCCTTTAGGGTGAGACCATAGTGCAACGGTGAAACTAGAGGTAAAGGAATGAGACAATAGATATTACGTATTAAGAAATA
>LR736881.1:2476324-2605493 GCA_902654985.2 Oryctes borbonicus | reverse complement strand
CCTCTAGTCTCGAAGTTACAACATGTTTCCAGCTTTTTCTTTTTAGGATAAAAATCCTACTTGCTAAATCTGTTATGTTTTTACACTAAGCATTTTATTATGGTTAGTACAAAACATTTTGCTACATAATTACATACATTTTGCTAGGATAAGCATGTTCCAGGTTTTTGTTTTCCAAATTGACATACGAAACACTTCACTATACCCTCTACCACTGTTCAGTATTGCTGCTGAACATGATAGCCTTGCTATCGAAACGTCGTTCAGTGTAAGTGAAGTGTTTGTGGTAGAGGATATAGTGAAGTGTTTCAGTGTTCCAGTGCCACAGTATTCGAGTACGTGATTTAAATTGACATATATTTAAAGTTAATATAAAAACACTTTGTTTTAAGTACACGCCAAGCACACCGCATTTATGTCCCATATGAAGCTATAAATTATGCTTAGATTTAGTGTATTTATACTTAAATTGAATAGAAAATTTTCTCCCTGTATTTACATTAATTACATACAGATTGAGAGTCGGTCCTATGGTCGCACCTATTCGTTCATTACTCAAAAGTGTGTTATGCCACGGCTCTTAACTATCATTCGGTTATAATTAACGTTTTAGTTTTGTTGTAGTTCCTACCGAAAAGAGAACAAACTAAAATGTTAACTGTAAACCAACCGACAGTTGAGCCATGGCCTAAAACATACTTAAGTAACGGGCCCATTCTCATGAGACGAATAAACACGAGTCTGTCTAGTCTCTGCTAATTTCGTGAAGCACACGGAAAGTGGCGAACTTTAGTAATCCTTTAGTATACCTATGTAATACGATAACAAACGCCTCAAACTGGTCTTTTACTTCAAGCTAAATGTCTAACACGCAAACTCGTGTGGTAACAGCATCAAAAAAAACATTGGCAACAGCTCTCATACGCGTGCCAACGTTAGTTGTAACATTTGCTTTATTTCACTAATACCACCAATGGTGTGTAACTTCAAAATTGTTGTTTGGATTGCACCTACTGAGCAAATGTAGCAATACCCAATTATGTAGACATTGTAACACTTAATAACTTATTGTGATATTCTCTGTAAACTTAATTTTGCACTGTTTTTCACGCAATTTTTTATTGTAATTTTTCAGCTTTCGACGTGTAAACTCACACATATTTTTTACAGTGTATTATTGACCTACGGGTTTATTCTTCTTTTTGTTGAAATCTCTTTCTTTTAGGAAATATACTTTTATTGCCTGTCTAAAATTCCTCTACTTTCTACAGAGACTCCGGTTTCTGTACGTATCTTGGGAGTAGATTTCTTTAGATTTAAATCTTTTTTACGTATTGGAATAACCAAAAATCAAGTTTTTACACAACTAAGAAAAGAAAAACAAATTCTGGATAATTACTAAAAGAAAAATTAACAAGTTTAAAATTCAGAACGTCCATTCCTTATATCTCCCAGGAGCATACATCGATATTAAACTATTTTAGAAGACGAAGAGAACATCCTTTTACATTCACAGCAATATCTGCAATTGAGGAGGTCTCTTTGTCGATTCATGTCGCAAAATCCATACATTACACCGTTCACATTCAGCCGGCATTCAACTCATTCATCGCTGAACTGAAAGTCATCAACGAGAAGAAGAAGAGGAGGAGAAGAACGGGTACACAGGATAGAACTTCGTGCGGACCGGCGAAGAGCTCTCACTCGGCAGCAGAAGCAGAAGCCAGAAGCAAAAAATCACCGCATCCATACATACAATCCCCGAGAACGTGCATCGTCGGAGAGGTTATAAGCCGTGGGTACGTATAAAAGGAATAAAATCTATCTGATTGTCCATCTATTGAGATAATATCGATGATGCCATATCGGCGAAGATCTCCCGTTCCGAATGCCCTTTTGCCGAACGATCGTAAATTATTATTGGCCGCTCGGTATCTCGCATTTAAAAGGAAACGAAATAAATTCTAGATTCCTACGTACGATCGCCACGTTTGTTTAAACATAGTGTACTTACAAGAGGCTTGTAATAGTTGTAATACCGATTTAGAACCGCTTTAATTTGAGAATTATAACATAGAATCCTAATGCAGTTCTAAACTGGCAGTTCAATGAGAATTGTTGTTGCCTAAAGTTAACGACCTTATCTCCCTCTACAATAGATACTTTATTTTATTCTTTTTTTTACGATTCTTCACGAAATTCGCAAGATTTCCCAAAATAACTTCCATAAATAATATCAAAATTTTACACTTTTGTATGACATAAAATTATTAATAATAGCTCTGTACACTGTTACAAGATTTTTGATTTTTTATGTTATCGCCTGAAATGCCCTAAAAAATGAAATATTAATAAGTAGATTATTATCTGTAGCATGCTGTAGATAATGATGAATTATATTTTCCTTTCTAGTAAACCCAACTCATTTACATCTTTGTAATAACTTATTGCAACCTTTTCTAAACCAGCTGCATGACGACGAACACTTACAACAAGACAATGCCACATCTCATAAAACGCTACAAACAATAAACCTCGATTAGGTAACATGAATATTTTGATAATCGTATTGTTTTAGGTTATTTTGTATTTTGTATTTGCGCGCCTAAAAAGGTTTTTAAAAATACACCACAGTTCGAATGAGATCAAGTGGAATAACTTTACTTTTCCTGTATCCCTTCTAATTTACTCAGAAATGCCTATATCTTAGATACGAAGCCCGAGTAAAACAGCAACCGCAAAAACTCCGTATAAACATTTTTCTTTCTTTTCCCCCGACGCTCCAGCGGAACAACGCAAATTTATTTATTGACCAGAATCATGCATTCCCAGAACTAGTTTCTTCTATTCCGGGGTCGGACTTGAAACATGCCCTCACGTATTTACCGCGGAGACGAAACCTAATCTCGCTGAAAGGTTTTTCACAATCCCGGCCGCAACGAAACCGTTACAATAACAAACACTTCCGGCCCAGTTATAGCCCGAAAGTGGAAAACCGACGAACCGAAGGTTGTTGAGTTTACTCTTTGGCGTTTGTTTTACGTCCTGTTCTAATTCGGTCTAATTTGAGTTGGGTTTATTGTTCGCGGTGCATTAGGTCAAATAAATTTGCCTCGTCGAGATCGCAGTGCACTCCGAGAAAGCTGTAAATTTGCACGAGCGGTCTGGGAAGAGGAACTGCGAACGCAAATAAAAGAGAGATTGATTAATTAAGTTTTAAGTACGTATGCTCTAGCAGTGCCGAGTTACTGGAACTTTTAATAGGTTCGAAGCTCGGATACTGTTACGCGCTGTAATCACTTAAAGATATCATTTTAAACCATGAATTTCGTGAAGTTACCTAATTAGAATTTTATGAAGAATATTAATATGCTTTCATTCAAAATTAATCCTCTGTTGGTTGGTTTATGTAGGTTTTAAACACCACACACGAATATTGTTTGTTTTTTTTTTGGTTTTACGAATTTAATTAATGAAATAAAAGTCCAATTAAACACTGATAGGTACACTAACCACTGCACCACAAATTCAAATCCTTTTCTTGTATATCTAGCTGTTATGACGGTTGCAAATGTATTGAAACATATCGACAGATATATGTATATTTATTTGCATGCCAAGTATACACCGTAATGTTTGGTTCTTTTTACTTCAAAAAGTAAGTACAATTATTGTTTTTTTTTACTTAACTATCATATCTAGCTACTCCCTGCTTAACTCAATAAGTTTGTCGGACACCTTCCAAGATGAGGTATGAAGGTCTTCTAAGTGATGAAGAAATTTAAAAAATCCAAGATTTCTATGAATAATAAAAATACAAAATAATGAAAGCATTTAATGTTTATAGAATAACATATCAACCGCACTTGCCAAACTTGTTACTGCTTATTTTGTGGTACTTGCCACTTACCTTGAATTTGTTTGACAGGTTTATTTAATATACGAATTATATATTCTCATTTTTTAAATATTTTTAGTGAATGTACTTAACTTACACACTATTAAATATAAAAAACGAAGCTTGAAGTATCGACAACATAGTTATCTTCATCAGAAGCTTTTGTTTATGGAAGTCAGTCTACAATCACAAAGGGTAAAAATTCAACAAAACAAATATATGAAAAAATCGCAAGCAAACTTTAATGTAACTCTGCTGCAGACAAACGTCGAATTAAACTGATTAAACTACGTTTTTGAAACGTTAAATTTACTTTAATTTATTCTAATAAAATCGATGTCTCCAATAATACAAACTTCGCTTTTTATTGAAATATCACGACAAGTAAAGAATTCGAATTACGTCAATCAAATTTGAAAGTATTTAAATGATACTTGCTATGTCTTCTCAAAAGGAAAGTTTGTGAAGAATAAGTTTGAATTTCAAAAAAGAATTGGCAAAATTAACAGCGAACAGACGCGCTAGGCTAAATGGGCTAAAAGGATTTGAGAGGATGTTTTAAAAAGCCCGTCTCATTTTAAAAAAGCTCAGCCCGGTGCATCTGAAATATTCCAGCCCTGACCCGGCCTAAATATACACCTAAAATTACAGTATAAATGTGACAGCAACACTTCATCTTGAATCCAATTACACTTTTAGTTGGGGCAACTACATATTTTGTTGAATTAAATGTTGTAATTCTTAATAAATTGTTCTTATTTAAAAAATGCAAAGGTGTGCTGTTACAACATTGTTATCTGTGTATGGTAGTACACATAAAAGTAAACGAATTTTCAAAAATGGGTACAACTGCTACGGTGTGTTGTCTTGTATCCCAGGTATCAGGAATTGCACTAAATGATCAACATTCCGAAATATCGACGAATCTCATAGAACAATTTGACACTCAATTAAATTAAAAGGACTAGTTCAGTGGTTTCCCGAACCATCTAGTGTGTAACCAAGCCTTAACAATAGCCATTGTAGTATTATTTTGCCCACTATACGTTTGTTCCAACGCACTCAGGAAGCCTGCGAGGCAAGGAAAACGGAGTGCAGCTAACATATTGCGCTGGTACTGGGCGCACGGTTTTGAAAGTGTTGCAACAAACCTCGTACATGTTATACTTTCAAATTAATTGAATTATGTTTTTGACATAAATAATGATTTATCGCGAATTTTTAATATTGTTTATAATTAATCACGCAAACAACACTAAAGTAGCGGCATGCTCCGCACCACTCCAAGTTTAATTAATTAATCTAGAACAGTTGTTTCGAGAATGCGTTGATCCCCATTATCCGCCGTATGACCGAATGATGTGAAGAAAAGTTTAATTCTGACGTCTCTTCTATCCCTGCTCTCGAGAAAAAAAAATTATTTACAAGCATCTACTTTTGCCAACTATACACTCTAAGATATGCGAGAACATACGGAAAAATGGATGAGAAGGTCTCTAGTCATTGTAGCATGAAACGGAAAACATGTGTCCGCCATACACAAATAAATCAAAAAGACTAGAATAGGACAGCGGTCCAATCTTTCTGTTTATCAAATTTGATGTCCACATACCTACGTCAAATAATTTGGGTTAGGTATGTAGTTCCTCGCGACAATTAATTTAAAATTCGAAACAATTAAATTTACAGTAGAGGAAGAAATGAACAACCAGCGCTCGTTCCTGGATTAGAAATAATAAAAGACTGAAAATAGACATCTATAGAAAGGAAACTAACACGAATAGATGCATTATGACCGATTCTAACACTGTGAGCAACAAAATGGCAGCGATTAATTTCTTAATTAATAGATTCATAAAATCTCCTCTGAATAAAAGAAGATACAATAAAGAACTTAAATTCATAAAATATGTAGCTATTATTTAAGAAATTCCACGACCTTAATCCTGGCAGAAACCCGCGATTAAGAAATTTGTGAAACTCCCCTTTCACAGCACATCGAAACGTGTTAGTGAAATTTTTAGGGATCAAGATATGATCGTATGTTTCAATTCCCTAAATACAGTCCTTGGCAATCCGAAAGATGAACTGAACATGAAGGAAAGGTCGGGAATTTATAAAATTGCAGGCAGTGACTGCGATAAAACCTACATTGGTCAAACGAGATTCAACGAGCACATTTGATGCGACAGATACAGTAGGATCGCTAAGTGAGCATAACATTAAATTAGAAAACCTGAAATTGTTCAAGGACCTAACTTGGCCGCTTACTTAGACGCTTACGAAACTATTTACATAGAAAGGCACAGAAATTTGATAAGCAGAGAGAACGGATCGCTGTCCTATTCAGGAGTCTCTGATTTATTAAGGTAGGGTGAAGACATGTTTTACGTTTCGTGCTACAAGAGACTCTTTAATCTGTTTTTCCGTATGTCTTCGTATGTCCTAATTTTAAGGTGTATAGGCGCCGAAAGTAGATACTTGTATATAAATATTCTTTTTCGAGAGTAGAGATAGAACAGGCATGTCGGAATTAGAGCTTTTTCATTACTCACACATCATTCGGTCATATGGTTGATAATGGAGATCCACGCATCCTCAAACCAGCCATTCCGAACTAATTAATTGTGTGGCGAGGAGTGCGCCGATACTTTAGTGTTGTTTGCTATACTACTTCACAGCCCTTATAACCATTACTTATAACTAGCCACATATAACCTTTCTTTATTTTGCAACTACGAGGTTTAACAAGAAAGCAAACTTTTAACACTAATGTTAGAGTTCTGGTTCAAATATAACCAACTCCCAATAGGCAATTCCTCTTTGAGAAATTTATTTATTGCTTAAGAGCATTTTTTTATTGTAAACTACCTTGCTGTGTTATTATTATTAAATTTGAAAAGTTTCATTAAAATTTATGCAGTATTATTTGGCAATATCAATTAAATACTACACACATACATAAATAATAAGTCTTCTTCCTTTAGGAATGTAGTTTTCCTAAATAGTTGAAATAAAGTTTCAAAAGTAAAAAAAGTTTTGGATTTTCGGCTATTTGACTCAATTTAAGTCAATTTGGTACTATAATTTTCACGGTACAATTATTAAAACCAAATATCATCCAATATAAAAGAACTTATTTGGTAAGGTAGCAAAAACCTCCACTTGATATGTATTTTGAAGGGATCTTAAACCGTCACAAATAATAACCGACAAAAGAATAAATTCAGTGACCCAAATAAGCTCCTGTTCGTATCTAAGATCTAACCGTTAAGACCACCAGTAATAGCAACCATCATCTTCTTCATCATGATTCTGCTCCGATGCCAATGCGACACGGCAAAAGTAATTCTGCTCGACGGTGCGCTGTGTTTTAATTATCTGCCGTTTTGACGTCGACATCAATTACGTGTCTAATCTTATTAGCGCAATTTGTTGGCAATGAGACCGGAAAAACGGCGTAATGAACGTTGTTGCCACGTAAGTAAGCGAGATGAGAGGTGTTCCGATGGAAACGGCGTTCTCTCTTCGACCGCCGCCATTTCGATGCCTTACCGCTGCGATGCCTAATGATCTTGTCATTTATAATCGGTGCCAGCCTCTAACTGGATTAAGCCTACACGTTCGAATGTTCGTGACTTAAAAGTTACTACGGAGATGTACGCTACGAACAATGAACGTGTGTAAGATCGTTGCGTTTAATGACCACACACATTGAAGAACGAGTCGTTCTTGCAGAGATTAATTTATACAAAAGGAGAATGGACATTTTGCAGACAAATAATAAATAATATCTTAGAAGATCGATGCGCGGGCGATTTCCCAGAACGTGAACGAAACTCTGAACTGAGCGAGATGTTAAATGCTTTAATGCTTTATTTTTCATAAAGCATGCAAATAACAACAATATTAAGAGGACAGAGAAGTTAACACTTTCAATTATAAGCAGTCTTCTCTTTTTTCAAGACACAAACACACGATAAGGTATTAAGACATGTGCATCATGTTTAGCTATAACATTGCATAAAAACAGCTAATTGTTAGACAACAAGAGCATCACCGTTGCAAAATAATTTTACCGCTTTTGCCGCTTTGTGTCAAAATTTACTTTACCGGCTGTGCAGAGATCAAGGAGAAATTGGATGCAATTTATAAGAACCACGCACCTTCCATGACCACCATCATATACCGGTTTAATGAATTTAAACTTGGAGCTTCCTTTGATGAGGAACGGGAAGTTCATAGTATGGTATTAACAGACCACCGGGTGAAGATTAAAGAGAATATAAAAAAGAATTCTACCATCATACCATAGTGCCTCGGCTCACTCGTGGACAATGGCTAGAGGAAATCTAGTTAGTTACGGTGCGAATTGGTGTCCCATGTCGCCAAATTCGGTGTCTTCTTTCTTCTTGCAAACTTAAAAAAATGGTTTGGCGGAAAGCCATACGCGTCAAATAACTAGGTCATTGTCGAAACAGAGGTCTATTATGCAGAGTTCGACAAACCCTACTATATGAACTCGTGTATAAAGCTACAAGGAGATTATGTCGAGAAATAAATCTACCAAATGCAAAACAATTGCATTTGCTTCGTTAACATAGGTTTTTATCATACCATCCTCGTATTCTTCAAAGTTTACTACTTAATAATTAAAAAAGAAAAAGATAATGTTATCACAAAATCGTCGTTATTAGCGCCAATCTTCCATGGCCTTCACCATGTTGCGTTGTAGCAACAATAAAATTAAGCCTTTTTAAGTTTTAGAATCTGCAGCGGTTCATATAGTGAGTAGCACCCTTCTCTACCTGCCCCATATACAGTCGATAATAATTTCGCAGAAATGACGCCTCTACACTTCCTTTTCTTCAGGTCTTTAATATTCATTCTTAACGTAACTTCTTCCTATAAAAACGTAGAAAATAAATTTTCTTTTACCTTTAAAATAATTTGGCAAACTAAATATCATTCTTCAAGGCGTCAAGTCCGACAGGAGAAATCCATTTTTACGGTTACCGATATTCATTAATGTTGCTAGACGCTAGATCGCGAACTCAAATTGCATATTACAGGCTGTATAGTATATCAATATGAAATGTGTTGTGGTTGACAGTGATTAATATTTAACAAAATCTGTGCGTAACAAATGAGCGAATAGACACGAAAACAAACAAGACTTTTTAGCTCAACTCACCTTTGAGAAGAGGTATATTTTCAACATGATTTCAAACTTCAAACAAATTTTTATTGAGATCAAGATTAACTGAAGTTCGATCAGGGTTTCCTATACGATCCGTTAGTATAAACAGGGCGCATAAACGTCAAATTTTTAATGTTAACTTCTTTTTGTCATCAATTAAGGTAAACGTTATTATTGTAGTTTAGTCATTGTACTGCCGAAACATTATCTAGGCAACACTCTCGAATATATCAAGGAAACATATCTTTTAATTAAATAACAATTTCAATGTTATAACGTTATACGTTTAAATTTAAATGTGCAATTAAATTTTGCCACTAAATAGCATCATACTTGTCAGAATGGGGACACGTGAAAATTTACCCTTTTCGTTTCTTAACTAAACGATTGCAATAAACCAAAAAAAAAAAACGTTTGGAGTCTTTGTATTTTTTAAATATGTACATATGTACATAGAAAATAAAGTTGTTAAAGCCTACCACAGTTTCGTTGTTTTTATCCTCGCGATGAAACAAATCGTGGCAAATCGCAAGCTTGTTTCAGAACACATTTGCAATTTGCTGTACCATGATTCATCGTGATGATCAAAACGAATGGAAAAGAAAATAGTCTGTAGCAAACTTAAATCAACACAGGTAAGGAACTGCTACCAATTTCATCTTTTAGAAAACAATACAATTAACACCAACAAATGTATATGCTCAGAATCAAAAGTCAGGTTTAAGTACTTCAAGTACGTAATATAATAAGTATTATTATATTACGTTCTTTTCTATTCTATTCTATCTATATCTACTATTAAATTCTAATAAACACGCATTCTTTTTTTAATTAACCTAATGTAAAGTCGTATATCTCTCTATTTCGTTATAACCAGTAGCAGCATTCAAAACTTCACAAATAGATATTTCCTGATGTTTTGTACTGAGATGCAAATTTGTTCATACCGAATGTTTACAGGTTTGAATGCAATAAACCACCACTTGTTTGATTCTTTAATTTATTTATTTAAAATGTGTTTAATTAAACAACGTGTGTATTATTTTCTTCCATTTTTTTCTGGGCGTGCACATTTCCTTCGTCAGCGCTGCTCCACAAAATTGACTCTCTTCGGTCAGAACGAACAATGCCGAACACCTGATATTAAAATAGTAGACAGCGGTCATAAAATCAAATAACGATTTATAAGCACTACGATTCTTGTTACCAAGATGGAAAAAAGGAGTAGATTTATGACATAAGTGGAACTATGAAGTATTGGAAAATTGTTATCTTCGTTATTCGAACGCTAATAAGGTTGCTATCTAAAAAGACGTTTAAAAGAACAAGATTTCTAGTTGACCTCCTATGATTAGAAAAACCATATCCAAATTGCAAAAAATCTTAAGGAAAATCGAAACATAGCCAGTACCAATCCGCTAAAAATCAGTAGTGTTAATACAACATTTGAGCGACAGTTGGAAAATTCGTAACCATCAGGATCGTCAGATCTGAACCCAGCGGATTTTTGGCCATGGACTTATTCTGTGTTGTTATTTTGTATCAACAGAAGAAGTAAAGTTTAAATCTTTGGATCTTAGAAAACGCAGTTCTAATTTCTATTAATTAACGTATAATTTTTTCTAATTTTATCATTAAAATTGATGATAACTACTTAGGATTAAAAGTTTTAATCAAAGAAAAAAAAAATAACGCTTACAAGCAAGCACAACCACGTTCTAATAACATTCTCAGCTTCAAATATATGCATTTCGTAAGATCTTTTCTCTATTAGGTACGCTCCTAAAACAGCATATATTACCTTCACATCTTGCACACAATTTTTTCTGTTCGTTGTTTTTTAAAGGCATAATTATTTTGCTAGTGGGTGTTTTGATCGATTAAGTGTCAACATGCATGAACCATCTCAATCCTTATTAAAAAATGTATGCGTATATGAAAGAAATCTGTCAATTACGTAGATACGGGCATCCTTAATTTAAAAATTAGAAATGCATACCAAGATTCACTCGTTGCGGTCGCAACAACACGAAGAAGAAACAACCTTGTCATCGTCGCAGAAGATCTCACTGCTGTTTTAATCGAGATCGCGTGGATCGATGTCTTGAATTTCTCTTTTCACTAAATATGGAAGCTTGGAGTGTTGCATTCTAGCATATATAAGCTGCTGATAATGCCCGACGTTTGACGATGGTGAAGAAAGTAGGATGGATGAAGCAATATGTACACACGTATATATGGTAAGGTCTCTAATATTTAGTAGATAAAATAACGTACAATTATCGGAGATAAAAATGTTGAAATCGTAAACTTCTACCCACAAAAAGGAATTTAATATCGCATCTATACAGCAGATTCTTTACCATCTCTTGTGAATGATGTTCCCAGTATATACAAATAACTTATTGAAAAAAGAACGATACACACTGCCGTTCAGAGAAGTTCGGTCGGTTGGTAACAAACATGAAAAGGTTACAGAAACAAACGAAACTAAAAACAAAATGCAATTTTATTGTATGTACAGGTAAAAAAGAAAAATAAATAAATAAAAAGTTACTCTGGCCTAATAGGCCTAATATAACATACTGAACATTATTTTTTTTTTCATCGAAAAACCTCCTTTGCTGTTAATCACCGCTCGAACTATTCTAGGCATTCTTTCGATAAGTTTTGTTAAAATGGATTGTGGAATATTAATCCATTCGTGTTGCAGAATATTCCGTAAATGTTCTTGTGAAGTTGGGCATATTTTTCGGATCCTCCTGTCCAGTTCATCCCACAACAATTCTATAGGGTTCAAATCTGGGCTTTGTGGGGGCCATGTCATTACTTTCAGGGGGTGCTGTTCTTCTTGCTCCTTTAGATAGGCTTACACACTAACGCAGTGTGTTTTGGGTCGTTGTCATGCATGAATGTAAAGTTACGGCCTATCATACGCAATCCTGATGGCACTGCGTGATTCTGGAGTATTGCAAAATAATTTTCCTTCCTCATTACACCCTGCACTCTGCATAAATCTCCCGTCTTAGCAAAGGAGAAACATCCCCACACTAACACAGAACTACGCCCTTGCTTCGCTGTAGGCACAATGCAGTTCGGGATCACTTTTCGGTTTTAAATCTTCGGACATAAACTCGTCGATTTTGCCCAAAAACCTCAAACTTTGACTCGTCATTCCAAGGCACGTGTTTCCAATCATCTAACGACCAATCTAGATGAGAACGGGCCCACTGTAGCCGTTTTGCTCTGTTGCCCCGGCGTAATAAGGGTTTTCGAATGGCAATGCGTCCATGAAGGTCCGCTTGTTGAAGTCGACGTTTTACCGTACTCGTCGAAACTTGTTCTTCACGGCCGCGATTGACTTCGGCTGCTATTTGTGGCGCTGTTAATTTTCTATTGCGTTTGCTTAATAATACAATTCTCAAATCTTCAGCTTTTGTTGTTTTCCTAGATGCTCCAGGACGAACACGATTTTCTATAGTTCCAGTTGTCCGATATCGCTTTATGATGTCATTTACTGTTGAACTTCTCATATTTATTTTTTCAGCAATTTGTCGCCCCGAATATCCTTCTTCAAACAGCGTAATAATGCGTGAACGTTTTTCTACACTGGTAGGCTTGCCAGGTGCCATTTTGAAGTAAATTTTCTTAAAACTTTCGCGCAAAAACGACAGATGCACACCAACACACGTTTAACAGTAAAATGAAGCAAATTTATATCTTTACGCCTGTGATAAATAAACAAGAATGATACTGCGGTATATTTCCTAAATGTATTGTTCGTTAATAATCCCCAAACGACCCGTTTCCAAAGATCGGTACTTCCGAGAAATTCTTGGAATGATAATAAAAGGGAATTTATTGTGGTTGTCAAATCATTACAAAGAATTAATTCATTTCTTTTTCTGTACGGCGTTTTCTTATTAGAACTTATTTTCGCTGATATTAATTTTAACAAGAGTTATTCAGGTACGGATACTTTAAAAAGGTGTATTACTGATTTAAATTAATAGCTGAAGAGCAATTAAGGTATAAAATATTTAATACAAATTAAGTGAGTTGGAAAATAGAACATCCAGCGTAAGTGATTCAATTCTCCAATAGTCGCATGTTATTAATGATAAAGAAATTTAAAACCATCTCGATGTTCTACATATCCAATAATCTTCCATGTTAGTGAGTCTTCCGCCTGTATCATACGCATATATAATACGCATATATAATACACGAAATATTTGAAGATTTCAGTGGCCACAACAGCTGATTAATTTGGACATTTTTAAGACGATTCAAAGCTTCTGCACCAGATATTTGGGAGTGCTTGAGGATGTAGAATATGGGGATCCACAATTTCCCCAACACAACAAATACTAGAAGCTACTTTACTTTTCTTATGGTTTCGCATACGAAAATAATGTGGAAAATATAACCATTCCTTATTTCCCCAGTAAGAGGCGTAACTACTAAAATTTTTTAATTATTAATATTAATATAATTAATATTATAATGTTAACTTATCATTAGAATAAGTACGTTCGATGCAGTTTGCTAGCGAGTGTTAGTCGATCGAGTATATGCAGTAGCGTAGATAAATTGAATGTTATATCTTGTTAATCGTCAAGTACGTTTGTAATAAGAATTAACTATGATATATTTTTTTTAAATTGTAAAATGAACTAAAAATGGCTTAACTCTGGCAAACGTTGCTAATCACTCCCTCACGGCTCTAATGACAAGGATTTTATTTGTAATTTTTACATAATACTATACAGGGTGAGTCGGGAGGAACAGACTAAACTCGTGTGCATTGGACACGTGAAAGTAATGTAAAAAACTCATATGACCTTATGCGTTTTCAATTTTTTACAGGAACCACTAGAGGATGTTCTTCTAAACATTAAAATACAAATGTATTATTAGTACGATGGAGCTCCTGCACAGGTCAAGCAACATTTGGGCGGTTTAGTTAGTTAGTTGATCTCTCAGTTCTCCAAACATCGCACCTCTAAATTATTGGATGGAATTGGCTCAAAAATTAAGTTTACAAAGTAAAAGTCGATACTCGAGATACACTAATTCCATGTATTAAAAACATCGCAGCCGATATATAAAGCAATCAGAAGAGCAGCAACGGCCCCTGGTAGATGATACGCAGTGATAGACCGACAACAATGGTATGCTTTTCTTATTTATTGAGATAGCTACAGTAACTATCTGCTACTACATACGTAGTTGAAGAATGGCGTTTGTTGATTTATTTACTACAGTTTGTTCCCGTTATATATAAGTTGTAGGTATGCCAAATATTTAATGTAAAACCCTGCAACTTACTTTTAAAGATGCATTAACAAAAAGAATCATTTTGAGTAGGTTTAAAACCAAAATTATATATTCGCCCACTAAAAATCTCGCAGTGAAAGTCTACAGCTTCGCCGTCACTATATCCATGCCTCATTGTTTCATTTATAGCGCACATACCTATTTCTATTTTCAGTCGATAATTGCAAATTAGTAGATTAAGTAATAAGCGACATATGTTAGACGTAGGTAGAACTTTATAACTTGTAAAGCAGCAACGGAGAAAAAAACGATATATGTCATACGTCGGCGATTTCCAAGAAAGTTGTGATACACATTTTATAAATAAGCGAGCGTTTACAAACCGAAATTGATTCGAATTACGTAACATAGCAAGAGGATGATTTTCACACGCAGGTGCATGAGGTATTATCGGTAAGTGGGTAGCGGTTTTATACAAGCACGAGTCCGCACTATCAATTACGTATTTATCGATCGAGATAAATCGACAGGCGAACACGTCGAGTTAGCAAACGTCCAATCACGCTTCACGATTAGTAATTGGATGCTTATATGCATGCTGGCCGCAAAATATGCAGATCTCTATTAAATATGTAAATGACCGTATTACGTATGGTTGCTAAAAAAAAAAACTAGTGACGAAGTTGGTAATACGCACATTTTAGCAGAAAAGCAACTCCCCAAAATTTTTGAATTCTATCAATGGAAATGCATAAATTTTGATCCTATGTCGGCTCGTTCCAAGTCGAGTAACCAATAACGTTGGCTTGATACACTAACAGTTGCAAAAGTATGTTTATTGTTACAAAGACGACGAAGTAAAGAGAACCTTATTTGGAATTAGCAGCTTATTTCGTATTTTTAAGGTTGGCAATAGTCAGGTGTTTTGTAAAGTATTATAAAGTGTACGATCTACTTATTTTCTTTTGCTAATGGAAATCGAGTGAGAAATTAATAATAATGACCTAGCGTAATCTCTAATCGACAGCTGTATTAAAATGTTTTTGAAATTTAAAAGGTTTAAATAAATTGAATTTTCTCGTTTTTTTGACCAAATAGTAAATTTGGTACCTGTTCATTGAAGTTTTATGATGTACTTCGATGTCCGTTCTTGAAAGTTTTGGCTCGAAGCTGCATTGAATTCAAAATCAAATATTTCCTTCTTCAAATTTTGATGTTATAAGGTCAAAATACCTTCCGCGCCCACAGTTCATACTATAAAAAAGAAAACGACCTGACCCGGGAATAGGATCAACATACGAGGGATGTTTCTAAAGATCTAGGAATTTAGCTAATTTTTTTTTGTTTTCAATTTCCATCAATAAAAAACTACATTGTAATAGTTTTTATATATAACCTTCATTTAACTGAATACATTGATCCTAACGATAAACTAATTTCTTTTAAGCCATCCTCAAAGAACTTTTTCGGTGTCTCCGCAATCCACCTATTTACGACACGTTTTACGTCAGTTAAATACTCACATGGAACGCCTCGTCCTCCCGAGGCGGAAGCAATTCCCATCGTAAATCGCTCAAAACATCATTTGTCTTTCTTGCGATATGGGGTCTTGCATTATCCTGTTGCAATAACAATCGCTTATGCAACTTTCCAGTCCGTTTTCTGACAAGTGCCTGCCGCACTGGTCCGGATAATAAATTCGAATAGTACTTTGCGTCAACTATAGTATCTTTCGTTAGATAATTCATAAAAATAATCAGTTCGCAATCCCAGAATACAGTAAGCATTACCTTGCCAATGGATGGAACTGCACGCACCATAAGTAGAGGCCCTTCTTCCGGTTTACACCATTCTTTGGATTGACTTTTGGTCTCAGGATTGAAATAAGGAATCCACGTTTCGTCAGTGGTTATTATCCGTTGCCAAAATTCATCACCGTAACGGGCCAACAGCTCTTAAAGTTGCCAGACCTATTGGGTTTCTGTTCCGGTCCCAACAGTCTTGGTACCCAGCGGGCTGAAACCTTGCTTAGGCCCAAATAATCATGTAAGATGTCATGAACTTGTCGTGTACCTATTCCTAGGCGTACACTAATATGACGAATAGTCATTCGCCTGTCCTCCATGGCAGTAATGTTTCTTTCGTTTACCCACGAACTCAGGCGACCACTGCGTGGATTGTTCTAATGATGTTCTACCAGTTTTGAAATAATCGATCCACCTATATACACTTCTTTTAGATTCTGCAGACTCCTTCTACACGTCGAATAATTTCTGAAGATTTCACACCCACTTTCCACACAAAGAAAATTATTGCTCTTTGAGATTCATCCGCGTCTTCCATGGTTACAAAAGCAGTGCTACGTAACCGCGTCTATATTAGTCGAACACCTGACTCAGACTGAACTATATTGCACTAAATAGCTGCATAAACATGTCAAGACTTATCTATCACCAATAGCATTGCCTATAAGTTCTGCGTAATTTAATTAGAGCACAATTCCTAGAACTTTAGAAGCATCCCTCGTACATAGTGCCTCTCACATAGTCAACATTCCAAACTTATTCATTGCGGCGACTAAAACAAGTTAGAAAAAATTCTAACTGCAGCCGGATCTACTAATGGAATTTTAAATTGGTCTTTATCGGCAGAAATTAAGATACTACGCGGTGTTTAATAATGTAAAAAATATCATATGGCCTCACTGACAGGAATGAACTAACTGCACGGTTTTATGACGCACCACCCTGAAATTTCGTTACAGAAACTTGAACCGACGAGCATAAACAGAGGTACAGATTTCAACAAAGCACAAGTTTGCCACTTCTTTTACCTTCATTTCTAAACTTTGATATGTATATATCTACAATGAACTTCAATTATCCAAAATACTACCTAAAAAGGGAGAAAAACAAGCGGAAAGTAAAGGGAGTCTATATTTACCTTCGCATTTGAAGCTTTAACGTAAGGCTCATATGTACCTTCTTTCTGTTTCCAAGAAAACGAATGTTACCTCCGTTACTCAAAGATGTAAGTCCAGGAACAATTAACTACGCGAATGAATCTGGCTGAATGTACTGTGAACATTTTTCGCTGTATCTAGATCATTTTATCAATTTTGCCAAGCCCGCTGAACAAACACCAATTTTATTTATTCTAGGTAGCTTCAAGCAGTAATAAAGCAATGCACACGTTACCTCCTCAATGCAGCCACAAGTTACAGCGCTTTGATTTGTGGTTTTTTGATCGTTTAAAAAAACAGTACTTGAAAAGTTTTTACATGACAAGTCACCCTACCACCAATGTACGAAGTAATCGAACTATGTAGAAACAATACAGGAAGGCATCAAAGGATTCAATAAAAGTGATATCCACCCCTTCAGCAAAAATGTCTTCGATGTCACAGATTTCGTTGCATTCGAAATGTTATTACAACAAAGTTCGAGGGCCATTAAAAAACAATAAGCCAATATAAAAAAGCAAGATTCGGAGAATTTAACAAGCACTCCCGTTAAGGAAGAATTGGAGAGGCAAAAGGAGGAGAAAAGTCGTATGAAGAAAATAAATTTTGTCTGTGATATATGTAATACATAGAATATAAACATTCCATGCTCCTTTATGCCCCCTCCCAAAAAGCATTGAGGACCACTGGCAGAATTTAGTTGCTTTTTGAAAAATGAATTGCCGTTTACTTAGCTCTAAATATATTCAACATAAGTAGAGCAGTGCGGTTTATTTACTTTATCAACTTATGTTGATAATAATGACTACAAAATAACTATCAGAAAGAAGATGTTAAGGCGGTCCTGCGTGCCCAATGCTCCCCTGCGCTACACAATTATGCCAGTTTAAAAAGCATTTTGGTGTTTCAGTACATTTGAACAACGTACCAACGCTTTATGATACCAGCTTATCCAGCAATTAATGAATTGTATCACTGCGACGTCTACATGCAGCCATGAACCTTGCGGAGATGTCTCACCTATCTTACCCAATCTTACAACTGCAGAATAAAGAAAGACTGTTGGTGTCAAAATCATCTTAAGTTTCGATCAACACATTATGGTAAAGCTGTTCTCCGGATTCGGATAATTTACTGTCTAGATATCCGAATCCATTATTCGATTCTCTAGGTCCGGATTTACTGTCAAACATTTCGTTTCCAGATTAATTATTCGATATGTCGGATCCGTATCGCCTATTCTGGAATAGATCTTGCTACTTTCAATAATGTTTTTGAAAATTGGAACCAGCCAGCAGATCCGGATCCGAGAACCTGATGGATCTAAATCTGAGTCCGAATTCGGATCCTAGAATCCAGAGATCTCGATTTTATTGGATACCAACGGCACTACGTCGTGACATAATATTTAGAAAATATCTCCCTTCTTCAAAGTTACAAGGCAAAATCATTTTTATGGCACTATGAAGCATTCGGTGATAATTTTCTTTATTGTACAGAGAATATTTGCACGCAGCTGGTGAATATGAATGAAATACGATATTTTTGCCGCTTCTATAGACATGCCAAGCAATAGGTTTTATCGTTGTGGTATATGACAAAAATGCAGACTTTGTGCATTCGTATTTCCTACCGATAAGTACGAACGAACAGCTAGCAATAACGTGTTCTCGTATGTTCTGATCAACTTATCACCTACTTACAGAATTTCATTAATTTCAGATAATTTCTTCACCATATAGCTCTTTTTGGAGTCAAATTATTTCATCTTTTTTAATGCTTGGTTTTGAACGTAATTCGAATTTGATAAGAACTAAAATTTCTTTTGTTAACGGCTTAAGTACACTCTCTTGGGAGACCTTGCATAATAATAACCAAAACTCCAATTAAAGTTTCGTAAACAAACGATTGCATATACGTACTCTTGCAATTAATTGCAGCAATTTGGTTCGTATTACTACTTACTAATAGTTGTATATTTCTAACAGGTTTTCTGAGTAAACAAATGAATGAAACTCGACAAATAACTTTATCTCGCCCATACATCGACATATCGACACACAGTTTATGTAAATAGCCTATCTAAACGAAAAAAAAAAAAAAACGACGTGTAGGTTGTGAATGAACGTGTTACTTTATAACGACACGCAGTTGACGACGGTTGCTCACCGTTCGGCCGCTATCAAAATGCCCGTAGTTCTAAGCATTAATGAAGTGAAGTGTGCTAACCATTACCGGCCCGCCATCAGCTAACTCGCGGGATTATGGAGTTATAAACAGAGTGTGTATTACGCATATGCATGAGCTCACGCTTTCAGGCGCTTATTTACGCTTACGTGAACGTTTTCGTTTCTCGTTTGTGTTCGTGCCTGTATGTTGTCTCCGCAATGGAAAAATATCTGTACGTAGTATGCACGTTTATAAACACGCGAAGTTTTCTTCCATGCCTGTCCGTCAGACGGGCGATCGCGCTGAGGTCAAAAGAACGTGGCGAGTAGGTTGTGAATGGTTGCGAACAGCTGTCACAATTGCCTTCTATTATTAGCGATTTCGGTGGTGGTATTTGATACAGGTCGATTGATTTGTAATCTCTAACCATGAAATTGCTACATTGTTCAAGTTCGAATGGAATTAATCCATTTTTTGGAACACATTTCGAAATTTATGGCTACTTAAAAAGTCGGCATTAAATGAAAATGAAAAAATATATAATTTTTTGGAAAATCATGTTCTGACAAAAAGAGATGCTTAAAAAAGAATATTTTTATTATTAGCCAAATAAAAATTACCATTAAAATACAGAAAGGCAAATGTGCTTATCTAAATACAGGTTTTAAATTAAAATTTCTTAACAATAAAATTACAAATTAAAAATTGGTAGCACTTTTTAGCCTCTAACTAAAACAGAGAGGAAAAAAAAAAGAAAGTTGTTTGGAATATGCTGTTTTGTCTAAATACCAGCTTTAGCCTAAAACTTTTTTATACTAAAATTATAAATTAAAATTTGTCGTTATTTTTATAAAAAATTTTATAAATGCCAAATAATTTTAATATAAAATTATTTAAAGTAACATGCAACAAAAAATAGCAATAATCTGTTATATAAGGTGTTTCAGTAGCAGGGAATTCCTCTACAACTCATAAACAGTGACAGAAAGGAAAGAAGTTTGTACAAATTGTTGCGGGATCTATAACGTAAAAATTACAGCCACTTGTACAGGGTGTATCGTAGCCTCCGTACAGTCTTCAATTTTATTTTCTTAAATACAATACCTCAATATTATTGCAAATTTAAAAGAACTAATAAGATATAACATACCTTAGGCCTAGACTCGTAAATATCCTAGTCCTAGTCATTGAAATCTTCCGAAAAATATCACTTTTGGGTTTCTGAGAATCCCATTCTTCAAACAGCTAAACCTCACACGTACACCCGATGAGAGCAAAGTAGATCTTCAGACGACCTCAAATTACTGCCACATTTCTTTTTTTATATATAAAAAAAAAACATTTTTCCATATAATGCCGACTTTATACCCGTCACTGTATACCCTTGGTTTGTTAATTGAGAACAATTATAAACTCACAGAATATTAAATATGTTTAACATCTTTCTTCAAAAAAATATATAACTGTTCTAATAACAAATTGAGATATTGTTTAATGTATAATAACCGCTCCGTTAAAAAACGTTTATTATTTCATTTTTATCGTTATCAATAGAGCTATTCCACCAATTAGTGTCTCTGCAAGAAATCTGGGATTACATATGGACCGTGATCTTTGGTTTAATGGCCACATCACAAGGTGTATTTGTGCTGCACATAGCAATTTAAAAAAGCTGTATTGCAATAGAAATTGTTTATCTGTATCTACTAAAAAAATATTATGCGATGCGGTGGTTTTATCTCACTTTGATTACTGTGACGTAGTATATGATCCTTGTATCGATGTCCTAACTTCTCGTAGAATTCAGGAAGTTCAGAACTCTTGCATTCGTTTTGTTTATGGTCTGAGAAGAGTTCAACATATTTCGCATAAACGTCCAACTCTGGGATGGTTAAACATGGAGAATCGTCGCCAGTTTCGTTTGTATACCTTTTATTACAACATTTTAACCACGAAATCCTCTCCGCACCTCAACTCTAGACTTACAATGTGCGCAATATCAATATACGTTTTCTTCATTATATTACTCCACCAACTCATCAGACCGCTCTCTTTGAACGCTCCTTTTCCTATAATATTGCGCGTCTTTATAACACACATGCTCCACATGCATCCCCAATATTTGTGGTCACACTGAAAAACAGACTGTGTTGCACACTTAAGTCTGAGCGTGGGTAATTATTCTTGCACCAACATTTTTTTTTCTTTAATTATGCCATGCTTTGTTTTTGTAATTCAGGTGTAAGGATAATAAAGAATATATTATTTATTAACACCTTAAAATTGAGTTTCTTATGGGTGAATTAATAACATTAAAAAAATTAAATTGATAGCGAACCCATAAATCTTTTAAAATACAAAAAAGTGGACTGTCATTTCAAAGACGGTACATTGTGGAGAATCTCAAACACCTTTAGCTCCTGGATATGTTAAAGTATGATAATTTATTTTTGTGTCCTTAAAAATAAATGCAAACGTTTTCCTTTTTTTCGTGACAAACATCCGCGCCAAATTCTCGTACCTTTTAAATTATGACTGATTTTATTCCTCTCAAGATGTTGCCAAATTCCGAACCAGCGCGGAATGCGGCGTTGTACCAACTACTGTTCGGATTGCTGTTCGTGCAGCGATACAACAGTTGTAAATAAACCGATGAAACATATGTCATATTACTCCCGAACATAACAATGGACTCATAAATAAGGCGACATCTTTAAAATTTATGGAGTTTTTTTCACGGCCGGGGGAGTCAATTTCAAATGGGAACCACTGTCGATGGATAGAGTACGAGTCAGCTCAGATATAATATATGTATGTATACGGGATGATGGAATGGAACTGTCCGACGCATCCAAATCTATAGACCGTAGAAGAATGAATATTTTGCAACTGGATTTTTTTGCACGTAGACAGTCGGTTTGGTGGCTCACAGATATGAAGAACTACGCTTGTTTGTAGTCGAGTTATTGAATTTGGAAAAATATTACTTTTTTCCCTAAGTTTCTACCAAATGTTATACATAAATGTATTTTACTTTGGTTAAAATCGTATCGCGGGTTTGCTAGTACCCAGAACATGTTTATTTATATTTTAAATCTTTATATAAGAACTTTACCAAGGTATGTTTTAAATTGATATTTCTTTGTAAGTAGTATTCTTCAGTATATGTAATAAAAGCGACACCTGGCAATCCTTAAAAGTATGATAAATTTGTTTCAGTTTTGTCAATTTACCCATTCTTTTTATATAACACAATAATCAATATAGAAAAAGGCCCTTAAACAAATTTTCTGCTGAGCAAATGATATACACATAATAATAATCGTCAAATAGGCCATCGTGTATGCTGCTTTCAGCGTTATCAGCTAGCTTAACGGCTAAATTTCGTCGAGGTCACACAAGACTGACCGATGAAAAACGTATAAGTAGACAATTTCAAGTGGACGAAGGTGCTCTGGGAGAAGCAGTTCAATACGATCCCTAATCAAGTGTTCGTGAATTGTCAGCAAGATTTGGCTCTTCAAAATCCACAATTGGTCGAACACTTAAAGAAAATGGGTTTCGTTAGAAAAAAACCCAATGGATGCGCATGATTTAGCAGATACACAAGCTCAACGCAGAATTGAGGTTTGCCAAGAACTGCCTAAAAAATCCCAGAGATGATCGATTTCGGCGGAGAATCGCAACAAGCGATCAGAAGCATCTCCTGTGATTCGTCAAAACAGATTCAGTCAGAAAAAGTCACGCTGTGCGTTTCGTGGAGTTTTGAAGTTTTGCACTTTGAATTGGTTCCTAAGGGGAGAGCTTTAAATGCAAGACTGTACTGCGAGCAGCTGGATAGCTTCATAAGAATCACTTTACAAATAATGTTCAACTTTGAATATACATTTAAAATTGAAAAGATAATATTCATCATTAGAAATCATGAACTGTAAAAACTCCATGAATAACGTTTTCCTCGTAAAGATTCTCTAAATGGTAAATCAAGCATTATACGAAAAACCTATACCTATAGTACTGAAAATTTTATTACATAAATGGCGCTTTCTTAAAACAAATTGCTACATTTTTACATAGAAATAATGGTATTTTGGCGCAATTTCTTAACTAAACATTAGTACTTAAGTGTTTATTCACGTGATGTCTTTAAATTATTTATTTTTATTGTTAATTTTTGTGTTTTTAAAGCTAGTGCTAAAGCATTTAGTGTAGAAAAACATTACATTAGTTTCCCTGGAGAGAAAAAAATCAAATGTAAGTTCGGTAACAAAATGTCTGCTCCGAGAATTAATAAAGAGAACATTGTTTGGTCCCGTATAGGACGAAAGCATCTGTCAGCGAGGTTTTGAAATGATTTGCAGTAACTTTTCCAGACGTCGAAGAGAAATATGCTGATTTAGGCATATAAACAATAATTCCGCAACTTGAGGGAAAAACGTATTCCAAATTCCTTTAATACCAAAAATACGGGCGAAACTAAATTATTTTTCACACTCACAATGTCGTTTGGTTTTACCAGTTTTCCAGTATTCCGTAATTTTGTAATCGGGGCCAATAACACTCTATATTCTTCTTCAGGGCTATATTGTATGTACTCAACAAGAAAGCGTATCCTTTTTTCGATATAGAGTTTGAATCACATGGGGCATAGTTTACGGAGGATGTGGCAAAAGATGAAGAAGAAATTGCAATATTTCTAATTTCTTCTTCATCTTTTGCCACATCCTCCGTAAACTATGCCCCATGTGATTCAAACTCTATATCGAAAAAAGGATACGCTTTCTTGTTGAGTACATACAATCATATTTCTCAAAGCATCATGCAACTCGATTTTCTTGATACGTTAAAGAAATTCTTGCGATGCTGGCTAATTGAAACGTTACAAGTAACAATGCACACATTAGCTATATTAATCGTCATTGTGCCAAACTACAAGTTTACCCTGCAAGAAACGCTTCTGATATATTATTTGAAACGGTCATCTTACGATAATGGTCTACGTGCCAAAACAATGTTTGTACAGAAAAATCGACAAAAATGGAGACATTCCAGCTGTGACAGTATGATTCCAACAAGATTGCGCCATACCCCATTTCGGACATCATGTATGACAAAATTGGGACAAAAGTTTTCTACAAATATGGATAAGCAGAGAAGTTTCGGGTTGCAGGATGTTTCCTAGTAAGTGCTTGATTTACTTTATGGATACAGATGTTTCTGTAATTCCAAACGCATAATTCCAACGGGGAAACTTCTACGGTAATTTCTATAGAAAAACTTCAACAGGAAGAAAGTTAATTCTTGCGCACCCTATCATACATCAAGTTGAAATAATAAAAGATTAGATTACATTGAAGTAGTGGTTTTTAGCCTGTTTCATTGCAACCCTTTCACATTTATTATGGTTTTCATTTTCTAGAACATTTAGCAGCGTTTGGTAGTTTGCGCTGTGCGATCTACTTTAGTTGGGAAATACCTTAACTTAGGATCATACCAAAAGCATTGAACGTTCATGGTTGAATGCTGAAATAAAAATACTGAATAACATGGTTTCTAGTTGCATTGGCATTCTGATGATATTAGTTGAAAAATTGTAGAAAAAAAGAGGAACTAACAAAACTCAAATATGTTGTCGTAATTAATCAGTGTTTTTTATTTTGTTAAAATTATTTAAATGTACAAACTTGCTTCTTTAAAAGTTACTAGCGATTCTCAAAATTGATATAAGCAAACTATTAATTAGGTTGTTATTTCAGCCGTTTATCCGAACTTTTCAAGTGTGCTGAACTCGAATTAGATATTACCTTTTTTATTTCTTAAAAATTAAGCAACAGAAACAAAATTTCACGTTTTCACTTAAATGACAGGCAGAAACAAAGTTTCACACGTCCATAGTTATGAATTTTATTAACGAGAAGGTATGGCAGACATGCATTTCACGTATGGACGAACAAAAAGCATCTGTAATTTAGCTTTATGCCGAAACATTTTCAAATCGAAGATGTCCAGCTAAAAATAAATCCACCGGTGTCTTCATGAGAGAGGATCCTTTAAACGAAATACTGCAGATTGCGGGGTTCAAGGAAATACCAGAAGTCCGAAGTTTGAAGAAGATGTGCTCAATAGAATTCCGGAGAATCCTATAAGCAGTACAAGGAAAGTTCTGCATGAACAACTACTTACCCATACAACATATAGCGAGCGCAGTGACTTAGTGCAGCTGATCTTTGTTCGCGAATGCTATTTTCTAACCGGTTTCTACAACAGCGTATCAATCCAAACTTTTAATCCGCCGTGCCTTTTAGGGACGAAGCAAACTTTTCTAGGGATGTAATTATTAATTTCCATAATGATCGTCAATGAGCTCAAAAAAATTCTCACGCGATTAGATAACCAAGACACCAACATTTAAGGTGGTACTGTTAGCGATTATTTAAGTAGAACAATAATTTTCGAATCGTTGGCAAAGGTGGGCCAGTTGCATAGACAACGCGCTCTCCAGACTGCAATCAGTTAGATTTTTTTTATGAGGCCACTTAAAAACAAATTTGTTACCGCACGCCGATTCTCCTTAGAAGACTTCCGCGACCGAATACAACAGTTTTCAAGTACTCTAGAATAGCCCCCGAAATACTATCAATGGTTCGCCCAAAAGAGAACATTTTCAGCAATTACTCTAATCACGGGACATTTAATGAATCGTGCTAATAAAAAATCTTAAAATTCGCACGTAACTCTTAAAGAAAGCATTCTTAGACACGTGTTTGTATGAACTTTTTAATAGTTCTAATCCATACAACGCGTTGGTAAAGTTTCACCAAGCAATTCTAGATTATAAATTACGTAGTAATATATTTAGTTCGGTATATACAAAGTTAGATCACAAATTTCCATGTAAGCCGCATACTACGGAAAGATGTGTTTAAATTAACATTAATCCCTTAAGTTATTTAAAAGAACTGCACTAGCAACATTTACTGTTGTTTGCTAATCCTCTCACGGCCAGTTCACGTTATTTACCGCGCGCCCATTCCGTCTTTATCCTTACACCCCTATTTACTCCTCGGGTTTTCTGGAGTATACAGAAACCGGTAAAACTTCAGCAATACATTACGTAAGAAGGCGTCCACCATTCAAAGAAGGATATCACGTCGCGGATATTTGCAAAGGCCCACGCCGTAAACAGCAGTCAAGATTATAATACAAATAGGGGCCGAACACTAAACAGGCTCCCATAAAGGGTTAAGATTACGCCGAGTGTATAGCACGCATTCGAGTCCGAAATGAGCGCCCTGATTGTGCGGGTGGTTACTCTTCTTGGTTGAGGCGTATTTCGTAATGAAATCCCGGCGGGGTTATGCATGGTATTAGCGCAAATCGCAAATGTTGCCCCGCCAAGTATTCTAGAGCCTTCGTTCGGCAGACAAAGGAGAACAACTTGTTTGAGGCAAATATTTTCTTGTCATAGGGGCCCTTCTAGCAGGCATAAAGCTATAAGAGCGGTATCGAGCAAGATATCTAGTTAAATTCGGGTTACGTATACCTTGTAACTCGATTATGACGAAGCTACGCTGAAAGGAATGCTAATTTTGTGTCTCGTTAACATTTTACGATTGTATAATGAAGCTGTGACATGTTTAAGTAGGGTCTATTATTATTACTCGTGACTAATGAGGTGAAATTTCTATGCAATTATTTCTACTATGGTATACTCTCATGTTAAGGAAAAAGGTCGTATCGGCGTTTTTGTTAACTTTCAGAACTTTTCACATATTCCACATCGAAAGATATTCAGCCAATTCAAATTCCATAACAAAAATAATAACGGTCTTTATAACTTTACAATGCTATGGTGGACGTTTCGGTTCTTTCTGGCCATGCAATCGTCAACTTTGTACATTGGATGTTGACACCTTTGTGGATTTAAGCTTTTGATGTTATTCTTTAATTGGTGAAAAATATATTTTTCACCAATTAAATGTTGTACACCAATATGTTACGTACTTTTTGTTCATCGAACCGAAAAAGAACAATAGCAAGTACAAGATATTTACAATTGCATTTGGAACTTCTACGAATTACATCGGCACTCTGGAATTTGGAGTCTACATCGAAGTTCTTCCTATAAATATTATTTTTGACAACTCCCCATAACAAATAACCCACAGGACTAAAATCAGGAGATTGTGCCAGTCATACAACAACTCCAATATTTCCTGTCCAATTTCATTTTTCTTTCTACATAACTGGTCCTGTGAGACGGCTTCCATCCAAACATTTAATTCAAAACCATGTTTAGTCCCCTTTCCATACGTAGTGCCCAATAATCCTCTAATTTCCTCCAAATGATTCAAGAATTATTTGATCAGATAATTTTGTTTAGGAAATATTCCTCGCCTTCTAATTTTTACATTAACTGGTTCCAGTATTCCAGTTGCCTTAACTTATCAGAACACCATGCCTAACATGAATAGTTGTTTGAGTTGGGAAAGTTGAAGAAAAGGGTATAACATTTTTCTCACAAATTCTTTTATTGGAAATTACGCGACCGGTTTCGTGCGTAACAAATACATTATCACGCCAAGCTAAAAGACAATACCACTGAAGTGTGTGTAAACATTGCAGTCAACTCATAAAATATTTCTTTCTTTTCTTTCTTAATAGCCAAAGCAAAAAACCATATGGACCTTTTCTCCAACTTTCCCAACTTAACCATTATCTCATACAGTGCCATCATGTAACATGCTCGAGCTCGAGCCTACGGCAAAATTAATTCGGATGCCACTTCGTGGATTATTTATCTAGAAAATGCAAGACTTACATAGACTTTGCAAAAACACAGATCTAATTCGCTATTTATAAAATATCCCATTGATTTTCATTCAAATTCCTGTTAACATAAACATTACGCGGCTCAGTAAATGATCCATTCTCAATCAAGTTATATCAAGGTCTAGACAGATGATACGATGTCCAGGTTGCCTGCAGATGTTAGGCACAAATTAATATCAAAATAAAGTAATTTCGTAAGATCACTTTAAACTGTAACTCTTATTCCGCAATGCGATAATCCTTCGAATACAACTTCCTACAAAAAAATCATAAGTGTCAATATGATAGTGTTGTTCTTAGTGGAAATAAGAAACACTTCTAACGAAATCTTCCATTGAAGCAAGTAGATCACTAAAATAAACCAGCTAGATCACCACATTATTCGCAATTATGTAGTTGTGCAAGATACAAATAAATTTAAAGTAAGAATTAAGTACTATAAAGTACATTTGGAAGGATATTTGAAAAGATATTACTTTAATTAAGATTTGTTCTTCCAAATTAATTTGAGTAGAATAAGTTATTAATTTCTAAACTTTTAATCATCAAAATATGTCAAATTTGTCAAATATTTTCGTTCTCAATAAGAAGTTTTGAAACAAATATAAATTCTATTCCTTAAAAATACTCTAAAGCAAGGCTGTTGTGAGGATCGCAGCCAGAAATCCCCTAGATAAATTCGTGAGTTTATGGCATAATTCTAAGTCTTGCAGTGCCTTTTCTGTTGAAATATTAACCTTTCAAGCTGACTGGGAAGATCTTCGGAAACAACTTTTTCACTGAATAAAATTGAAAATAAATTTGAAAGAAGGGCAGGCTTACATCGGCATGTAAGACTGGCCTAAAACTTTTATACGCTTTGAATTTCACTTCCATATCCTACGTATCTTTGACTTAACATTTGCTTTATAGATTTTAAGATAAAATTGCGCTCTTACTTAATTTTTTGAAATAATATATAGCAGTTTTTTGAATACAATATCTTTTGTTCATAGGCAGGCTAAAAGTGCTAATACGTATCTTATTAAAATGTGCCAGTCGTTTGAATTAAAGAATTAGTAAAACCTATTCTCTGAATTTAAAATAGTAATGCTCCGTATATCTCGGGATGGCAATAAATAGATTTAAATAATATAGTTGAGCGTTTTATTTTCAAATGAAGTCTTTAAAAAACTCAAGTGTATACATGTGTGTCTGAAAAAATCTTCTTCAGTCCCTACTTCAAGTTCTTCTATTGGAATGTTAAAACTTACTTTTGTATTAAATCTTTAAACAATTTTGCCTTGAAACCTTTTATTTCTGCCAAGAATCACGGCATTTCTCTTCGCCCAGGCCGAATTCAAACAAACACAGCCTATAATGGCAATTTTGTTTTCGTATCGAAAAGGGGTATATTGACCGACTTTCTGGCTTCTTGGATCAGAATAAACGCTGACAAGTATTGAGAAACCTCGGGCGATTTATAACCGGAAAAGAGAAATCTTGAGCAAAGCCGAATGTATTCAAACAACCCGTCAAACCATCGCTCTCCCCCCACCGGTTTAGATGAGATATCATCACCCACCCCTCTATAGTCCACACTTGGCACTGGGTGACTACCACGTGTTTTGTAAGTTGAAAGAACATTTAGCCGGAACGTGCTTCAGCAACGGCGAAGAGATGAAAGGTGAAGGTTAATGTTTTCTCAACGACACGGCTGCGAGGTGGTATGACGTGGACATACAAAAACTGCCACAGCGCAAGAATGCACTGTCCGAAATGGATTACGTAGAGACTAGATGAAAACCCAAACTCCAAGGATTTAGTAAGGAATTGCTACAGGATTATTACAAAGGAATGCCAAATGCAGTTTACTTTAAAAAATCTGGTACATTTAAAAATATCGATATCAATTTAATTTTTCTGTTGGCAACATCATGCTTAAGTAGCTCGTAAATATCGGCTAAACATATCAGAACAACATTTAATTAACATATAGCATATGTTAAACATCGTTTGTATTGTCAAACTTATTAAAACTTTTGGTGACGTTCAGAGCGAGTTATACCGTGGTTCTACGCTTGATGAAACGCTAAACGCTTAACGTACAGTACCCGCGGGCCGAACACTCAATACCCTCGGGAATTGTAACCGAACGTATATAACAGATATTTATACTTAGTAAGGTTATCTTTGACTAATCGTTCAATTCCATACTAGGAATAAGAACTCATCGGATGCGGTGATATGTTGGCGGGTTCTCCGATCTCTCTCACTCCCACAAACGACCAAGGGCGTAGCAATTATTAAGTATTCCAAAAAAGGTTGTTTTCGCCTCCCTCGCATCTCTCTCCCGACCATTACGCATCACCATTAAAACCGAAAACGTAACTAGAAGGCGTGTAATCGACGATCACCTTTTAATATGTAGAGAAATAGATACATGTTCAAGCTTAAAAACGATGTAATTAAAATTATAAAAACAATATCGAAATCATATACAAAATTTTAAAGCTTGAGCGTGTATCTAAGATGCATGATCGTTCCTTTATATTTGTAAAAAGAAATGGGAGACCTTACTTTTGGCATTACCCTTGCAATATCAATGACTGGTTAGGATTATAATTTTTTTTTTTCTTTAAAATTTTCAGATTCGCGATATTTTCATATATACAGTGAGCACGTGGATAAAACTGCAAGATGTTTAGTTAAAAAAAAAACGCTTGTTCAAGACCTATTCATGTTAACTTAGATGGATTCAAGGACCATGACTACATTAATTTAAAACATTTCATCGTTACCAATTATATTTTTCTCTCAACTAGAAATGCTTCCATCTACATTTTTTTTTAATTTCACATCTCACAGAAAGAGAACAAATTCCTATCTTCCATTTCTTATGTTAGTAAATTCGAAGTTATGCCAGTATTAAACATATCAAGATCAAAATGTGTGCTTTCATGCTTTTTTTAAGTAACCACCTAGTTCCCCAGAAAAGTTTCGCTGTAATCGCAAACTAGTTATCTCTCAACGGCCATTTTTTTCGTAGTTTATCCACGTAACACGTAAAAATTGAGTAACAGATACCCCATGTAATTAAGCTAAATCAGGCGAAATTAAGCTGGAAACTTTGTTAGTTAATTAAAGTAGTTGTTCTAACACGCGCGAAGTTAGCCAGTGACCCCTGGTGGGCCGGTCGGGATCCTGAGATATTACTTCAAGCGTTATACGTTGTGTATACCTTTGCATGTAAATATATATAGCAATGGGAATCGGATAGGATGTGCAAGATAGATTGCCTGTCTAGCAATTCCTGTATGGGGAATTTAAATTTTACGCCTGTAAGTATCATACGAGAATGTCATGAGAGAACAATAAATTCTAATGGTGTGAGATAAGTTTGATGAATATTTTGCAGGAATTCAATCGAATTAAACTTAAAAGTAATATATGTTAGAAAGAGAAAATTTAATAGCTTGTAAATTGCAAGAGATAAAAAATTTGATATATTTACCAATTACACTAGATTTAAGGCAACAAAATTCTTGCTTATAAAATTATAGCAAATATTAGCAAAGATTATATAAGGGACTCCGCTTATTTTTATCACTGTAAGCATATACGAACCGATATTTTTATTTATCATTACCACCGGTTATCAGTCTTTACTTTTACGGTTTCCAATTTCACATTAAATTGATGTTAATAAAATTTTATTTATCCAGTTCTCCAGCGTGTTCATCTATCGCGAAAAATATCCACTTATCTCACAAATTAAACTAGCAGGTACAGGGATTGCTGAAGCAAGTCCACACGAATTGAAGAGGCATTCGAAAATGCCCGGGTGGGGCAATACTGATTCTTTTACAGCTCCTTTGTCGCTGGTGAAAGGAAAGAACTTCCTATGCAAAGATCGTACGGAAAATATTATTTCAATAATGATCGTTAACTCGTTTTGTTAAAGCAACAAAGAAATTATTATTAAACCTACTAAATATAAAAATCAATTAAGTAACAGTAACGTTGCTCCTAGGCCAAAGAAGCAGTGTGGTCTCCAAAAGAGTCGCATGAAACAAAAACGTTTTAAGACAAAGACAGGTGTAAGTACTTATATCAAACTCGCGAAAGACAGCAAAAAATAGGGCTATCGTTCAGCAAAGAGAATTTGAGACTACTTGCAAGATTTCTGACAGGTCATTTAGCCCCAAAATATAGCTTATTCAAACTAGGAAAAGGTGAAGATGAAATTTGTTGTCTATGCCAAGAAGATTTGGAGACGGCAGAACACATTCTACGGAAATGTATTGCCATTAGTCGCACACGACGTCATTATTTCAAATAACCATTTCTTGCATCTACCGAATTGAAGGAAGAGTATATTAAAAGCCTCCATCTATTCTAACACACACACCGTGCCGTTATTTAGGTTACAGTGGCTAATAGGGTATGTGCCATCTGAGGCCCGACCGCAATAATAATAATAACGTTAGTCCTATTGTCTCTATCCTCAAGAAATCCCTCAACAATAGGAGTGGATAGATACCTCCTTATCGCTATCAGCAAACCGTTATAGTTTCAATTATGTACAAACTTTAAATCAAATACAAGGTAACCGAACACACCGTAGTTACCGCTCGTGTTATGTTGAATTACCATTCAGCTTATAATAACAATAACACCATATTTGGCATTCTTAATATATCCTTTTCATACAGAAGATACTCACGAGCTTCTTAGCATATTTTCCTGTTCTTCTTCCTCTCCTTCTCGTAAATGACGATACATTTAGTAAATAATTTCATAGATAAATACACTAAACAATCTCTTTTCAACCGAAAACGCGTTACCTAACTATTAAAGCCAACCGGTATTTCCATTTGAAAAGTGTATTGACGTTGTTAATTTACATACATTGGCAGGCCATACTAAATGTCGGCGTACAATAATAGATTTGATTATATTATTGTTGTCAGAGCGCTTACAAAATCTTTTAAAATATCCGCATGTGTAAAAATTCTCTCCTCCGGTTAAACAAAATAGGATTCTTTACAAATCATGTATGTACTCGCATATAAATATACAATACGACATCCATAAATACAATCAATGCAAAGAAGCAAATAAAATGTCTCAACGCAGCCTACATGAAATAGCTACTTACATTATGTAGATAAGCTCGCTCGTCTCATTTACATATCAACAGATTCCCATTAGGTTGAATGAGATTTTTTATCTTCATTGCACGGAAAATTAGATGTAAAGTGAAGAGATATTTGTATGGAAAAGACTATTTTTACATATGTAAGATGTAAAATAAACTCTTAAAAAGGAACCATAAGGTCTAATGCACCAATTTGAATGAAGCCTTAAACTGATTGTTCTACATACGCTACCGCTCATAATTATTTCGGTACCCTAAATTTGTGATATAAATCATAGAAAAATAAGACAAAATTGTACATAAATGTATTTATTTCGTAGTTTTATGCAATACACGTCAAAAAGAGAGAAAAATGTTTACAAAGTTTAAACTTTTGTTTCGTCAATGTGACCTCCTTTGGATTTTATTACTGCAGCGCAAGGGCGCGGTATTCTTGCAATCAGTTTTGCGAGCGTGTCTGGGGTTATTTTCACCCAAGTTGATTGTAGTGGGTTCAACATACTACCAACGGACCACAGCAGCTAAATTGGATTCAAGTCAGGGCTCTAGGGTGGCCATTCCATAATCTTTAAAACTCCTTCTGTCTCCAAACGCTGCAAATATTCCTTGCATAGTTTGGACGTGTGTTTTGGGTTATTATCCTGTTGAAAGACAAAATTCTGACCCAAAATTTGGACTCATCGGTCCAAACCACCTTACTCCAGTCTTCCACAGTCCAATTCCGATGTTCACGGGCCATTGGAGTCGTTTTCGTTTGTTAACTTTCCGCAGCAACGGCTTTTTCATAGCACGTTTCACTGTAACCACGCTAATCAGATTCTCGCGATGTTCATTTACTTCTGCGGTGATTTCCGGAGCAAGAGAAATAAGCGAAAACCCCTATTTCTCTTGCTGGTGACTACAATTTCGCGATCTTCTGCAACTGTTGTCACGTTTGGCCTTCCACTTCGTGGTTTATTAGAAATACTGCCACTTGCCTTATATTTTTTAATGGTATAATCGACAGTAGCAGGGTGTACTTTTAATTCTCGGGCAATTTGTCTATTAGTTTTGCCACTCTTATGGTAGGCAACTAAAAGCGAACGTGTTTCAATATTTAGTTCCTTTTTTTTTTGGGCATTTTAAACAATCGTCACTCTTAATTCACAGAATCAGACCATTGAAAGCTTGTGAATATATGATCTGTTTAAATAAAATATTTCCATTAGTTTACAATATTATTTCAAATGGAAATGCGGTTTTTATTTATACAAGAAGGGATATAACGGTTGCTAGGATTTGAAGTGTTTACGAACGGAAAAAAGTATATAACAAAATTAACGGATGGAAATTAGTAAAATGTTCTCTGGCGGGTGTCGATCATCAGCGATGCGTACCAAGGGCAGCTCAAACCGTCAGCGACGTAGACGACATCGGAAAAGTCTACCAAGGACAACCCATGCCATCAGCGATGCGGACAAGATCAGGAAAGTCTACCAAAGACAGTTCGAGTCATCAGCGATGTAAACAAAAGAAACAAATCTACGTCAGTTCAAATCATCGGCGTTATAGGTTATAAACAACACATAAGTATCGGCACCCTCCGCACCACACAAGTTTAATTTATTTATACCGATTCGGTCACCGGTTGATGATGAGGACCATTCGTGTCCTCGAAACGGCCGTCCCGGACTAATTATTATATTACTATATAATAAATTAAACTTGTGTGGTGCGGAGGGTGCCGATACTTATGTGTTGTTTACCATACTACGCCACAGTCCTTGCTATCATTATTGTTATAGGTTATGGACGGACCTTGCCCAAGACAGCGATGCAAGAGGTAAGTACGGGGAAGGATAGAAGAGAATTCCTGCAGAACGTTTTCATATACCTAAAATTCGGCTGACGTTTCATTTCTTGTGCATAACGAATGGAAGTAGAAACAATTTCAAAATAAAATTGCCCCCAAGTTCATGTATACTATCACTCCGGAGTAACATACAGTGGTGTGTAGTGATCAAAAAAAAAGTTGAGCAAAAGTGAAAAAAAATTAAAGAATTAAATGTCCAAATTAAAATTCATTAAAAATATTCATTAACTTTTAATTGATCAATTATGTAGAATACATTAAGTTTTATCTAATACGTTGAATCGTTGTTGCTGAATATTGTCTTTTCAGATCTGGCCATATTTTAAAATTCCTTACAAACAATTCATAGTCTTCAGTTGAAGATAAAACCGTTGTTAATGTAATAATGGCATCTTTGCAACATCTTGATTACATACAATGTGAAGGTTGGCTGTATATAGTTTTGAGAATAAATAAAATACAGGTGAGGAATGAATACGACAAGGAAATATGCTAACAGCTGTACTATTTACAATGGTTGGATATGATAATTGAAGAAACTGAAGAAATAGGATTAATAAACAAAAAATTCATACAAATTATAGCCTATACGGAGTATGCAGTCATTATTTCAAGAAGCAACAAAGAGTTAGAATAAACAACATTAAAGCTAGAGAAAGAAGCAAAGAAAGAATAAAAATAGACAAAGAAAGAAGTAAATATACGTGTTGTAATAGAAAAGCTAGGTCAATGAAAAATTTTAGATGTGGGAGTCATACATTTGAATAAGTAGAAACTTTTACCTATTTGGAAGTAGCGATGAATGGTAAAAAAATGGTAGGCAAGGACTTTCTCAAAAGATGTAAGGCTATTTACTGCAGATACACAAATGTTGGTAATAACATATGCAATAAAAACAACGACATTAAGTAAGAAAGAAAAAGAAGTATGTATTGAAAGTAATGGAGAGAAATACAAAAACAAAAATAGGCAAAAAAAATGAGAAAGCGAGTGTTGAATGAATGAAAAAAAAATAATGAGATTAAATCGATGAGAACTAGATGATATGGACATACGTACAAGTGACATTTTTATTTATTGTCTCCTCCTGAGACGATGTATCTGTTCAACTTTTTATCAAGAAATAAAGAGGAGGAATGCGAGGATAGACATTTTCAGCTTAGAAACGATCTATTACTACAAATAAAAGTTGTTTTAAAGTTGAACTGTTTTGGAAATAGGCAACACCTACTCATGGATTACCCTACTATAAACAAAGGTCATTCATTTAACTGTCAAATTAGTTTCCACTGACTGTTAACTGGTAACATTTGTGAAGAAAAAAGTTGCCTTGTCTTATTTGGTATTATCGATAATTTTCTATATCCAGCGCTTCACTTGGAATGAACTGGCAAACACGCATTTGGCAAGCACAGAAAATTAGGAAGAGTTATTTCCTGCTATTTAACATTTGCTTCCATCGACCGATGATAGCAAAAAAAAAAGGTGCGTTCAAAATTTATAAAAATGACATAGGCAGAAGTCAGTACGTGCACCTGATCCTTGAAAGAAAATCCTTCCGCAAACACACGTGTTATTGCAAATTTTATCAATGCCTTTGCCTTTTACTTGCAGAAAATTCATGCCCCACTTCCAGGTGATTTGCTTGTGAGAGTGTAATTTAAAGGAATCGAAGGAAAGAGGCTTCATTTTCAGGAGACGGAATTTTCATATTTGTTCGTATCCGGGCATTAGTAACGATTTTCAATAAATATTTGGGCGAGTATTATGGACGATTTTCTAATTGGTCCGTACTAGTTACTATCTCAACTAAATGTGCAAAATTATTTAATGTCTTTATATGATGTTCCGCGAGAACATATGGTTTCAGCATGATTGCACTGCTGCACATTTTGCTGATGGTGTACTACAACATGTTTAGCGAGAGCTGGATTGCAAGAGCAGAACCCTGACCCCCGAGATCACCAGACCTCACGCCAATTGATTTCCTTCTTTAAGAGCACGTAGAAAACTTGGTCTAACACCAGTTGGGTCAGTGCCAGAACAAGTCATCGACTGACTCAAATTATCGAAGTAGTAAAAAGTAGTAGACAGACACCCGGAGTCTACCAACGAACCCGATAATCCTTCCTCCACAAGTATTCTCTTTGTATACAATTTCAAGGTGGAAACTTTGAATCGTTTTTATTTAATTAAATTAAGTTGTGTTAATTTTATTTTTGTTTTGTTAGTTTTGAAAAAATTAACCTTCAAAAACCTTCACCATTCCTCAAGTTTTTCCGCAGCTAGTATGGTAGCACAAAATGTTTAGAGGTCAATGGTGGTGTTTTTGAACATTTACACTTTCTTTTCGCGTATACAATAGACTGCTGGAGTTTAGTCCGTTCTTCCCGATTCATCCTATATACCTACCTACCAATATTACTGCGAATTTAACGCCGAATATAGTGATAGGGTAGATAATTGTAAACTAATAATAATATATTTTTAGTATGGCGTTGAGCAATAGTCTTAATAATATCTTTTGTTATCTAGGATAAGTTTGTCCTAAGCTTCTTATTTCCAAATCCCAGGAATTTAATTTGTTACTACATACAAACTTGCAACGAAGTATAACGAATTACACAACGTCTGTAAGACTTGGTAATATGTAACATAAAATATGTTCATTTTGCTGTAACTATCCAATATATAGTAAAATTAGTAAATATTACAAGATAAGCACAAAATATTATGTAAAATGAAACTGATTGATTCCATTATTCTTACAATCATTCTTAGATGTTTGTAAGTAACAGTTTTAAGTTGTATTTATCCAATTACAACAGCATTTTTTAAATATGGGAGTATTCTTACAACATATTCACATGTTTACTATACAACGTAGAATTACTTTACCCATTTTGTAATTTTCAATCGGCTTTTTTACAGAACGTCCAATGGCGAGAATCTACTTAGTGTTCTTCTGAAAGGAATGATAGTCTTTTAGCAATGTTTCCCAAAAAAAAAAATTGTCAGGTTTGTCAATCCTTCCGATATATTTCAAAGTATTCTCTAATTTGACTCCAAATCGTTTCTGCATCTACATACTAAACTGTCAGATCCGTCGGATTAAAGCTTCAAAGATTTTGTAGATTTAAAGTTATTTATAGCATATTATTTGGAAAGTTTCCATGAAGCTATAAATTCATGAGAACAAAACTATTTATTTCTAATATGAAGTCAACAATTCTACAACCAAACTACTTAACCCTTTTTTCAAAACGACAATCGAGCAATATTTAATACAGCAATTCGTTTTCGTTTTCCTTCCTGGATTACTAGTGCTGCGCATTAATAATTAATTATCAACGTTTGTAACTACTTCATCGCTTCTACCATCGATTTTCCTGTGAAAACGTCGAATAGGTCGTTTATTTTCCGAGAAAATGGTGGTGACTTCGCAGTTTCACGTGGATATACGAGAGAATACAAGTTATTGAGGTGTAGAATATACTCAAAAGACTAATAGCATGAGCTCTTTCTTGCTCCCTCTACATAGGTTTCTCTTTCTCTAACCTCTCGCGCTGTTACCCAAATAATGATCTTCTAAGAATTACCAAATTACCTCCATTCGGATTATTTAGAGCGGTCGTCTCGCCATACGTCATCACTAGCAGCTAACCTGATGATAATTATAGGTTTACTTTACGCCATTAATTAGGTAGTATAATGTTAATAAAACATTCTGTTTTATGCATTACGTTTAAGATCGTTCATCATTTATGGCCAGTCTCCATAATCTAAATCTAATTTCCTTTTGATCGATTTTATTGAATGTAATAAATTTGCCACGTTCGCTCGAGTATTATCTAAATAGGCGTCAAAATTCCATCGCGAGGTCCACGTCCTCGCCTGCAAACTAAATTGTGCAAAATTTGCATGTGTAAATGGTTTTTTTACATTGCAAATCGATAAATGACTGGATAGGAATACAAATTCATTCAAAATTCGATTATCTGCTTGTATTATTTACATAATTTGTTAGATTAGCGTCAGGTATTTTTTTTTCCTAACGACGATTCAAGAATTATTACAATAAATATAAATAGTTAACAAGTGCTAAATGTCGCACTCCGGAATGGCATGAAGCCTACACACAAAAAGTAGTTCAAAGCTTTCAATTTGAATTCCAAAATTCACCTTTTTATTTAAGTCAACTAAAGAAATAATGCTTCTCAGAGGCTTCTAGGAACGTCATCTATAGTTTCACTTCAAATATACAGGGTTGGGATATGGGACGTCTGAAGCCAAGCAAATATCTTCAAAATTGAAACGATGATATCAATAGGACCTCGCAGGTAAGTATAATGAGGCACAGTGCATCTGGTTTTGAAAACCCTGAACTTTTTATTTAAATGCGAAATCCTGTATATTTTTTCAAATTATAACAGATCTTGTTTTTCTGAATTCGTCTATACTAGTTTTACTATCATTATCTGCACAAAATGGAAAGACAAAGCACTTTACATTTCAATTGTTCAAACTGCTCGCCGTATACTTTCTGACAATATGCAATCCTATCCAGAAATTCCTGAGTTACCAATTCTAAGACTCCTATTAACTCGCATTTAAGGACTATTCATTGTCCCAACTCCTACAACGTAGTTGGGCCGTATTACGTAAACACGTGATTTGAAAAAAAATCGAAGGAAAAATTCTAGTGGACTATGGTCTAAAAAGCGCGCGGTCCAAAATCATCTACGTCTAATCCATCGGTTTGGAAAAGAGTCATCCAAAAAATTCCTAACTCGTCTATCATAGTGAAGAGGCGCTCTATCCCGTTGAAACCAACAATTTTGAGGCAACTCATTGTATGGAAGTGCGGGAATAATTTGCTTAGTTCGGAAAATTTATTCATCCTAGCGGACGCACAGCGCTTAACTCCGCTCAGTGAAGCGCAGGCTGTCTTACCACTGAGCCGTGAGATCATCTTTTGGCTTCACCGAGCCGTTAATATTTGAACAATTAAAAAAAAATAAATTTATAACAACAATGCTGTTGGGGACTTAGATCTTTTCTTCGTTTGACGAACGAGTTAAGCGCTAGTAAAAGCGATTTTGACCTGGTATCATCCGATATCCATCATCCATGCCAGAACATCGAAGTTATCTAAATGCCATACCCGAATGTATTAATAATGATTCTGGCTGGAAATATAATTTTGAGAAAGCTTGTTATCATACAATAAATGATTGTACGTTTGATTGGTTTGGTTGTTCTCACTCACTACAATATAACTCAATTCGCAGATTTATTCTATAATATTTTATATAGGGCTTACGAGAAATTTATATCTAAGTTCTATGTAAGTGTTGACAATTATGCTACTTGGGTTTCCAATAAAGCTAAACGATTATTAAATGGATTAAATTAATTGCCTTCAACGAATATGAACACTATATGTAGAGTCCGTCTCGAAAGTATCCGGAAAACAAAAAGCACAGCTATAATTTTACGGTATATATTTTTATTACTTGAATAATAAAATCATAACAAATAATTCATCTCATTTACTAATACAATCTCCATTTAACTGTAAACACTTAACTAAACGTTCACGTAATCCCGAAACAAGGTCAACGCTCTACTTTTCGGTGATAATGGTCCAGGCTTGTAAAACTGACCAAATCAAATCTTCTTTATTTCGTGGTGCTGCTCGTTCTACTTAATTTTCATTAGTCCCCATATGTTTTCGATGGGACTAAGATCTGGGGAAGCTGCTGGCCATGGAATTGTTGCCAAGTTTTGTTCTAGCATCCAAGCTTTAGTGTATTCAGAAGTGTGGCATCTTGCATTATCCTGTTGAAAACGCCACCCTCCGGGATATAAAGCACGAGCCGTTTCAAGAAGAAAGCCATTAAGAATTTCACAATACTTTGCACTATTAACGGTGCCATCAATTATACTTATACTTATACTTATTATAATTGCTCCCGAAACCATTATTTTTGTGGGAAATTTGAACGGTAACATTTTCTCTTGATAGGATTTTTAAATGATTTGCACCAAGCTGAAAACAACTTTCGTCAGATATAAAAACATCACTAAAATTATCGTCTCGAAATCATTGGCATAAATCTATTCTTCGTTGCTTTTGTAGAGGTGTTATTGCAGGGACTTTTTATGGTTTCCTTGATGAGTAACCTTGTCTTCTCGGTGAAATGCGGACAGTTTCTGGACACACTCTTATTTGACGTTGATTTCTAAATCTGTTGGCCAATTTTCGAAACCCCAAGCGCGGGTTTTGTCGTCCTAAAGTCACTAAAGCGTTTAGATTGTTTCCGCTAATCTTACGCGGTCTTCGAGAAACTGGTCCATGGCTCATATCTCTCCTATTTTTTATCCTCTTTATTGTCTCATATACTGCACTTTTGCCGAATTCAGTCAACTTCAACGTTTTGAACACCTTTTCTGTACAAATATTCCACCAACTTTCTTCTTTCTAGTTGCGACATTATTTCACAAATATTAAACCTGTTGATAATCAACAATATTTGACAGCTGGTGTTGTTATATGATTTTTGCCATGGCCTGCAGTCGGCACAACCTACTTAATGCATTACTTTTGTCTTAGGATGTAACAAAAAAGAAATATATTAAAATTAAGAAAAATAATAAATTCCGGATACTTTCTAGACGGACTATAATATGCTGATTATTTTTAATCTGTATATTGCAACCATTGTAGCTACATCCCTAGTTTTAATTTAATGTATTATCATAATGCTAGCTAATGTAGTCAATACCATATGATGATCAGATGATATTCCTTCTTATTTTCTAAAACGCTACAGTCCATCTTTAGTCTTACCAGGGTCTTTATCTTCTAATTTAGCCCTTTCCACGGCGACTTTTCCGCCGCAGTGGAAGCGCTTATTTGTAGTACCCTTCTTTAAATCCGGTGACCACACCGACATTTGCAATTACCGTCCAATATGCGCTATACCTACATTAGCGAAGGTGCTGGGGTCAATTGTTACCGATAATATTATACCGGTTTTCTCTACCCGTATCATTCCGAAACATGGATTTATTCAACGAAACCAATCTTCCGCTTTATCATCGTTTTATATCTGAATCACTAGAAATGGATATCAAGTCGCCTCCGTGTATATCGATTTTAGCAAAGCTTTTGATCGTGTTGATCATCGATTGCTTTTATGGAAACTGGAGCCTTATGGCGTTAACGGAGACCCATGGTGTTGGTTTGCTTCCTACTTGTGTAATCGTATACAAATAGTGCACATCTTACCACGTCCGGCGTAACACAGAGCACCCAATTCTATTCTACTCTTTGTTAATAATATCAAGTACTCTGATTAATTTGGAACGGGGAATGAAGATAAATAGTTGCTTTGCTTTGTTTTGCGAAATGCACTCGCGCAACATTATTTCTCGTAGAAAAATAGCTATTTTTACGCTTTATTTTGTTCTACATTGCCTAACAAAAGCACTTCCTAGAGAGTTACTGGGGAAGGATTTATGCGTATTTTGCAACAAGTATTAAATGAATCGAATAAATGAAATCGCGGGCAAAAGATTCGGGCAGAAGAGATTTCCAATCATCATCCCTATTGAGATTGTTGGGTTGTTTCTGGATTTCGATCAATCAAATAATATCATTAGAGGCGATGGCTACATGTTGGAAATAACTCCTATACGAATCCAACTTTATAAAAGCTCAACTTCTCACAGCAGCGACTCAAAAGGTGCTCAATGCAATTGAGAGCGAATCATCAGCAGACTCTTGCAATTATGATCCGTTCTCAACCCGGAAACCAAGACTCTTCAAAAGAAAGCAATCGGCCAGGAAGTCTAAGTAGAAATAACCACAACGGTATTTGATATTTTTCGTTAAGCATACAGGATGAGCCAACGATTTAAACAAAGTCAATTTAATTTTTAAACAAAGATAAGATTAAAATTTGATGTATACCGTAATTATTAATGCATAACTTACAAGTTTTGCTACTTACGAAGATGATTATCTACGAAGGTGCTCTGAAGAATGTTCAGCCTAACACAGAAACAGGTACTTTTTCTGCAAATTCAGTTTCATTTCTCCTTATAAGTAAATACTTCTTCCAGCAATGTTCCCGCTTCTTTAATCCGTTTGAATAATCATTAGCATCTTATCGCCACATTCCGCACTACACAAGTTTACATAAGGCAGAGGAAAACGTAAACTATTCCAAATTTCTCCTCTTCGCAGACGATCTTAAGTTGTTTCTTTCTATCCGTTTTATTTCTGACTATTATGAACTTCAAGCTGATAGTGACAATATTTCTACTAGATGGCGCAAAAATAACATGTCATTAAACATTAAAAAATGTAAAATTATAACTTTCACCATAAAGAAGAACATAATTACTTATCCTTACGCAATCAATGACGCTACTCTTGATCGTGCAAACATGGAACATAAATATATTGTTCGATGTTTCTTTAAGGTTCCATCTACATTACTTGCAGAGTTTTTTTAACTTTCCGGATTTATTAAACGACAAACTAGTGATTTTATCGACATTATTGGAATAATTTCTCTTTCTAAAGATAAAAAACTATACTTTTATCCTGAACGACTATCGATACTGAGTTTATGTTCCATTATCTTCTGGACGTATTGAAATTGGGATACAAATGTATACATTACATTTTAAATGGCTCTTATTCAACTCTTTCCGAATTCTTATAAGCGGAAAAAGAACTTAATACACTTCCAATGAACATAGACATTTTCAATTTAACATATATTTGTTCACGAATAAATTGTTAAGTTTGTACTTGCTTATAGGATTTTCTTATGTTATATTAGTTATTACGAGTATGTTTGTATAATTATATACGGGTTCACAGGCGCATATATTTTTCTCTTGACCTGTGTAGAAATTCTCCTGTTGGTCTTTATTATTATTATTAGTAAGTAAATAAATAGAAGAAAAAATATTTTTTATTAGTTTTTAGCGATTTTTTTATTAGTGGACCACTTCAATTGAACAGCAGTTTACCAAACAAACACCTTCAACGTACTAGCGCATTATCGCCCTATTTGACGAGATTAGTATTTCATTTCACGCCGAATACTACACCTCAATTTCCGCTAGAACATTTCAAACGCATATTTAAACAATATCGAATAATCATCATTCAATATTGCACCCGTTTAGCAATACATGTTCGATTTTCACATCCCTATTCATATACGTGTATATGCCTAGATGCAAAACACGTAAAAACGCGCCATACACGATAACACAATTACGATGAAGCTTTTAATAATAAATATACGTGGCAGTAACAGCAACAATAATTCGGACGATTAAACCAGTGAATAGCGCAAGTAACGACGCATTCATTGGCCTGGAAGTACACAGCCCCGTATTTTTTTCCGCTATATCTCGATTTTCTCGGGTTTCCACTGCCGTGATCCGATTGCATGATGGGGCCGGGTCGGTCATAAATATAAAAAATCGTCGCGTGTCGAGGAAGCGATATAATCGTCACGAAATTTGCGACGAGATTAGCGACATTTTATTCATTTCACTTGTAACTCATAAATATATGTGTATAACTGAGATAATGGGCGATTAAAGTGGTTGAAATATGCATATCGTCGACTATGGAACGAAAATGGTTTATTATTCATTATTTTTCTAGGATATATTCATAATTATTACTTTACATTTATGTATAACGCTAGGAAAGATTGATATTTGTGATTAAAGAAAATCGTTATGAAAACATTAATAATTAATATAAATTGAAACTATGGTCGGACGTCTAAGTACGTGTTGTAAAATTGACGTCGGTGCTCCTGGAATTCAATTCGGGAGGCTAAAATAAATCGAAAATGAAGAGTAAGAAACTTCGTCGAGTAACAGTCGTGGTAAATTTCTATTTATAAGTTGACGTACACGTACAATTTTAGTTTGTAAATCAATTACATCATCTACATCAACTAGAGCGCAACAAATCGACCTCCCAGCAGTAACATCACTGCGCTGGGTTAACCGAAATAAACGTGCGCGTTATTCAGGAAAAAAAGCAATAAGAGAATTTATGAAAACGCAAACATAATATACAACTTACCGAGTATGCTTAGATGGTTGAAAAGAAATCCGGAAGTGAGGCCTTCAACACCTGTATCACAGCGTATATACGTTTCCGCAGTAGTCTCTGACAACCGCCCGTTGCGGTGTATACAGTGGCGGCCATATAAATAGCACAGGTAAACTGATATGGATGAATTGGTAAATTTGTAAATGTTAACAAGTGATTTATTTAACTTAGCTTAACAAAAATATAGCAGATGGCATGCAGTTTATAATAAACACACATATTTTATAAACTTCAAGATAAACAAATTAAAAAAATAAATATATTATTTTTTAAGCGGGCATAGAAATAGCACACTCAATAACAATAACGAAATACTGCATTATTTATTTTTTTTATTCTTTTTTGCTTTTACGTGTAATATTTTGTTGGAAACCCTTTACAAGCCAATATTGCTGCATATTTTCTCGGCACACTTTCAACTAATTTTTGACATCTCTCTACAGGAATGTTATGCCAGGCTTCTTCAATAGTATTTCATAATTCGTCTAATGTCGCTGGAGATTTAGACTTTATAACAACCTCAACATCCCCCCATAGATTTTCTATGGGATTTAAATCAGGGCTCTGTGCAGGCCATTCTAACACTAGAATCTGTTTCTCCTCTAGCCACTGTTTTACGGTCTTCGCCGTATGATTGGGATCATTGTCGTGCATTAAACTCCAGGTTACTGGAAAAAATTCATCAGCATATGGTTCCATCGCATTTTATAAAATGTTGCGATAAACATACTGATCCATTTTTCCTGCAATTCTGAACATAGGCTCTACACCGCGCCATGACATAGAAGCCCATACCATTATGCTTCCTCCACCGTGTTTTAATGTTTTTATAGTGGACCCAGAGTTGAATCTCTGATTGATGGGGCGTCGCACATATATTTTTCCGTCAGACCCAACTCGGTTGTATTTGCTCTCATCTGTCCAAAGTGTAGATTTCCAGAAAGAAAACGGCTTTTCTTTGCGCATTTTCGCAAACTGTAATCTTGTTTTACGGTTTTTATTTGACACGAGTGGCTTTCGTACTGCAATACACCCATGTAAGTTAAATTCCTTCAGCCGACGTCGTATTGTTCTTCTCGATATATCAATATCAAATTGTTTATTAAATTCGGTTTTTATTTGTGTAGCTGTACGAGAAGGATCTTCTTGACTTAATCGACGAATAAGATTGTCTTGTTGTAAGGTTGTTTTACGAGGCCTAATCTTCCGTTTCTTGTTTTCTAAAGTTTTTTCCGTCTGAATATGCTTTATCGCATTTTTTATTAATTTACGTGAACAATTAAATGTTCGTGATATTTCTGAAATTGATATGCCCTTCTCTTTCATGGTGTAAATTAACTCTCTTTTCTTTGGTGTGCAATGTTTTCCTCGTCCCATTATACTGACACCTAGATTTTTGTTATTAATAAAACGTTAATTTTAAAAGTGGTAAGTACACCACTTTTTTGGTACAAAATAACTCGAACCGTAACACTATAATAGGATTCCACTACAGAACCGACAACTGTGTTGTTTATGTGCCTGCTAGAAAAGTGAAACTAATTTTTTTTTCATTGAATGCCGAATTATTGTTCTGGAATACGTAGCTAGGGGAAGTACACGCAACCTTCTCGGGGACTCTCACGCTAGTTTAATAAAAATTTAAACGGGAACAGCTTGAGCGGTTAATTCAAGTGAAATTTGATGCCTGTGCTATTTATGTGGCCGCCACTGTATATACCTGCCTGTACGCAGATAAACGTTCTACATATAGCGATTTCATATTCGCGTACTTAAAGTGGTCTTTGAATTTGTATAACGGATCTTCTGCAACACTATTGTTAAAAAGATGGCGTAATCTAAAAAAATCGACATTTTTACATAATATAGCATTAAATTTTTCTTCGACTGAAACAGCTTTTTCGTCATCTAAAATATATAGCACTGTTTGTACGTGGTCAACAATTTCACACGAATCCCGTAAGGACAACGAAGTGCTTTTCAATTTTTTTTTATTGTGTTGGCTTTATACTGGAACGTAATTGCCGTTAATAGTTTTTAAATCTGCTGCAACTTGAGGATTTTGGAATTGCATTTGACTTAGCTTTATTGCAGCTGCTTCTTTAGCGTCCAGTTGCAAAATCACCAATTTGATCTATTCAAAATGTTTAAATTAGTAGAATGCTGCTTCTAACCATGTACCCCATCGTGTAAGAATTAGCTGCGGCTGTTCCGGTATGGCGGGACGCTATGAACGAAATAGACAAATACGTTTCGGTGATTTAAGAAAAACTGCTTTCGCCTGTGCTATTAGTTGATCCACATGGGATAACATTTTCATGTAGTGTCTGCTACATGGTATAAAGCATGAAGCAGACATGTTATGCGCAGCAAATTCAGTTGAACAACTTTGAATGCAAAGCATAACCGCGGTAGCATCAGTAACCATCATTAAGACCTGCTTTGGTGAAATTTCAAAGTTGTCTATGTTCTAACTAACACATTATGAACAGCTTCGGTAGTACATCTTTGCTGCCTTTTACCGACTATTTACATTGTTCCTACACATATATGGTTTTATCGCAAACTAAACACCTGATTTCTTTACCATTATATACTTATTAAATCTGGAAATTTCTAGACGTTTTCAACATTTTTAATGCTTTCCGTTCAATTTCGATACTTATCAACTTCGCTCTGCGATGTGTGTTACGCATAACACACAGCATAGAAGGCTAGGAAGTGCCGACACGTCCCGTTAACCTCTCGCGGTTAAACAACAGTGGAAGGCAAGCGGCCCAGGGGGAGTATTGAGTAAGGGATTTCATCTCTGCATTCATGCAGATTATGATTATTTATGATACCTATCTCAGTAAAAGTGAATTGAAAAATTAGGATCATTGTTCATGGTATGCAACAATCATCTGCGAAAATTAACTCCAAGCCCACTATCACCGTCACAGCTCATCATGTTCAGTTATTGTTATTGTTATTTCCCAAGAGCGTAAATAGTTTGATAACATGGTTATAAAGTGCGATCATTGGCCTAATTTTGGACCACCCTGCATAAATATAAGATGAGCTTGGAAGCACATTTTCTATCCTAGAGTTTCATCCCAAAAAATAATCTTCTATCTACACAAATAACAATCGAATTCGGTGTGCAACAAAATGTAGAACACGCGGTATAGATGCTGGGTGTTTTATAAAAGAAATATATTTAATCTCAACCGAAATTGTACCTGTTCTATACATTGTACCTTTTTTTTACAGACCTTATTTATATGCTAAATAGGTAAATTATTTCGGTCAACGGTTGATGATGAATTCGTGTCCTCGAAACGGCCATCCCGGACTAATTATTATATGATTAATTAAAGTTGTGTGGTGCGTAGGTTGCCGATACTTATGTGTTGTTTACCATACTACGCCACAGTCCTTGCTATCATTATATTATAGGTAAATTATTGATTGCTTTTCAGCGGTGGTAATTAAGTGTCTTCACTTGTTTAGTAAATCTTTCTGTTGATTTAGGAACTAAATTCATAAAAGTATGTTAAAAAGCTTCACATCATTCTGCATAAAGGTTGTTCTTAAAGTGACACTGAAAAGTTAGTAGAAATATTCACCTACAGCAAATTCTACGTTAAAATAATAGTAATGTCGCTTTAGTTCATAATTTTTCACTGAAAAGAAAACGAAGGAGCTTTAGTCTACTGGTTGAGCTATATAACGCAATTAAAGCGAAAAGTGGAAAAAATCTCTCATTTAAGCTCCCGAACCTTCTCTTAGTTCATTCCTAGTATCTCTAAATCTACTGCTCTAAAGCTCTATGAAAAAATGACGACGACACTCGGGTAGTTCTTGTAATATTCGCAATTATTTTCATGTAATCTTCAAAGTGAAAACGTTATATGACGGAGGATGCATGTGTGCGGAGCGTCTGTAAAGTACTTGTTTCTGCAGCGGAAATAGGTCGCTAAATATGTAAATTATCTTTTGCAAAATGAATGTTTTTCCGCCAAGGATGCGGATGCTACGGAAAGCAATTTGCGTGCGTCGTGCAGTTTCTTTGTAAACGTTACGGAGAGTATTGCACTTGTATAGGTTTGCGTTCGTTAGGCGGCATAAATATGATTACGGCAGTATACATATATGAAGTTGTCCGAAACCGAAACTTGCCTATGGTGAGCAATGGATTTAATGATCTTCGAGGGTGTGTGTAATTCAACTACATGTCAGAACTCTTCGGCCAAAATACATTTTTATATAAGAATAGGAACTATTCCTAAAGAAATATATGGTTGCATTCCATTCAACATTCGTCGAATATATACATCTTTAGCGTGTCGACGGAGTTTAGCGTGAAAACTACCAAGGATGAAGAAATGAGATTTTGCTTACATGCATAGTATGCCACATCATATTTTGTAGAATTATTCACGAATATACACCTGCGTAGTGATACAGTCAGAAAATGCGGAAAAGCCTGTATCATATGGGAACTTTTTTATTTCTTTAGTTAGTTTTCTTCGTCAGCATTAGCTAGAAATTGGGGGTTGATTTTAAAAAAAGGGAAAATTCGATTTACTTTGTTATTAAGAAGGTTTATTTCCTCAAATTAAATCATTTTGCATAGAAAACTTAAGGATGCCCTTGTACTATTTTCATATGCTCGTAACTGAAAATGTTGCTAGTGGAGTCTTACCGAGTTAAAAAGTTAGAAGATACTTCTGATTTTCATGATCATTAGAAATTTTGCTTCAAAGAAATTTTTTTCGATAAAACTTAAAATATTAGAACTTAATAAAAGTCATTATCTATTCGCAAGTTGAATAAGAATACAATTGCAAGCTTTTCGACATATTTTATCAGGTAAGTGTTAGTTTCTCTACAGAGTAATTTTAACTTAAGCGATAAAAATGGGACCAATAGCGATATGGCAAATATTTTTAATGAGACATCCACACAAATTTCAACAAATTTAAGAGAACCGTTGTTTCACTGGATGTGATGAACATAACCGTTGCTGCTATTTCTGACAAAACAGAGAGAAAGAAGACATATTTACATATTTAAACCCAAATTTATCAACATGCTAAAAGTTTGGGATTTTGATGAAAGGTTTAATTTTTGTGCATGATTCAGATAAACTCGTCGACAGCCACTCTTTTGCCAAACAGATAGCGGCACAGTGTCTTCTCAGAACTGTAGATGGCGGCCGACTGAAAACCTCAAATTTATAACAGAATGCAGGATCAATATTCCTTCAAAACCAATGTTTGGTGCGGTACATTTAATTGGACTCAACAACCATAGATACACAGTACTCTTGGTGTACCAAACTATTTAAATCATTTATTTGGGGCGAAATGGATTAACAGATACTAGGGATACCCATTGCCAGCAAGATCTCCTAACTAAACGTCAATGGATTTTTCCGGTAGGGGTATCCGAAAGAGAAGCATCTCACAAAAGCCCATTTCAATCAACTAGAAAACACAATAAAGGATGTTTACCTAGAAATACCTTCCAGATTTTTAGTTAGCGCATCAAGAGAATTTTACAAAAGAACCGTTAAATGTATTGAAAAGGAAGGGCGACACACATAAATGTACTGTTTTAATTTATAAATAATTAATTGTATATACTTGAATTATTGCTTTAAACCAGATAATGTACATTAAAAGACTCCATGTTACTCAAGCTATTTATATCATTGGAAATTTGGAAGTTTTTCCTAAAAAATATTGGTATCTTTTTTCTTAGTTTCTTACTAAGTATATAATCTAAAAGTCTTGTGACTTAAAATTAATGTACTTCATAAAGTTATCTCTTTGCTCTCATTGCGTTTTAATATTGGTTATGGCTCGAATATTGTAATTTGATTCATTTATATGTACATTATTAGTTATTGCGTTCTGCCTTTACCTTGTTGTCAATTATATCGTTTTGCTGCTGTTATTTTCTAAAAAAAAACTATCTTTAACTAAAATGATTTTCTCGACACAGAAGTTTATAGACATGGTATTTAATCTTTGCACTTATTACAACGAAAATCCACTCTTAACATGAACACAAGAATACCAGCGAAATATTCCTTGCGGTGTTTTCCTTTGGCGTACTATAAAAAAACGTTGTTTATACGCCACACTTTACAATTCATTTATACAAATTTGCCCTGGGTGTGCTAGCCCCGAAGTCGAGAGTGCTACCCTCGCAGATTCTGTGGCAAAGACTGCAAAAATTCGATGGTCGATACAGCGACATAATTCGACAATCTCATCTTTAATTAGATACTCTCATCCGAACAAGTTAGCACCCTCTACAATATCAGAAAATATCCAGCAACGAACAAGAAATTGAAAATAATAATAATTTTGTATAGCATAAGGGTCCTTCTTGCTTTATAAATAATCTAAACAATTTGCATAAAAAAGAACAATTGAGCAGAGGTAAGTATTATTTTTATTATCTCACAATTTTAAAACCAAGCGAAACGTACTTAATTACATATTAAAATTATCGTACATAAGAATGTGCTGGGAATAAATATGACAATGCATTCTTTTAGGTAAGTGAGACGATAAATATACGCGTAATATCAAAGCCACCATTTGATATTTAATTTTTGTTTGAAAATCATTGTTAGATGCCCCACATATCGAATATTACAAACGTATTTTCCATAAAAGTGTATATCTTCAGAACTACTGCAAATAAATATGACCTTATTGGTACCATTTTGAATGGTAAATAAAATTGCTAACAATATCAAAAAAATATAAGTTCTATAAAAAAAAATAGAAAAAAAGCGTTTGAATTTCGATTTAACGCCATGCATATATATTTTTAGGTAATACCACCTTGAAACGTGCAGAGTGTTTGCCCCTAAATTGTTAACAAGAGGGTTTTTTTTCGCGACACTACTGTTTTTAAATTAAGTCTTAAAACGTCAGAGTTTGCAACTGCCAAAATGTTAATAAAATTCGCATATAGCAATCCATTTTAAATTAAAAACGAATTGAACGCGGTTGGGAAAATGTAACACGCCCTGTATATTTTTAAATAATTTTATAAGATACGCTAGCGTAAATTACATACGTACAATAAATCCCATCTTTGGTAGTTTTCACGCTACATTCTATCGACACACACGGTATATTACTTTTCATTAAACGAACTCAATGGAATATATTTTTTAAAAATAACAGTTGTATTAGTTTCCAGTTGCCCTACATTTGTCCTTTGAAGTACGCCCAAGCAACAATATAATCGATATTTGCTGAGAAATATTTACAATAGCACGCAATATAGCAAAACCCATTGTAAAACTATGATTTTTAGTAGTCACAACTGTATTATGAAGTGATGGTTTTTGAAAAATGATGACACACTTCAATGATATCTTTATTAAAAATTATTTTAATAAACATAACATTTAATTATTATTAAAAATTATTTTTTCCGACAAAAATCAATTCTATTATTTTCCGAGTACAATGTTATCTCTCAGTTTAGGTTATTTTCTTACCGTTTATAAGATACAGAGTGCCTTTTTAGGAAGAACTAACATAAAGCAATAGACCGTCTCAGTGGCCGAACAGTTAGCAATCTTGCATTTCGATCCGAATGACGAGGATTCAAACCCCGACCGAATTGGTTGGTTTTTAATTACGGATAAAATACGAAGAGTGTCTTCTTTGCTGATAAGGAAGTGAAACACCATGTACCATGTCAAATCGCAGAATACAGCAAGCATTACCTTTCCAACAGACAGATCTGCAGCGCCTTAAGAGGAGGCCCGGTTTACGCCATTTTTTGGATTCACTTTTGGTTTGAGGATTGAAACAAGGAATCCACGTTTCGCCAGTAGTTATTATCCGTTGCCAAAATTCATCACCGTAACGGGCTAACGGCTATAGAAATTGACGGCAAAAAGTGTCAGACCTATTAAGTTTCAGTTCCGCTCCCAACAGTCTTGGCACCCAGCGGGCTGAAACCTTGTTTGCGCCATGTAAATTGTCATGTATCTATTTCTAGACGTACACTAATTTATCGATAGTCATTCGCTTGTCTTCTTTCAGTATGTTGTCCACGACAATAGTATTTCTTTCGTTTGCCGACGTACTCGGACGACTACTGCGTGGATCGTTATCTAATGATTCTACCAGTTTGAAAGTGATCGATCCACCGATATACACTACTTTTAGATTCTGCAAACTCACTAAACACTCCTTGCAGACGTTGAATAATTTCTGAAATTTTCACACCTTCTTTCCCTAAAAAGAAAATTATTGCTCTTTGAGATTTAACCGCGTTTTTCAGGGTTACAAAAACAATCCTACGAAAACACGTCTATATCAGTCGAACACCTTACTTAACTGAACTATATTGCACTAAATAGCTGCATAAACATTTCAAGACTTGTCTATTGCCAATAGAATTACCTATAAGTTCCGCGTAAGTTAATTTCCAGAATTTTGGAAACATCGCTCGTAACTTGCAGTGCTTGAGCTGAAGCTTTCTTTTTCGAATACAAGTCCAATGTTAACATTGCTTTGAAAGCTTCCTTATTTTATGCCCTCTTGAATAGTAGGGCATACGTTAGATGATTAATCAGATATTGTGTTAATAAGGAACACTAAAAAACCCAAAATGTGTTTATTAATGTTAAGTAACAACATAATCAATTTATTTAAATATCTTGCTTAAAGTGCCCTCCTTCATGGCAAGACGATAATCTTATCCTCGGTTCTCTTCAAGTGTAACTAAAATGAGATCGAGTAAAGCAAATAACAACAACACAGCGTAATAACAAAAACAACAATAATAGCAGAAAAAAACAGACAGACAAGACCCCATTAATGTCAAAAATTAGATTACCGAGTTACTCATCGTCTAGGAGACGGGACATGAGAATGTGAGATGAAGGTAGTGGCCCTTATCGCCCAATACTGATTTTATTACTTTGTCATAGTTCATGTTGCATATTCGAAAAGGCATAAAATAAGTGATTTTAAAATTGGAACAAAACAAACTTAAAAAGTATGTCGGTGTTTTTTCCTAATAATTTCAGATGTTGCAGATGTTGCAGATGTTCAGATTAATTGCCTCTGTTCAAAGCAAAATGCATTAAATTACTATAAAAAAAACTTTTTTGAGTGACATCGCAAAAAAATTAGAAAGTGCTATTCACGTTTCATGGTCAATTTTTACCAGAAAATCGAAATTCAAATGTTTTAAGATATGGTGGTTAATATAGCTCCTCTATCGGCTGTTCAAAATACCAAAACACCGCTCTTTCAAACACCCTGTAAACATACTTTACAGTGTAAGAAAATATACGTACATACATAAATGTTTTAATTACATAAATCATAGTTATAGACAAAACAATTGCTAGAAATTACACCTATTTTGAACAAATATTATCATTGCTCATCAAGTTGGAAAATTAGCTAATTAAAAAAAAAATACTTTTGTTACGCAACGAATCCATTCAACAGCGACATTTTCACACCGCACCTCGTGAATGAATACTTCCATTCATTGATGAATGGATTACATAAAAATATCAACATTAACACCTTTACGATTTACATACATAGATACAAACACTTTTTATATGGGTATCCACGCTGCAATGACATACGCATATGGAATCGGATCTGAAAGAGAATGATTTCTTTAAAATTCTCGCGCGCTATAGCCTTCTCTGAATTGAATGGATAACCAGGGAATAAAAAAGCAAGAGACGAAGAGAAAAAACACGCAAGGATGAAAAAATTAACAAAGTGTGAGCGGAAATGGAACGTAGTGGGCTGATTTCTTCGGGTAGGCCGTAACAACAGTTTCTTGTTCGGTCAGATTGGTCGGTCCCCACGGATTTGAGAAATGAATGGGCCATGTCTACTTTATGTATTACAAATATGTAAACATGTAGGCTTACGATATGGCGTATGCATAAAGAATATGTAGCTGGAGAGAATACTTGGTTTTATGAAAACTAGTGCTGAGGTATTCATTATGCTTTCTTTAAACAATTTAAGAATACACGTTTTCACTAGGGAAATAATTACTCAGGTAGCATCAAGCAAGTCAAATGTAAAGATTCACTTATGAAATGCTCCTGTAACAAATTCCTTTGAAAACAATTCAACGGTAAGGGTAAGATATAAATCTCTTGAATTATCCAATTATTGAAATAAGAACGTAGGCTTCCACGGCCAGAATCAGTTAAAACTAAGCGTATTCCAAGTTTGAACCGAAAACTCGACGTTTCGCCCACAATCATATGGGGCTTCTTCAGGAGAAGGAAAGGTAGTAGGCAATAGTTAGCACGGTAACTCAACCTGTGAACCACGATAGACTCGAAACTAACTAGGCGGGAAACAGTTGACTACGCAGCAGCGCTTTGGCGTGGCTTATACGTTGAGTTACCTTGCTAACTGTGGTCTGTCTCCTAAAGAAGCCTCATATCATTGTGCGCGAAACGTGAAGTTTTCGATTAACCATGACACAATCCAAACCCGGAACATGTTTAGTTTTATCCAATTATTGAATTACTTCACTGTTTAAATTGCTTGGGCAAGTTTAACAAAGCTTGTAAGTTATCTAACATCCGAGAGTGCGTAATCACTCGGAAACCGTATCATGCTCATGTTCCGGATGTTTCTTAAAAATCATCTGAAGACTATTTTTAGGAAATCTCAAAAAGTAAATAATTTTTACACGAGGTAACCTTACATACAAAAGTGGGGTTACAAAAGACACGGTATGAACGCATGGCGGTCAATATCTGATCATCTACTAAAAAAAAGTTACAACACATTGAATAGATGAATGAGAGAATGCATATGAAGGTTTTTCGGGTTTTTAAAAAACAGTTTCTGACACCAGGGCAGCTTTTATTTGTGTACTCTGTAACACAATTAATTAATATTAAACACAAGAATCATAATAACATAATTATTATATGGATTTCTCTTAGAACAACAAATATAACTTTCGGTAGTTAAACGGGCAGAGTAACCACTTACGCGCGAGAGTGATCCCTTAATACTCTCTTGAGGCTCGAGCGCCAACCCCTTTTATATGTTTCAAATGTGCTGACTAAGATATCTGTCTACTTTATATACTTTTGCTATTATCAAGGGTTACAACAATATACACAATACGTGGTTAATAATGTCGGGATACTCGAACGTGTAAATCTACTGATCTACTGATGAATTCATCAGTCCGTTGACTATCTACTTTAAGCTCATTTATAACCCCGATGAAGCTTTAAAATAAAAGCGAAATATTAGTAAAATTTAAAGGGGTTTTCAAGTTTCTTCGAAACTTTAGTCTTCATCCTGGCATTATTGCTACTGTTACCAATAACGAAAGCAATTCAAGGAATTTGGCGTTACCATTTCCATCTTTAATTCGGCTGATTTATCAGAAAACGATATAACTGAAGATGGCATAAAATATCTACCCTAGAAAATAACGTCGATGATCAAGAGGTTCGATGAGAATTCGAACGGAATCTACCGTTCAGAGTGTGCTTCTCATAGGTTGAACTCATGTGTCTTAAGTGATGCTAATCGTGATATAGACGGAAATTACACTTATAATAATTTCAGATATACAGGGTGCGCCAGAAACACCTGCCGGTTTTTTACATAAATGAATACCCCAGGGGAAAGTGTAAAGATTTGTTTATTCGCAAAGATACGTTGTAATTGTTAGGGAGAATTAATGTGTATCACTATTTCTTGAAAATAACATTTGGTAAGTGTCTGCCATGTCGAATAATACACTGCCGTAGTCTGTCCGGCAAAGATAACATACCTCTCTGCAACATATCTTGTGGAATCTCTTGAATGCACTCACGAATGCGATCTTTTAACTCGTTGATAGTGGCTGGGCGTTGCTCATAAACCTTCTGTTTCAAATAAGCCCATAAAAAATAATCTGGTGCTGTCAGATCGGGCGACCGAGCAGGCCAATTGACGTCCCCAAACCGAAAAATGACTCTGCCCGGAAACATTTCTCTTACCACTCCCATGGAAACACGTGCAGTGTGAGTTATTGCTCTATCGTGTTGGAACCATACGTCACGACGACCATTCACTTCATGATACTTTAATTTACTGTTACAGTACAGCCTTCATGTTAAAAAAAATGCGGACCGATAATGCGCTCAGAAGAAACAGCGCACCATACTGTCACTTTTTCGCTATGCGTAGGACGCTGCATCAATTCACACGGGTTGTCTGGACCTCAGAAACGACAATTCTGCGTGTTTACATATTCGGACAAGTGAAAATGGGCCTCATCTGACATCAGTAACCTGTTCACAACGTCCTCGTCACCTTGCAGAAGTTCCAGGAACTCGTTGCAAAATCGAAGACGCGTCATCGTGTCACCATCAGTAAGCTGATGGACAACTTGGATCTTATACGCATGGTAGTGAAGATCTTTGTGAAGGATTCGGCGACCACTGGTATCCGCCAACCCAAATGCAATAGCGTGCCGCCGAGCTGAGCGTCGAGGACTACGCAAGATGGCGTCCCGTACACGATTCACATTTTCCGGCGTACCTATCGAATGAGGACGTCCTGCAGGTTTGCTGTCCTTTACAGTTCCCTCTTGACGCCATTTCGATACCCATGGCAATAGAGTATTGCGACTAGGGGCATCACGTCGACCGAACTTGCGTTGTGCAGCCATGATAGACTCTGTCTTTATAAAGTCTTCTACCGCCGCAATGCGGCGTTGCACGGACCAGCGCTCCATCTCAACTAAACTGCACAGGACAGAGACCGTAACGACATACAGTATTGTACTGGCGCGTGTTGACCGTTCGAAGAATAACCATTGAAAAACCGTCAGGTGTTTCTGGCGCACTCTGTACATCAAAAAACAATTTAAAAGTGCGATACTGTATGGAATGCCGCTAGGCGACCCAAATTCGCGAACACTGCATAATAAACTGATGTTCGATTAAAGTAGCCCGCTAATAAAAAATTAATAAAGATTGATAAACATTTTCTTTCTGTATTTTAATTAACTTTTAGTTTGCACCATTATAAGCAATTAGCAATGCAGAGCATGCCAAATTAACTCGCATCCCTCAGTTTATTGTTGAGTTTAAACTACGTTTATGTTACTTAAAGTACTAAACGTTCCACAAGAAAATATGAACAATGCTTTAAGATGGATATTCTAACAGAAAAGTGGATAGAATCTGCAATATATCTCACAGTATTATTAACAAAGTGGTAATATGATTCCATAGAAGTGATGGTGTATGGGTTAATCATGGAGGAGGCCGTCGGAGAATAACAACTCCTGCAAAATCAGCATTTAAAACTCCAGGTCAGACGAAATAGCATTCAGCAGTCCAGGCCGTTGAATAACGATCTTCGTGCAGCTACGGGAGTGGTTGTATCTAATCTGATCGTTATAAGAAGGAATTTCGTTTGAAAAGCAGAAGAAGAGCCACATGCTATTTGCGAGGCAACACACAAAGATCGCTAAGAGGCAATGGGCTGCCGTGGCGGTCCAACTTCGCCCCACATCATCCTGATAGAGTTTTAGTGTGGAGAAGGTGCGGAGGTGGGAGTGTAACTGTTTGGAATGGCATATCTATAAACGGTCGCACCCAGCTAATGGTTTTGAGAAACCAATCCATGAATTCAGGGAAGTATAGAGACTTCTGTACTCTGCCGATCGTTGTGCCATTTGCACGAAATTTTTGAAGGAAATTTCATATGTGTGGACGATTCTCGCCGCATTTTCTTTGACGTGTCCAGATTCATTCTACATTCTGCTAATCGTTGGGTCATTTTCACGAAATTTTGAAAAAAAGTTTGTATTTGTGGACGATAAAGTTCGCCCTCATCGAGTCCGCATTATGAATGACGTAATTGTTACCAATAATATCGAAAGAATAAATGGCCCCCTATTTCTCCAAACTGTAATTGCCTCGAGCATCTTTGTAACAAACTTGATTGACACTTGCCATCTCGTCCTCGTTTTCATCCTCCCGTAACGATGGATGAGTTTGCAGAGGTGGTGCGACGAGAATGGGAAAGAATTCTGTTAGGATTTGTCAATACACCCAGCTTGTGAAATACTAAACTACACTAATTGTTAGAGAAATGAAAGAAATGTATTTAAAATATGTACTTTGCATTGATTCCTCAAACTTACATACTAATGATTTATTTAATTACTCTTTACAACATCCGTTTAAAGTTATCTTCTAGCTGAGTCCCAATCCGGTTCTATAATATACTCCCTATTTTGCGGCGTCGGTAGTGGAGGTACGTACTTCCACAATGGCTGATTCAATAGCATCCCCGTACCATTCGGAAACAAATTCATCACGTGCAACCAATACAAGCCGTGCGCTAGGAACCAAGTAAAAAGTACCAACTCCCTTTCGTACCTCAGTTTATGTCTTTGCGGCCATACGAAAATCAAACCCTTCGGTTGCGATTGCTTGAACGTATTGGTGATTTGGTTGACTCTGTTGCGCTTATGGTGTCTATGAACGTGTAATTTGGAATAGGTGATCGGTCTCCAACCGTTGGTGCTTTGTTGCATCTGCTGGAAATCGTTGAAGCGATCGTATTTGTTTGATTGGTCTAGGTAAGCGTCCATCGTTCGAAAGCTTTATTTCGCCACCATTTCCGCGATCGCGAGATATTGTGAAAAGACAATTACATGGGATTTGATGCAAGTACACAAACTAATGAGCAATGATTCGTGTATCGGACATGTTTGACAAAAAGATTAGAATGTGTGACATGACACAAACATTTGACATGTCAATGCTAGATATGATGTACGATGTGATATGTGTACAAGATTCGCCTATTAGGTCTCTTTAAATATTAAAAAATATTCATAAATTTCATAAATTCATAAATTGCCCGTTTGGGGTCAGCAGTTAATGGAGAATCCAGAATTATGTGAAGCGCTTTTGCTTATCCCTGTGCCTTCTCTACCTTTTAGGGCGAAGTACTTTTTTATATATCTCTATATTTTCCTCTGTCCTATTATTTTCTCCGTCTAAACGTTCCGCAGTCTTTTATTTCTCTTTCTGTTTATTTCTTTTGCCTAATAAATTCTTCTATTTCCTCATTTCCCATGTTTTGCAAATGAGCAAGCCATCATAATTATTCCTGTTATATCGTTGTTTTTATTGAAATTATTAGTTCCAGCTGTTTTCTGAATGCCCGACTTCATATTATCTTATCCATTTCACCTTCCCAAGAGTCACATTTCTGCCTTCTTATGTCTGTCCATTACATTTTCATTGCTGTCCAAGAAACTTTTGACCTGTGTATGCGATGTTATTTTTTTCTTGCTTCCAGATTACAGTTGCGGATTATTCTTTTTAAAAAAGGATGTCAATTATGTCATCATTCCTACGAATCTAACCGCAAGTGAGAAACAAAAAACAATCTATACCAATATGAAAATTGTTTCTTTACTTAAAGAGTAATTTTCAAACAGATAATAAAAGTGATTTTAATAAGCTTTATCACGACGTTAATCCTCTCCTAAGTTTAATAAGCTTTATGAAAATTATGCCACGTTTTAATATCTGATACATGGTATTGACCACACTGTTTTGGTACTTTTATATCCTTTATAATTGGCTGTCCCTAAGTGATGAAAAGTGCCTATAATAAATTGTATTGAAATGTATTATATTTTTTATATATTACCAGCTATAAGAAATACAGCTTGATTCATTTTCAATCCTCGCCATGGGGATATCGCTTATTATTGGAGACTTAAATTTGGCGAAATTGCTAGATTTTGTTTTGATTATGAAACCGATGAAAAATGGAACTGTGACAAGTAACGTTCGAGATCTTTACTTCTTGAGCTTTAATTTGGCTTTGCAAAAAAAAACTACAGACACATTCTCAAACCTGCTTTCGATCTTCTGTCTAATGGTGGACTAAACATTTTTACATGTTTCGGTTCTTTCTGATCTTCAGCAACTTTTTTTTTTGTTGTCGACACCATATTGAATTTTGACACCGTCACAAAAAAATTTTTCTTCTAAAACCGAAACGAAATTAAAAATTTCAAGTATACCATTAAACAGAAGATAGAAAGTAGCCTTGAAAATGAGTTTCTGGTATTTTCTATAAGGCCAAATAAAGATGCTGGAAGTAAAATACATATTTTTCGTTACGTGTTTTTATTAAGATCTCGAACATCATTTGTTACAGGTCCATTTTTTCTTCGAGTTGATAACAAGTACAAAATTTACGAACTTTGTCAATTTGACACCCACACTACTACTAATCCAATCGGACAAATTGCTTTTTAATCGACTTCCTACAAATTCATTTTAATTAATATTAGTAACCATGGTTGAACTAAATGAACACGCTATTGATGCTTGTTGATTTTGCAGATAGAAAGAGATCTTTGCAACAAGCTACCGATTTGTTTAATCAATCATTTCCTGACAGAGTTCCTCCAATTTCAAAGTCAACAACGAAGTATCTCGAAATTTACGCAAGTTTAATGAAACGAGAACTGTAAAAAATATTCCTGACTGAACGAAGAAGAACAGCCACGAAGAGAATGCACTTAATGTAGTGAAACATGTGCATAAAGAATCTAAAACTTCAATACCAAAATTTGCTTTAAACAACGACATTAGCCACATATCTGTAAAAGGGTTACTGAAAACAAAAATTCATCCATATAATGCGGAATTACACCAAGAATTAAACAAAGATGATCCTGATAAACCAATGCAATTTTGCAAGAAATGATGTATGTAATTGATGGTAATAATATGTTAATTAACAACATTGTGTTTTCCAGCGGAGCAACATTTTATTTAAACGGATTTATAAATCGACACAATTGCCGCTATTGGTCGGATCATAATCCACACTAGATGAAAGAAGCTCACACGAATTATTCATAAAAGCTGAATGTTTAGGCCAGCATAGTTAGAGGAAGAATCATTGGAACATTTTTTATGCGAGAAACGTTAAATCGTGATCGTTATTTACAGCTTTTACAAAATCGCATAGTTCCAGAATTAATTGGATTGTGTCCCAATCGTGCAAATCAGCTACAATTGTCAGAGAAAATCTGATACCAGCAAGATGGTGCTCCACCACATCACACTGCTAGAGTTATGAGAGAGATGGGTAAATCGAAGAGGACATATTAGTAGCTGATGCGATCACCGGATTCGTCTCCGGATTTTTTTTCTTTAGGGTCATTTGAAATCGATGACGGACCTACCTCAATTCCTCTAAGAACTAGAGACCGAATCACAACGGCTGTTCAAGAAATAACGCCTCAAGTTATCCAAAACTCTGTAAGGTCATTTGCTGACAGGTTGGGATACTGTCTGAGAGGCTTAGGTTAGGACTCGTGTTTTGTCGACTCCGCCAGTAGGCAACACGAACCCTTTCTTATGAGACGAATAGACACGAGTCTATCTAGTCGCTGCAAAAAAGTAATAATTTCACCTGCCTTGGTTATTTCTAGTTATCAGTTTGAACAACTATTCCAAATAAATGTAGAATTTCTAATGCTTTGGTCACTTTTAAAATATCGGTGATTTTGTATTAAATAAATAATTACCATTCAATTTTATTTTTCTCTTATAAAACAGTAAGTCGCAAACCCACCAAACCTTATAATAATAGATTCATAATAATCATATCTACCCGAAAGAAAATATAAATATAGGGTGAAGCATTTAAAATATTAACCGATGACGTCATATCTTTAAAAATATGACATAAACGGAAAATTTGTAAGCGTCATTAGATAATCAAAAATATGTACAAAAACTTTTATTCAAGTCAATTTCTAGTGCAGTTCATAATTAAGCCATAAATCTAGTGTTTCGCCCATTTAGCCCAACCCTGTGTAATAAATAGTACATTTTAAATTACTAACGACTAAATTGGTGTGGAAGATTGCCTAAAACAATGACCGCAAGTTGGCCGCGTTCACCAGGCTGTTTTTTTATTTTATTATTCATGTAGATTAATTATAGGTAATCCGCAACCACTACCTCTTTGAAAAAGTTGCAGCTGATAAAATTGAATTTTTGAAAGATATATCAGGCAGAGCGGGCAGCCTTGAGGCCTTGTGGACATTATAAAATTTACCTAAAATAGCGTGGATTTATATTAACTTGTGTGTAGAATTTTAATTATTACTGAACAAATATGTTCTAAGAGTTCACCGGTTTGCTCCATTTTGAAAAATAGTTGGTTGCACTTCTATACTAGTAGAACTAGTATGCTTCCAGACAGAATAAGTACTGTAAATAAATCGTAGGCTACAAATAGAATAGCAGATAGAGACAGGATTTCAAACGGCAAGCATTAAAAATAATGTAGAGAGACTAATTCAAACGACTTCAGTTCTATTTGTAGCAAGAACGAAATGCCTTTGAGCAACAAAATAGGATTTATTGGCCATATAGTTTCGACGCGTAAACTTCAAACAAGGATTCAGTAGATACCTACTCGAAGTTATTCTAATCGATTTGTGTTGCGGCTCAAGGAACTGACGCGTTCCGGCTTTAAACGTCTGACAGGACGACCGAAACAGCGAGTTATCGGATACAGTTCTCGCTCTCCCAACTTTCTACATAGATTTCCCAATACGGCACTATCGCACCAAGTTTCTATCTGTGTACGTAAACCGCAAGTAACATCAAGCACGTATTACGTTGTAAATACATTATAAAACACACTTGGATGGGCTTACAACGAAAACTACACATGTACGTATATGGGACCAGCATAAGAGAAAATGATGGGATAAGACTGAGAAATTGCAATTTCACGTGCAATTTTCCGCTGTGACGCTTCGGCGTACGGAAATTACGAGTGTACGACGCGCTGACGAGGATATTTACTTACGAAATGACATGAGTATTTTAAGGAATTATTACGTAGCATTATGTATTACATATGGCTGGATTCGAGAGATGTCTGTCTAGAAGAAATAGTGTTGCGCCAGAGGTTCCGGTTTTAACAGCGAAATAAGGAAGTGAATCGTAATTTATATTATGGTAATGCGCTAGAAACTGTTTGGGATATATCTGGGAACTCGCGGAGGTCACTATTTACCGATGATCTTGTCATAAACTTGGTGTTTGTGTCTTTTTTTTGCATCTTTATGACAAAAAAAAATTTTTACACCATTCCAATTATATTTTATTTGTATTTAAAAATACATATAAGAAATGGGCTATATTGAATACAATAATGTTACTTATACTCCAGCTGAGCTTAGTAATTTATTACTTTGCAAATTACGCGTGGTGTATGAAAAAAAAAAACATTTCTTATACTTGCTTGCTGCACACAAACTAATGTTAAAGCAGTATCTTATCTACAAAATCATCTGTTTTATGGTAGATATATTTCATATTACGTTCATGTCTTACTGTTTATAAGAATATAGGAGAATTAAAATACTCTAAATTACAAGCATTTTAAAAACATCAGTGAGTAGTAAGCCTGCAGAAACGAGTTGCCCTTTACGAAATTAGCAGAGACTAGACGGATTCGCGCTTATTCATCTCATGAGAATGGGTTGGTGTTGTTTACTGGTTTCCCCGAGAGTCGACAAAATACGAGCCTGTCTAGTCTCGGCTAATTACGTGAAGTGCACGGAAAGTGTACTCGTTTCTGCAGGCTTAGTCAGTAGGTAGGTAGTAGGTTACGACCCAGAAAAATATAAAATATTGCAGATGGAAGAAATTAAAGAAGCTGGTAGCGCAATATACCTCGCAATATAAGTATGAAATACAATCAGGCTTTAAGTTTCATACAGTATTAGTTATTATAATTGTGTTCAATTTAAATTATCATAAAAATAGATTGCGTTGGTGTATGTAGGCGTGAAGCACTGATCATTATTACAAGATTGTAATGCTTAAAGCAAAGAATAATACGTTTGTGAAACCGCAACTTATACATTTAATCGTTTGGTAAAAAAGAATCCTTGGTTTATGATTGAAAAATATTATTCATTAACATTTCTTCCTTATATTTTGCAATGGTAATTGCATATATGCTTCCACTGGAATTAACACTACTAAAAAATTGCCTAAAGTAATTTCAGCTTTTCTCAAACCGCCAAAATCTGAGCTATATAGTAGGCATTATTTTCGACGTTCCAGTTAGCCAATACAGGTAGCGATTTGATCACAATAGAAGATGGAAGCCGAAGGTTACATTGATTTGAGTGATAGCAATAAATACCCATAACTCTTCTCAAATTCCTATAATAGTAATATAATCAAAGTCAATATTAAATAAATATACGGTAAATTACGGCAGGCTAGGTTTTTGCACTATTACCGTTCCCGGAAGTTTGGCCAAGGGGGAAAGTTTTACAAAACCTTAATTTAATAAGATTTATTGCATTCAACGATCATAACCCTAATTTGTGACCTGCAATGAGGGTGTTAGCGACAGAAGAACTGAATTAAAGAATAAGCACCGAGATTTGGTTACTATCCCCTTTCTTCATTCCAAGTCGCACAAATATTTGGGTTTATGTACACGTTTTAGGACCCGCCCTTTTTGCCCTATTTGCACCTAATTGTTGTCCTCTACTTATTAGTCACGTCTTATTAACGATGTTAGTTTTTGTTTGAATATTATTGTGGTAAGCGGTATTATAAGGTAATAACAATGTTCGAAGTGCCCCGCGGTAAATCAATAGGCATCGATAAACGATCCAGCATGACAACTTTGTATGAGGAAGGTTATTCGCGTTAACCGCGTCGACAATAAAATATACCATTTCCCGATATCAACAAACAGGCGATTTGGAAAACCGTGACTACTACGAAATGTTAGAATCGCATGCCATTCCTTCTGGGCTGCGAGTAATCGTACAAATTATGACATGGCCAGCGCAGAATCCTGATCTCAATCCTATTCAGTTACTGCGAAATCAACTCGATAGAAGAATCCGAATTGTCGGTCCTACTTCTAAAAACAATACTGGAACTCTAACAAGAATTTCAAGCATTAAATAATAAAATGTTGCATATCTTAAGAAAGTCAATTTCATACACGTTTATGTGCGAAAACATTTTTCGTATGCAAACTACAATACAGATATTTTTTTCCATGAGATAAGCAAACTGTATTTTGAAATGCCCTTTTTTGTCGGAATTTTTTGATAGTTTGATATGAATACGTTAAAATGCTCCAATTAAGGAACACCAAGAAGAATAACGTATTAAATTGCAATTATAATGATAAATAATAAAGATGTTTATTATTTCAAATTAGTTTTTGGTACATTGTAGCTAATTAAGTACATGAAATGGTTTGAAATAAACTTTGTGTAGGTTCACTCCTTAATTATCACGAGCTTTTTTTTGCGTTTTTCTTGCAAGCATTTGCAATCCAATGATCCGTGCGATCAGATCTAATTGCTTCTGTAATCAATTCTGTATCAATTGGTTTCAATCACTTGAATCTACCATCTCCAGCAATATCTGAACCGTATTTCCAAAATAATTGGACTTCAGTGCTCTAAATTTGCAAATAATCAATTTTGGAACCTTAATTTGTACATCTGTGTATTTGTGAAGCATTATGGACAGCAATTTCCATACATAATAGAATTCATCCACAATCACTTTTTAAATCTTCGGACACCCGGAATCGACCAATATTTTCGTTCAGCCTGTCTAAATCGAATAAAAGTGGAACTTTAACAAATTTGTCGTTTGGTGCCAATTAATGTTTGCATAATTGATCAAAACAAATATATTTCGGCGCACTGCGTTTGCAACACTAGGGTTGTAAGTTTTTGTATCACAATCCTATCCAACTATAGGTCTAGGAAAATTTAAACGCTTAAATAACAACAAAATTGCAATTAAATATTTGGCTTCATTTGCATTTATATCGAAATGGTAATTTCATATAAACCAAAATATATGTAGCAAACATAGTTTGAAGAACTCCCAAACTTCATACACACTACTGTGCTTTGAAGTTAGGATAGCTATTAGAATTTAAAAAAATCAAACTTTTCAATATTCAATACTCTTAGTATTGCTGTACAAAGTTAGGACAACAATAAAGTATTAAAGACGGAAATCCTCCTCAGAAAAAATTTTATAGAGAGAAATTTCGGTTTATCGTAATAGCGAGTAATAAAATCATTAGAAACGATATTTAATGAATGGCCAATAAACAGGTTTACAATAGAGGGGATGCATCTACGGAGTCGTAAAATGTTACTTGTTGTAGTACGGAATAATTCTTGTCATACTCGCTGTGAATCATTCTGTTAGTAAACTAGATTCGATACGGTTGTTCACTTGCGGTGTTTGTGAAAATAATATTTAAAAAATGCCGAAAGGAAGGCCGATAACTGTAGAAAAGCGATTATTGCGATTCTGTGTGTGCGATTGCGGAAAAATTGCGAGTCACAAAATTTACAGTGCATCACACTATTCGCCGCTACCGAAACACCGGAACATTAGAAGACTGGAATCGCCCAGGTCGGTCAAGGATGACAACGTGAGCAGAAGATCGACGCCTTAAAGTGTTAAAAAAGTGAAATCGGCGGTTGCCGGCGCCTGAAATCGCAGCGGAAATGAACAGGGAACGCGAGCGACCGATTTCTGTAACCACGACTAAACGCCGCTTAAGAGAAGCGCCAGTCTATTCGGTAGCGTTGCGGTAAGAAAACCATTCCGCCGTCGTGGAAACTACCAAAGGCGACTACAGTGAGCAGAAACTTGTAGAAATTGGATCGCAGAAAATTTTACAAACATTCTTTGTGTTCTAAGTGTTTAGGCAGAAGTGCAGAGTTTTTGTAAGACGCACGAAAGACGAGAGAACGTTGCGCGATTGTGTCGTTCCCACAGTAAAACACGGTGGTGGTTCAGTGATGGTTTGGTGTTGTTTCAGCAGTGCGGGGACCGGATATCTCGTGAAAATCGACGGAATTATGCCCCAAAGAAAATTATGCTAGAGGAGAATGCTGTAACAACAGAATTACTGTTCATCGGATTCAAATAAACGGCACGGATCTGTAAAGATTATCTCTCCTCTCGAGCAGAAGAGAATGTTTTACAGATCATGCCCTGACATTCACAGAGTCCGGATTTGAACCCCATCGAGTTACTGTGGACAGACGATTAAGACAAGTCTGCCCAACTTCGAAAGAACACCTGTGGCGGATTCTCCAACAATATTTCCGGGGAAACTCTGAGCAAATTAACAGAGCGCATGCTACGAGTGGTCCGGACAATATTCAAAGCGAAAGGAGACTTTTTCGATGATCAGAAAATATAGTCGTGGTGCAATAATTTAATAAGAATGTTTTATTTTATCTTTTATTTCTTCTTATTATTTGTTTATATCTTTATTTCTACAAATTTTTATTTTCGTTCGAATTCTTGCCGTTTTTATTTAGTTAGCAGTAATTTAGTAATTGTAACTTCAATGGCCGGTAGTGTATATACGTATACGAGGAGACCAGGAGACTTTCGTTATTCGTTGCAACTCACTAACTGCTATTTTATCTTTCTCTCTTCACTTCTTTCACCTAAGCTGGCGCATCTTTCCTTTGAAGCCTGTACCTGACATGGCTCCCACTGAAATTGTTGACATTTCCTCATTTCATTTTCATTTTCAATACCTTTCTCGCTTATGTTATCGTCATTGAGAGGAGTTAGAAATGTATCCATACCGTCCAAATCTACGTAAAACTTTTCAACTTCCACTGTTTCTAACAATTCAGCTATAGTTAAAAACCCAAAGAAATATGCAATTTCATTGTGTTTATTTTTCGAGTGTTCCTAGTTAATGAAATTATGGTACTTTTATCTACTTTTTTAGTTTTCAAATTTTTTACTATCGAAGCAAAAACTATATTATTTAGAGAAATGTCGTTGAAATTTCAAAACCGTAATTCATAAATGGTCTTTACGTATGTATTTATTCGCTCAAATACAAACAATATTTAAGATTTCTGTATAATAAATGCCCAGCGACAACGAAAACAACGAAAAATGGATTAAACGTTCTAATCTAGAGCATTGAAGTTACTCTATAGCCTACTTCTTTCAACTTCACTGATAGATACCTTATAGTTCAATAATCACAGTCGAACTTCAATAAGTCGAACTTCGATAACTCGAATTTTTGATAACTCAAATCAAATTGATTGGATTTAGATTCAACTCAAACTTCTATTACTCGAATATGTTGATAACTCGAAAATTTGGCGCCTTTGATAAGTCGAAGTTTCTGGGAACTTCCCAACTACGTGTGTTTTTAACCGCTTCAAGCACACGTTTTATAACATAACGATGCAGGCAGTTCGGTTTCTGCGTAGCTTCAAGTCTTGTGCCGTTGATATATACATACATTAAACACTTTATCCATTGATGTGAAATTTAGACTTATAAAAGAAGCGGAAAGTGGTTTACGAAAGACAGATGTAGCCGTAAAAGTATGGTGTTCCAGCAAATACAGTGTCTACCATTTCAAAAAATAAGCAAATAGTTATAACCGCGATCGATAGTGGTGGTACAATTCAGAGTTCCAAAAGGCTAAAAAAACAACATACGCAAATGTGGACAAAGCAATTTTAGAATGGTTTAAATCGGCAAGGATGCAGAACTTACCTATTTCTGGAGTGTTAACTAAAGAAAAAGCTTTGTTTTAAGCCATATATCAGAAAAAGGCTTGTGGAGAAAGCCGTGATGTGAGTGACGAGAACTGTACTAAATGGAAACGTGATGTTTTACCCCATTTACTAGAAGGTTATCAAGCACAGGACGTTTTTAATGCGAACGAGACAGGCTTATTTTTTAAATATCTCCCTGATAACACATTAACTTTTAAAAATCAGAAGTGCCATGGGAGAAAGCATAGTAAACAGAGAGTTACATTGATGATATGTGCAAACATGGATGGATCAGAAAAATTGAAATTGCACTTGATAGGTAAAACTAATCAACCTCCCTGCTTTCGAGGTGTTAAGTGGTTGCTTGTCGACTATAGAGCAAATTTAAAAGCGTGGATGATAGGAGCACTTTTTGGAGAATGGTTGTTAAAATTGGACAAACAATTTAGAAACGCCGGAAGAAAAATTATTCTTGTTATTGATAACTGTCCAGCTCATGCTAAAGACATCCAACGACGATTAAAATTTAAACTTATCAAACTTGCCCTTTTCCCCCCGAATACGGCATCAAAGTTGGACTCTCTTGATTAAGGTGTCATACACAATGAGAAATGTCATTATCGCCGCAGAATTTTGAAAAAAACTATCAAATGTTTTGAAGAAAACAAAAAAAATAACATTACATTAATGGACTGTGTTGATGAAATAACCATTGCATGGAATATCGATGTTAAGTCTGAAACCATTTATATTTATTTAAAAAAAGCCGCCTTTGGTCAGCATTCTGACTTAGAGCCAGAGGATGAAATTCCTTTGATTTTCATCTGTGAACGCTTGAAGGAAAGAAGTGAGGAAGAAATACAACTGCAAATGGAATATGAACCTTGGGAAAATATGAAAAATACACAAGGTGTCACCTTTAAAGATTTCTTACACCTGGATGAAGATATTATTACTTCAGAGTTTCCTACTGATGAAGATATTATCGAGCTGTACAGATCTGAATCCGAATCTGTAGAGCTCGACAATAAAGATGAGAACGAAAACGATATGATAGAAGATGATTTGCAGCAACCACTTTCAAACGAATCGGTTGCAAATTCGTTGAACGTTTTGCGTTCCCATTTAAAAACCAATGAACATACAGCCGATTCACTGTATCATAGTTTAAATAAAATTGAAAATTAAAACGAAAAATCATCTCGCCAGTCACAAATGACGAACTTTTTTAGACTAAAATCAAGATGAAAAAAGATAAATATATTCGTACATAAACAATATACTGTATTTTATTGAATATGTAACTTGATAACTCGAACTTTTTTTGCGGCAAGTCATGTGGATCGATAATTATAATTATGAAAGTACAGAAAATATTAGCATATTCTTTTTTAATATCACCTCTCGAGTTAAGAATCTAATATTTCGATCAAATTTTTGTTTAAATTTATTTATCTAGCTAGTTCAATAACATACTTTTATAACTTTAGATACTAAGGAGTTCCCTTGTTTTGAAAGAATTGTTTTAGTCTTTTTTTCCGATAAGATTGCCTAAAAAATTTATTCATACAAATATGTTTAAAATATTTGTGAGAGTGAGTTTAGTTCAAATTAAATAACTGAAAGTCGCGTATATTAGATAACATGCATTACTTCACAGCACGGCTTTCATTTTTCGACGTATCAATCGAGTACACAAACTACAGTTGATAATTACATTTGTAAATGAAACTGGCCACTGCTTAAGGATACATGTGCGCCAATACAAAATAAGAAAATTAACATACCGTTTTATAGACATTAAAATAAATTAATAATTACTAAAGATAAATAAGGATTACTTATCTATGTATCCATTTCAATAACAATACAATTACTTAACGTAATTCTTTGTCTTTGACTCTAAATTATCCTGGTTACATAATACAAACGTTGTACGAGAAATCCTATTATCTATTCTGAATAACCGTTTTATTTAAATATTTATACATTTCCATAAAATATCGGACTTAATCAATAATAATCACTACATACCGGCAAACCAACTTAAGCGAGCAAAAAAATTGTCAATGTTTATATCGCCAGCATTAATTAAAAAAAAAAACAGAAATTTCTCAAGGTATCTCGCCTAGAAAGTCTATGTACTTGTTAAACGTTGACTTATACACTTCATTCGATGAACAAAACATTTAGAGGCATTAAAAGTACGTTTCAAAAGAGGAGGAAAAAACAAAAAAATCTACGTCTTCTCGCGAAAAAGGACGCTGTTAACGTTAACTTAACGTGAAAGAAAAAGACGTGTGCGTTTAAATAAATTTTTATCACATTTAAATGTACATAATACAACATATTTGAACTAGGTGTGCCTGATGCTTCGTCCCACACACGGAACCCACACTGGCTGCTCTCTCAAAACACTTACACGGCATAGAACAGAACTCGGACGTGGTCGTGTCTCTAGCAGAAGACCAGTGGCGGACGCCGTAGAGGGGTATTAATTGATTCTGACTTGACAAAATTATTTTCGGATTTTTATGACTTAAAATGGATTTATTATTGTAGCCGGTGCAGTATATTATATGGAGGACAGTAGAACATATGAAACATTGACTTACTATATCTTAATCAGCTATGTAACTTATTATAAATACTAGCTTGACAGTAAGAGTATCTAATAACATTGTTATTAAAATCAATTATCTGAGGTAAGAAGAAAGTGGAATTGCGCTCTTCATCGGGGCGAAAAAATGTAAAAATTCCTCTAAATCTTCAAAATGGAACTAAATAGATGAAACATCTTGAAATTCAAAAAGGCATACAGAACTGGTCTTTTCCAACTTCTTCCTTACCTAATTGATGAAGTTGACTGGCAATTTTGTAGTTTCTAACCCAACTATCAAATAGTAATTGCTGTAAGTATAACTACTCTATTATTTCTGGTCAACTTAAACAATTTTTTTCGAATTATCGCGACAGTAAAGAGGAATAAGCGTACCTAACGAAAACAACTTTTATTCTGGGAAATAAACTGCATAATATAAAACATAAAGTGTGAATAAAAATATGTAATTGCACTTTGTCTCAACTTTTCGAAGCACAAGTTCACCGCTTTTTCTTGTAATTGGCGTAAAATCAAAAGTTCTGGGCCACTTACACCATTTTGGATCGCCCACTGAAGAGAAGAGAAGGCCGGATCAGTCGGTTGTATCAGTGTCTCTCTCAAAAGTGACACAATCTGCTATTATTTCTTCGTCTGTAAATCCGATTTCTTCTTTCTCTGTAGCATCACCCCAAATCCATTCGTTAGTATCGTCCACTGTTCTTATGCACCAAAGTTTTTGTTGGCAAAACGCGCCAAAATAGTCCATTTTCATCCGCATCATTGGTGAGCGTTAAAATTCATTACTCCTAGTTTTTCGAAAAACAGCTTTTGAAATGCATCGACTGCAGCAAGATTGCTCGAAAGTCCATCACCGGTAATAGTTAACTGTCGAAACTATCTAACCACCCCGAACTGGCACTGAAGTCGTCACGGCCGGTTATTTTATTGTAAAAAAATCTCGCCTTTGCCGAACCATGTGTATAATGCAGGTTCTACTTCTCGGCACTAAGCTTTCTTTAATATCAGACGCCCTGTTGATTCCTCTTCATGCGATTTTATGTACCCCTTAATTTTTTCTTTCTTGTGTGTCCGTAATAGTAGATCTTCCAACTGCATATTCCGCAGCAAGTAATAAAGGTGGTCGGCCGTCATCTATCTTCTTAATTATTTCATACTTTTGTCCAAGAGACAATGTTTTATGCTTTCGTTTAAACATTGTAACAAACACTGTTGACTTAGTACACGTAATTACAGAGCGCGCATTATCTCTTTCGGATTTTCAAGGTCTGACGAAATTGAATTTCAGATTAGCAAGTTAAAATTTGCAACTGGGAAAATGTACATACATGAAGTTATGTATTGCTGCAGTTGTTTCTACCAAATTTACGATAAGTACAACTAGAAAGTAGGTAATTTTCTCTAGCCATGTTGCTATTCATCTACAAAGGCGATGATCTAACACTGCGAAGAAGTAAATAATCTCCACCAATAAAAAGTCTACATAGGTTTATGTGTGATGGGCATGCATATGTATAGATCTACACGTGCATGTACACAGAAACGGTGGCCTATAACACCTCGCACAACGCAGAAATCTAATACCGAGCCGGCTAATGCGAATGCGTGTAATTATTTTTTTCTGCTAATTGCTTGCAGCCAGTTGCGAAAGGTTTATCGACGATAAATAATTATCTGTCACCTTTAAGGCGGATACTTGCTACAAATAACTCAGGTTGTTAGCTAATGTCAACAATAAACGTTGTTTATAATGGTAATTTTAGCACGTCTATACTACTAAATTAATAAGGGATATGAGGAAATAAGAGCTGAAAGTGTGAAACAAAGGATATTTTTGCTGTTTCTATAATAGTCGAAGCAATCAGCTGTAACGTATATGTATGTGTATTGTGTACATATGCCATAAAAAGACCTACTTCGAAACTTATTGATTTAATAATTCTCCTTTAACTCTGCTATATTTATAATTTTAATTTGTTTCATAACGTAATGTTACTACTTCATATTATAGAAATTAATCGCTATCAAGAAAATAAAGAAATTGTTTATGCCTCTTAAAGAACTTCAGACTTAAAAGAATTGAGGACGGTGCATTCTTCGGGCCACAGAATCGAGAAAATAACAACCACAATTATTTATTCCTAACTATGCGCCAGCTTACAATTTTTGGGCAGTGTTTCGCATAATGTTTTCAAATAGTTGGGATCAACTTCTTGCAAATATCACCTGGCTGTTTTGTCAAAATTGTTCACGCATCAAAAACGTATTCAGGAACAATAACCAAAATAATGCTAATATCACTCATGGTATTGATGGAATCACTCACGGCACAAGCAATGTGAATGGAGGAAGCATTGGGCAACGGGCATGTTTCTCCCTACTCGGCGTCGTCAGCGTTGCTCCGAGTGCTTCCCTACTTCACACCACTATTTACCTTCTAGCTTGTTTCACAATGCTCCAAAAATACCAACAATTATATTTCCTTGCGTCATCTAGTGCCAGGATATATAGTCGTGCCGTCTAGAAGCCAACGACAAAAAGGTGTTCACAGTTTATGGATTAATTGACTGTCGTAATTGTAACATGCCCCTTTGGCATTTTGTAAAGCTCTAATAAGAAATGATCTTCGATTAATGCAAAATAATTTTCTAGACAAAAACATCAATTGCTAAGTCCCAGCAATTTAAAGTGCCCTAAAACAAATCTCCCAGCGACGTATGATATTTATTTAAAAATGTTGTGCTAACCTACTTTCAATTGAGATTGTTGCAACTCCGATAAATCTTTATTTTAAATAGCAAATATAACGTTTTAATAATTTAAGATTTAAGCAACTTAAAATAATAGTAGAGTTAAAAGAATCCTAGAAGCGGTAAATATGTTTGAAAAAAACACTTTTCAAGCATCGTTCTCAGATCAGTACCAGCACAAATTCAGCAATTTTTGCTTCAGAAACACAATTTCTAGGATTATTATATATATTATATAGGATTATAGATAATATCTAAGTACCATGAACAATTTAAGCAAACGATTAAATTTATATTTTCAATAATAAAATGCAAATTTTTTGTAGGTACGTTGAGCTCAATAAAATGAACCAGTTTGATCAACTTCTATAATTCAAAAAAAGTGCATAATCATAAACTGTTTTTTCTCCCATACTTGATATTTCGGAAAATTAAAGCTCTGCTAAAAATTTGGATAATATGCGTCAGCCGCCATGCACGTCTGTTGTCATGGTAAGCAAGCCATAAATACCAACACCAGAAACCAATTGGACATCCAATTGCAGGATACTTAAGTGTAAATATCTCTAATTTTCAATATCAGACATATGCGTCCTTATATAAAAACGTTAGAGATATAGATTTTCTATCTTGTGGGTGCAGAAAAAATATATGGAGCTATCGTTTCTGGTGTTTGAAATTACCAAATTTGACGTTCTACACTGAACAGCCTCTGTATTTCAAAGCCATTTTAGGTCCGTACCTAGAGACAGCCAAGTAAGCCGTAAAGATTTACGCTAAAGTAGATTCGGATATTTTAATGGAAATACATTTAGACGATTAATTATAAATATACAAATGACGTTGGTTATATTGGTTTACTTCTAGATGAGGAAGCCAAAAATATACTAAAACACAGAGTATTCCAAATGAAATAAAGAGTAGGTGTCTGGTTCGCTGTTAGTCGATCACTTTGTATATACGAAAATAATTTTGAAAGATACTCCACTATATCCATTATCTTATCGCAAAATTGTAGCTTCGTACTATTTACACAATGCGCCCAATTTTACAATTCCAGGAGGTCGGAACGCCCTGTATATTCCTATATAAATAATATCTCTACATCATAGAACATATACCTATAATTTCAAATATGAATTGCATGAGTAACAACAATAAGTTAATTCATATTCTTCCGCTTCTAAAATCCTTAACGATTGTATCAAATGTACGAAAGAGTAGTATGCAAATTGATCGCTGGGTTTGATATTGTGGTACGCTTGCGGCCGCGGCAATATCTCCCTCTAATAAATTTTAATAACTGGTCGTAGGTGTATCGACATCTTTGTTATTGGATTTTTTCCAACTTCTCATCTGATCCCGCATGAACATATTCGCATTGAATGGCTTAGTTCCATCCTCCGGCCTACATACTTTATACGACATGATCACATCGCGTCAGGTTACCAGCATAAGCATTGGTGATTACGGATTTAAATTTAAGGTCTTGAAGTGTATCTATCCATGCTTATAAAGAGAAATGTTTTATGATAACTATCAAAATTAATTTTTCAGATACATGCTTTCTTCGAGGTTTTGAGAAGCTATAAAGATAACTGTTTTCTTAAGCAAAATATAATATTGATACTTCCTTTTACAAAGGCAAATGTAGGCTGCCTCCGGTTAAAAGAAAACCTTGCATTACTAATGATAATTTGATATTTCCTAAAAATATTACGCTCTTTTATCGTAGTGATTGTAAAGTTATCTCTGCAGCAGAGAAAATATATGATCATTTAATGAATCAAGTAAATTTTGGGCAATATCACGAATTCAATGACCAAACAGCGATTGCTAATATGTTCAGCAAGTATTTCCAAATGTTTAAATAATCCATGGAGACTCTGTGCGAGATTACATGCTAAATGAGAAAATTGAAGTAAATAAGTCTTTTTTCTCACAAAATTCAAGCAACCGGTTTCTTGCGGAATACACGCATTTTCAGGACAGCTAAAAGAAAATCCACGCTTAATTACATTGGAGTATTATTGGGGGTTCTATAAGGATCCATTTTCTTCAACTTTCCCATTTATTTTTTATAAATGCTTGCAATAACATTACAGATGAGAATAATGAAGAAAAAACAAAACATTGTAGATGGAACTTCAGTTACGATGTATGTAAACAATGTCGTCCAAATTTTTGTATAAACTTGAAAACCTCAGAATGGATACTATTAACCAAATTTAACGAAAAAAGGTCATGTTCCGACTTGCAAGCCGCAAAATTAATTAGTTACTAAACGAAGGTATTTTCCCAGATGTGTTTAAAATTGCAAAAGTGTAAAAGTATTGAAAAAAGGCGATCCGAAACTTCTCAACAATTGCAGGCCTGCCTCCAGTTTGTCTAATATATCCAAATCCTTGGAAAAGTTACCATTTGGGAAGATAGTTGAGTTTCTTAATAAACACAACGTTTTAAATTAAGCCCAACATGGATTTATTAAAGGGAAGTCTACTCGGTCAGCTTTAGTTCGCTTTCTATTATACGAGGGAAGTTTTCTATGTTATCTACCTAGCTATGAAAGCAACGTGTTACAGAACAAATAACATTTAATTTTTCAATGCAAGAATCACGTAACACACTTATTCCAACGTTTTTTTTAATAACGCTATGCATTCGAAAGAGACTTTTTTGGTAATTCTGCAAAATATGCCACCACAGCGTTTTCTTCCAACTCATCATTCGGGTTGTCAAGTGAATCTAATTCTCCAAAGCCGCATTCGTTGACTAGTGTTTGAACAATTCGTGTTTTATGCACCTTGCAGTTGTCATGCAGAAGGAGAATTTGCTGAGCATAATTCTCGGTCCTTTTTTCGAGTATAGCCGTTTTTAAGTTACCAATTGTATCTTTGTAGCCGTTCGCTGTTATTGTAGTCCCTTTTGGCATACACTCAATTAGTCAACTCCTCCGCGTCCCAGAAAAATGTGCCTCGCAGAAAATTGCGTCTTCGCCTTCTTGAATGGTGAGGAGCCCTTTTGAATCCGTTGCATAGACTCTTGTTTCCCAGCGTTTATTCCCAGGTTTTATCCCCAATCATAATTCTATTGAAGAAGTCTTCATCCTGGGATAAAGCAGTCAAATTCTCCTCGCAAATTTGTCGTTTTCCCAGTTTTAATTCGGGAATGAGCAGTCCGGTAATCTACGGTGCCGACACTTTGCTCATTCCGAGATCTTCATGTAGAATTTTAAAAACAATCCTTTCTGATTTTTCTATTTTTCTAGCAATATCTGAAACTTTTAGTCGGCTGGCAGTCAACACCAATTTTCAACTTTGTTGATGATTTCTTCAGTTCGTGCATCCAAAGGTCTTCCACACTTTGAGTCGTTATGAATGGATTCCCTACTCCTTTTCAACTGCTTTCATCGTATACTACCACCGTTCTCTCGTGGGTATTCTTAGGGCTACTGCCCTCTTTCGATAGAAATTTCGTGACGCTTCAAACTGATATATAACATTATACAATGCCACAGATACTTGACATCAGAAAATTGTCGCGATAACATATTGTTTACATAGGTAGATAACATAAAAGAATCCGCTCCAATATACAACGATCTAAACGAAGGAAAAGAAGTGCTAAGGCTTATTCTTGGATCTTTCTAAGGCTACAGATCTTGTAAGCCATGAGCTTTTACGTCAAAGGATAGAACAATATGGACTGAAAGGAATTGCGAATTGGTTGAAGTCTTGCTTGACACAAAGATGGCAAAGAGTTTCAATAAGCAATAAATATTCAAATGAACTTCCTATACGATCTGAGCTACCACATGGTTCCGCTTTGGGGTGTTTGCTATCCGTGCTATTTGTAGATAACCTTCCAGATGTTGAAGAAAATCTATTAACCACGTCCAAATTAGAAAATATTAAGATTCGTATATTGCAAAGATCTATACAGGAAACCTTCCCAAACTTGTTATGTAATGCATAGACTTTCAGGCATAGTCAGCTTAGACATACATAACCAAAAATTATTATGAAGTCCCGCCTATAGTACGGTGTGGTCTTTTGGGGAGCAAGTACCTTAATTATACGAATCTTTTGATTACAAAAAAGCAGCAGAAGGATCCAGGCATTGTTCCTGCCATAGACTGTTTTGGCAACTTGCTGTCTTACTGATGCCATCCATATTTATTTATGATAAATATATTTATTTTTATTGAAATGAATAATTGAGCTAAACTACCACCTAACCACGATGTACAGATGCGCGTTTCGCTGTGTAACAACTCCTCAGTGCACATTTGTGAAAGGTGGTACTGAATCGACTAATTGTTGTATAAATACCTAGAAACATATACGGATGAGAGAATCCAATTAAAGGTATCCTACTCACATAATTTGCAAAGTATTTGCAAACACCTCTACGATTGCGACCAAGGGCCTTGGCATCACGATAGGTAAGGGTCACAAGGAGCGCGTTGCATGTACGGACGCGCGTTTCGCTGTATAACAGCTAATCAGTGCCCATTTGAGGAAGATAGTAGTCAACTGATTAATTGTTTTTATCATAATTATGGTACGAATTTCAATAGCTAATAACTCAGTTATTAAGTCAGATCCTCTCCAATTACCAGACTTGTAAATCAATAAAAGAAATGTTTTAATAAAATTTCTTAAACCTTCTTCGAAAACATAAAGTTATAGAAAACGCAACAAAAAAAACCTCACAATTACTGCTGCTAAGCTGCAAAACTATGTGCTCGAAAAGCTCGCATTTTATATACTACATTTCTCTACTCAAAGCCAGAAAAGAAACTCCTTAAAACGTAAAAGAAAAATAGCGCTTTCCGCTCCGGAAGTAAATTAAACATTTGAAAAGAGCAGAACGAAACACGCAGAATTTTTTTGCGAATAACAACATTCCGACTTCATAGTTGCAAACGTATACCTCTGTAATCGAATTAGGCGCCCTCTGAGATGAATTTAATACGAATGGAATACAACGTCGGACGGTTCGTTTTTTATTATTTGTTTTCCGTCGATAATGAAGAAAAAATGATTCGAATTTTCTGTGTCGATGCTCCCTCATTTCCGTTACGCTGTTTTATCTCCAACAACGGTTCGGAAAAATACGACGAACCGGAAAGAAATAATAGAAAACCAAGGATACAGCGCGCTACGAAGATGATAAAGCAAAGGTACCGCATCCGGTCCAAACAAGGTTTTGAGAAAGGAACGCGTGGATGATGAAAGATTACAAATAGACGCAAAGACGTGAAATGCAAACAATACATAAAGTTTTACTTGAGACGTTCCTTTTAATTTATATTATTATAAAACTGAATATTCACATTAAATCCTAAGTACTTATTGTATTTTATGTTCCTTCGGATTTTACAGTAGAATGTTTTCCTGCCACGTATATCGAATATGCTAGAGAAAACCACCGATAGTCCTGCTGGTTTTATTGAAATTACAAAATTTCTCCAAAAATTCTATAATTTAAATTAATATGTAAGAAGCTGAAAGTCTCAAAATTGATGGCAGAACATTGTCCTTTTTCTCAGTATGCACAAAAGTTCAGAATTCGGGAGAATTTCATACGGTTTCTTATCTCCTCTAATCATTTACTTTTATTCATCCATTAATGTCTGAATACGGAGTTTGCTAACCGACTAAGAAATGTTTAGTAATAATGTGAATGTGAAAAGACGACAAACACATATCTTCAAATATTATGTCCTTTTTTTCATTAAGCCGAACTCAAAGCACCACTGCAAACCAAAGTAGCAACAGTGCTGAAAAGTATTAAGGAAATTAATGAAATAGACAAGTGAGAAGTCAATTACCGACCCGTTACATGATAGAGCAGTGCTGAAGACACTGGACTGGACATAAGCAAAATTAACGGCTCGGTGTGTGTTCGAGTAAGATCAACAAATTTTTTTAGTGGGTCCGGTACACTCCCGAGTCGCCATTCGCAATTGGGGTACAATTAACTGCGCTTCACCCTTTACGGCGAGGGGATGACAGTAACAAGGCCATGGAACACTTTACTCACACAGTAAAAAGCCCCTGAAGTTACGACAAGCTTGAAAAAGCTTATACACCTCGTTGGGCTGTCACCAGACAAGAAAAAAACTGATGTGAGACTGCCTAAATACGTTAAATCGACCCAGTAATGAGGCTAAGGTGATTGCGGCCATCGAGGCGACAAAGCAGTCGAACAAGTCCGAGTGACCTCATCAATTGCTGACGGCTACAAACCAATTTGAAGAAAGAATCTCAAGACTATATTCCAGGTCAGGGACAAGCTAAGCAATTTCACATTGGATACATCCCTAAATTTACAACTGAGCTACTAACATAACACCGTATTACAAAATATGTGAACAACCTGGGATTAACAAAAGAACTCCATATATCCAAAGGCTATTACTTCTGGTAAAAAAGTCAAAGCTAACGTAAATGAACTAGCAACTGAAGAACCTCAGCAAATCTGGGGAGGTCGCGGTGGGATAGAGCAGGAATTAAATTATTTAATTATTAAATTAGATTGTTTAATTGATAATCATACATATTAATTTTCCCTTACTAAGAGACCGAGACCAACTAGGTGTAATTATCTCTTTATATAAATACCATCCCTTTCCGATTTGCTTTTATTGGATTTTGGTCCTTCGATATACCGACTGCCCATTTGTGGGCTACAGTTTGATGTCTAAAGAAAAAAGTTGGTATGGTTATGGTTGTTGACAACGAGAAGGTGGGGTGGGTATCACAGTATTTACGCCACACTAGTTCGATTATGTATCCTCTCTATACTTAAGACCCTTTTAGGTCGTCAGCCAACCCACTGCCTTCGGCATAGATTAGGACATCGCCCAATGGAATTACCCTATTTGTGAGAAGGTATAGCCACGCTTCACCCATTTTAATTAGCGACAGCATAGGACGTTTGCTCTGTCTTATCCTTCAACTTGGTGTTCCCTGCATGACAGGCCCCCCATTAACCCCATTCTGAAGAACTACAACTTTAGCCAAAAGTATCCGCTTATTCATTAGCAGGATCTGCATTTTGGCTGTTCAACCATATTACGTTGACATTGTTTATTTGAGATACTTAGGATAGAGCTCTATGGGAATCTATGACAAGTTAGAACGATATTGGTCGGTTTAGTGCTGACACTATCTGTTTGCACTCAATAGGCAGATTGATGTTTCGGCCTATAATATTGAAGTCAATTAACTAATGCGCAGCTAAGATCAGCGGTGCCGCCTGCAAAATGGTGGTCTCCGTCGCTTCGTGTGGAAAAAATGATGCTATGTACACGGCCTACGTTCGAAGAAATATAAAGCATTTATCTGTTTTATGGCAATAAATACAAATTCTGTGCATTCTCGCTTTCTTTCCTTCCTTCGCCAAACATCAATTCCAAATTGCGCACGGAATAAATGTTACTCTAACAAAAATACTACAACATTTTGCGGAAAGCACCGTATAACAATATTAAAGACAATTATTCCATTATTTCGTTCCATTTCCCTTTATTTTTCCGAACTTTTTAACGAATTATCAAATTCAAACGGAGCAGAGAAGTACACATGTGTGTTTTATGCTTTGTAGTCGCGAACAAATAGGGCAATTGTCTTCGGCGGGTGGAAACCGGACCGCCGGATCGCGCTACTCAGCGCTACGTAACACCGGAACTTCATTATGCCCCTCTCTCCCTCATATCCGTTTTCAAAACAGGAAGTTCTCATGTTCGATACCGTATTTCGTTCGCACGTAATACAAAACGTTGAAATCGGACGTGCTCCCTTAATTTCGCAAAGTGCCGCTTCGTGAAGCGAGGACGAGCACGAACATGTCTTATTTCCTCTAAACGAAGCGCTGTCAACTCCTTCGCGGATTTGCTGAGTGTTGCAATTACTGCAGTGGATAACAGAATAAATGCAAATTTTAATCCAAGTGAAGAAATTCATGTTTATTGAATTTGTTTCTGGAATTAGTTGTGACAAAAGAATACATAATTTAACCTACTCAGAGCTGTAGGTTTGAAACAAATATAAATATAAAAATGAACAAAAAAATATATGTGCGAGTTATCTTCGCGCCCTCCTGATGGTAATGGTGGCCCTGGCTCACAGCTCTCCTGATGATGGTGACCAGCTTCACTTTATACACTTACATAATTCACTTAAACCACTATTCTGGCTTAGTTCATGTCCACCGTACCTTTGTACGTTATAAAAAACTATGGTGCAAGTATATTCTTTTGACTAAGACGGAAACCCGATTATACTTTGCTCCACGAGATAAAGGCGGTTTATTATCGTTTACTCCACTTTTTTTTTGAATTGGTGTTCTTTACAGCCAATTGCCTATACTTAGGCGCTGGTTATACGTCGTCATACCGCCTTAGCCTCTAGAAGAAGAATTTTTTAATTTTACAACGCTCGAGTGACATAATCTTAGTTTCTTGGGATTTCTTTTGTAAATATGAAGCACTCTTAATCTTTCACCAATCACAACGCGCATAAAATACCATAAGCGAAAAAATCAACACATTTCTCTGAGCGACGCACTTACATAAAATATTTTAAAAATGCACTCAACATACAGCGGTGAAATAAAAACTGGAGTCACAAAATAGATACACTCAGGAAATGAACAAATAACTAAATATAATACTGTATTATAAAAAAGAGACCTGTAGATACATATAAATCGTAGGCAGAGAATTTGTAGGTGCTTGCAAATAATTACATTAATTTACTCGCCGGGTTAATAGAACTGCCGACAATGTTGTGAAATAAATTCAACAAATTGGTGCAAAAGAGTATCAAACTTCTGCCTCAACATTGTTTTATACACGGTTAAGAAATTTCTTAAAAGCGAGAATATTTATTGGGTAGAATTTTAGAGTTTTAAGGTACAAAGTGTATTTGGTTTGGAAATTCAGAGATAGAAGCAGAGTAAACGAAAATCGTAAAGGAGCGGCCGTTAGAAGCAAAAAAAAAGCACAAGATCTGTCAGAAAAATTGAAAATATTGAAGCAATTCGTACATCACAGCTTAACATTAGACATTTCTAAACGAAATCTTCGATGTTTATATAAAACTGCACCCATATAAGCGAATTGTTTAAGATTAGGATTCATGAAGAAAAGCAGCTCGAATATTATCACAATACCTTCAATTTAATTCACTTAAATCCCAATTTGCCAAATCACCTTCTGATGTTTAATGAAGCCACTTACTATTTACCAAAATTTGTTTTCTTTGTTTTGATAATTGGAATTATCGCTGTTGATCCAACAAAAAACCTAGATAACATATTAAAAAACGTAGTAATTCTTTTGTGTGCTGTTGAGATAAAGGATGGTAAATCAGAAATAGCAGACTACAGATGCCTTTGCACTTCCTCAAACTGAACCGCTGAATTCGGGACAATTTTCTCGAAATTTTCTTCTTCGCTTATTTAATGTTGTCTACCATAATCAATGGTCGATGTCTTATTTTTATATTCAAACATCATTTTCATTTCACTGGACGTGAGTTCAAACAAACAACGCATTACACACTGCGTGGCAAAATTGTGAAATTTCTTCAAATTAATTTCTTCAACTTCATTTGAAGCGATTTGTTTTTCGAAAAAGTGTTTGAACAAGTCAATTTTAATTTATAAAAATAAGCATTCTTACATCAATTTTTTTTTATTTTGATAGATTATTTAATTGTCTGAACGATACCAACAACATTTTCGAATGTTATTTAAGCGCAGAAAACATAAATTTTATTAATAACGAAAATCAAAGATAAATGTTATTATTCAAGAAATGGAATGATTGTTGCCATCCACCGGTCTCTTGACAATAAGCAACTATGGACATATTCATTTTCGTGTTGAACGTCTGGACTAATCCGACTTACTTCATACCTAATTCAATTTTTCAAATCTTCTGGATTTTATGGTCTATCAACATAAATTTTCAGTTTTAGGTACCCTCATAAAAAATCAAGGGGCATAAAATCTGGGGTCCTAGCAGGGCCCTCGCTTACCGATCCGTCTCCCAAAAAGAGATTGTTTAAAAACTGCCGAACAAGACGTTCAAAGTACGGAGGTGCATCATCTTCCTGAACCAAATATCGCCATTTGGTAAGTCAGGATTATCTCCATTTGAAAAAATTTCTGCAACAGCAAGTACAAGTGCATTCTCCAAGAAATCCAGATATTGCTACCCTGTGAATGTTTCGTCAAATAATAAAGGACCCATGATTCTATGTTAGATGTGTGCTTCAACAATCCAATTACGATTCTCCAGTACATTGTCAGCTTCTGTTCCAATTAAGAAAAACTGAGGCCTCATTCAAAAAGAAAATTTGGCGAATGAAGTGTGGATTATGGTTGCATAAATCCTGCATTATACCACAAAACTGCATTTCACGATCAAAGTCACCTTCGCAGAGTTCTTGCAGTCGTTGTACTTTATAGAGATGGTATTTTTCTGTTTTTAGTGCACGTAATTCTAATCGCTGTGAAACGACACACTTAACAAGATATCAAGTTTCACATCTTCATTCATTTGCGTAAGACGCCCTGCATTTAAGATGTGTTTAAGATGCCCAGTTTCTCTAAATTTTCTCTCGATTTTACTCACTGTAAATTGGCTGATATTTCTATCCGAATGTTTCGCATCAAGCAAATTGTACACTTATTGCTTAGCTGAGGTTTTATCGCCACATTCAACAAGAATTAAAATTTCTATGCGCTGAGTCTTACTTAAACGATCCATACGTATTGTTAGTTAACTTCCAAAAATTCTGTTTTACTAAGAATAATGAGTATTTGGCATATGTGTACAACTGATTACTCTGTACTTTTTATTGTTATTTACTGTAAAAACTTATCTTTACTTTTTACTAAACCTTTTGTTAATAGTCAAATTTATGAACAGATTAAACATTTCAAACATTTGAACAAAAGAAACAATCATTTCATTTCTTCAATAACAGAATTTTTTTACTTTTTGTTATTCATAAAATTTATGTGTTCCACTCTTTAAACGTCTTTTATTTGAAAATGAAAAATTATCGCTGATGCCATTACTTGAAAACCAAAAGCAAAGGAAACTTAAAATTAATGCAAAAATGTTTATTAAAAAAAATAAATTGATCTGTCCGAGCATTTCTTCAAAACAAATTGCTTAAATTTAATGAATTTAACTTTGCCATGTAATATTTAGCATGCATAGTATAACATCATAATAGAAGACTAAAAGTAGGTAAACTTATTTATCCTGAAATTCAATCTAAACAGACCACGTTATGAACAGCTTCAACCAATAGTTAAGCTCCAATATAAAAAAATTATACTGAATATAGACATAGGTACAAACTTTTATGAGAAGCTGCGCATCTATGAACGTAAAAGATGACCACACTAAATGCTTAGCTTCACCTCGCAACCCACTACAACTCCTACTTCGCTTAAAACCATTCGTCGTTCGTTCAGAACTATAAAATTTAAAACCGTGCACAATATAGGGCAATCTTTTATACCGCGGATGTAAGCTGGACGTTTTATAGTCTGTATATAAACATATCCCTGTCTCCATTCCCCCGTGCACACATCTACCTCGCTATACCTTGTTGCGCGGATGGACACGTCTACCTACTACCTAAAATACACGCACAAAACAGACACGGCCGGTTATAAACCGGAAACCCTTTACTGTAGCTATATAACGCGATTGCTCAATGTAAGAGTGTGAGAAATAGCAGGCTCATTGTTAATACCTTACAATTTAATTATCAAAACAAATGGCATGGGTCTAAGAACACATATATATGGTATCTTTAATTCCACATGGACATATAGCGGAGCTGAATTTTGAAGACAAAGCCATGGTTTTGGATAAATAAGTTTCGATAAAGAAGGATTAGAGTATCCTGGGATATATTTTCCAGGAGCATTCCCAGCAAAATGAACATGATTGTTCTAAGTTGATCCTTCTCATTTAACAGCATTCAAATATATTAAATGCAACAAGCGTAAACGATCAAATGAGCTGATTTTCGATAAAAATTGCATTGCGAAATTTCAAGGTGAACTTTTCGACTCATTTTCGCAATTCAGTCCTGAAAATTGCACTTGTATTCTGTGAAATTTTGAAATCAAAAGGAACCAGAATCAAAACAAATTAATGATCATCGCTTTAGTTACCTAAGACATTAAAATCATATTTTACGTTCCCATGAAATACAACGTCTTGCAGGATTCTCCCTTAATGGTATTTTAATATCACACAATTCACATTAACTGCCCGAATAATTGGCCTGAGAAGTTATAAGCTTCTTCGAACTAAATTGCAGAATTTATAATTTTCCTCTACCTTCCGTACATCGAAATAGGACTCTAGAATATTATCAGCAACGTCAGTAATTACGATATTTTAAAACCCGCTTGGCACATTTTAAGGTCCAAATTTATGGCTGTTTCAGATTTATATTGTTCCGAAGCAAATAATTAATGTGTTTTACTACATTAATATATAAATTATTTACGTTAGGAAACCTGTGAAAAAACCATCTACATTATATTGTTATCTACAGACGTAGAACTAACTGTAAATAATGCAGCTAGCAAAAAAGAACAAATGTCTGGCTTATATTTTGCGCCCCTTCCTTCATTTGTCTTTTTCATACCCTAATACCTGTTATGTAGCTGTCAAAGTAAACCACTAACCAGAAGGAAAAAAGAAATATGGAATGAAATCTACTTACATACAGAATCCGTAATACTTTCTGCTATACCAACCTTCTTTAATAAGAATTTCCCTTATCTTTTGCGTGCTATGTAAAATATTAAGCCAAATACTGCGAGTTAAGCTTAGGAGAAAAGGAAAGCTAGTTTGTAACGATCCCCACAGGCATACCTCTCTGCCGTTATAATGAACATACGACTGATGTAAGTTTTATACAAAATTAGATCCTGTGAATCTTCCGCTTCTCCACTTCTTTCACTCCAAGCTTAAATGCAAAAATCGCTATCTAATCACACTGGCCACTGTATGAGTAAAAGAAGAATTCAACAGTTTTTCAAGAACATACAGATTAAATATTAAATATCAAATGTTTTACATTCAATATAATTGATATCTATTTTTCAAAAAATCTGTTAAAAATAAAACATCATTTCGATAATTGTCCCGTTTGCTGAGTTTTATATGAAGCTCATTACTTTTTACAAGCTGAGAAATATTTTTTATTTTTGATTTTGCTGTAATGGTTCACTCTTGCTACTTCCGCTCTGTTGAATGAAACCAGTTCGAAGCGTGTAAACACACAGCCGTTGCCAGCTGATAAGTATACAGGGTGTTTACGGCCTTGTGATTTTACTTTCAAAGGGTGATTAAACATCTTAAAATAAGGTCATTAACCTAAAAATATTTGAACAAAAGTTGCATAATAAGAGAGGTATTACTGTTAATTTTTTTTATTTTTAATGGGTAATTAAAGACCTTAAAAACATGTTTTTAACGCTAAAACGATTGATCAACAACTTCTACAAGGTAAATGTAAATTCAAACGATAGGCTGTTACTGAATTTTTTAGTAAACAGGCTGATGTCTGTTGACATATTGTTAATTTATGGGATGTACGCCAGAATTCTGCTACTGCTAGAAGAACTTTTAATTCTTCTCGAAGAAGATCCTTGTAGTAGTACTCGCCAAATAAATGCATCAAATCAAATTGTCTGGCGAACATTGCGCGAGAATCAATTGTATCCTTTCCATGTACAAAAATTACAGGCTTTACAACCTGAAAATCATCCTTTACGTTTACAATTTTGCCCATGGTTTCTACAAAAGCATGCTGAAATTCCAAACTTTTCTTCCATTGTATTGGCGAGTGATGCAGCAACGTTTACACGTAACGGCATAAATAACGTCGCAAAATTCTTTGTCCCTATCTTTAATATAGCTTTCACCTATATGCTGGCTCAGTCTGAAGGGATTGAACAGATTTATGGATATATACAGTGGTAAGGACATATCTCAAATGCTTTGGCAAAGTTATTAATAATCGCTATTGGACGATAATTTTCAATAGAACTAACGTTTCTTTTTTTATGAACAGGATGATTTTGGTTGTTTTCCAGCAATTTGAAAAAACAAGTTGTTAAAGAAAATTTGAATAAATATAACGGCTTAGCAAAGACATTTGCATAATCTCTAACTACGAAGCTAGGTAAGATATTTTGTCACATTGTGTAGTTATTTTTAACTGTTTCAAAGCACGACAAACTTCTGATTCATGAATTGACATCACACTTAATAATTAATTATTGTTTAATGTTGCAGGTTTTTGCTGGTCGCAATTGGAAGAATATGTATTAACTGACTGAAATATTGGAAGACGTTTATAATGGAAGGTACTGCATATGAATTTCCATTCTCAGTTTAACAATGTTGGAGAAAACAGAAGACTTCTTTTTGGAGTTAATAAATATTCAAAATCGCTTAAGATCGTTTTTAATGTAATTTTATACATTAAGCATGTAATTTTTAATTTAACTATTATAATGTCATCGCTCCTATGGTATGTATCGTATAACTCCATGTAACCCCACAAAAAGTAGCGTTCATATAGAGAAACCTTGGCATTACCAAGGCGCTACGTCAATACTTCCTACATTAGTTTTTAAATTTGTTGTCATGATTATTACAGAAATTGCTAATAGATAGTATCATTCCTGTGCAATTCCATGCGTTACAAAACAAATCATTGGTGCCCGTTGCCAAATTCTGGCGCTAATTTCCCAGTACCCCATGTGAACGCAGCCTAAGACAAGTCCGCGATTCGTGCAGGCCACAATTTACCACCGACCATTGCACCCTCTGCAGATATGTTACATTAAAAAAAATTACATACATTACGTGATACATGAGATAATGCAGAAATCACAGCTTTGCACAAATTGCAAGGGAAGATCTTCTAATAATTGTGGCCATGTATTTTCTAAGACGTTGTGAACGTTGAAATGATGAAACGACATAAAATCGCCAATATCTCTCAGCAACTGCGCATCTCTATCATTTCTTTTTAACCCTGATTGTGTTCATCAAGCTGGAAATCAATTTCCGTAAACACGTCTTGTTTCTGATAAGTTCCCGCCTGTTTCGCCATAAATGAAAATCAAACTAAATAACTTCCACGACATAAACTGCGTCGTACTTTATTAAATAAAACCATATTGCACGCTAGCTTGCATACAGCTAACGAAACAGTGCGCCGTGACCAACCATTAGAATCCTATATTTTTTTTTATCTGTTATACTTAAATATAGAACCATATCGTATTTAACTTAATAAATAATAAATTTCGTACAATTACAACTATTACCTGGAGGCTAATTGCGAGGTATTTCTGAAACACCTCTATACCCACTTTTTTACATGATATACTTTTGGTGTTTTGTTACAAATTGACAGTTTCCTTTCTAGAAATTTATAGGCAATAAATAGACCGATCGATTGATTGATTGCAAGGTGAAAAGGTTAGGGCTAGGATAGGCTTCTAAACTAAATGGGATCTCGATGCATCACGGTATAAATCATTCGTCTTATAACAGGATTGTCGATATATCCCCAACTGTTATGCATATTTTGACCAAGATCATGTTACCGCTGACATAAATTTACCGATGATCCTCTGTCACCGTCGAAAAATTCAAAGGTCGCCGAGAGCCGATCCAAAAAAAGGACGAAAAAAAGAAAATGGATCGCAGGTACGCAATATACGTCCATGTATCGCTATTAGGACCTGGATTATTTCCCGAAATATGGCCGACAGTAATGGATGAATTCGGTGCGACAACATTAATCACCTCTCCACACGACTTCCGGGACAAGGCGAGGGCAGCCCGCTAGTGAAGCGGAACATCTATCGCATCGGCGAAATAATCGGGAAGGTCGATGCGGAAGGCGGGGAGAAAATTGGGGACACGTGCGCCGCTAGCGGTACCACCAGCGCGACACACAGGGATCGGAAGGAAAACCTCAGGAGAAATTATGATTTGTCAACGAATGACGTATGAAAGAAAATCGATAGTTGTTCTTATGCGTTCGTTCGGTTGGAATTTCTCCGAGAAATTCCCGATCCATTCGAGCGTGTATCTTTATCCGAAAAAGGGGGGAAAATAAGCTGCCTTCTGCCAGCACTTAAAGGGTACCTATCCGACGTTGCGGTTGATGGATGTGACATTAATGCGAACGGTTGGGCTAAATTTAAAAATGCTTTTATTTGTTACATTTTTACTCGGAATATCAGCTGAATTAGTGCTATGTGAAGCTGTAATTTACATAAATTTATTCTACATCAAACACTCTTAGCAAGAATCAAAAAATAAAAACTATACTTTTCGACAGTCATTCTGTTAAACGAACAACTATGGCTGCATGTTATGTATTTTGCTACGTTAAAGGCTAATATAACTATAAAATAACCCATCGGACTCAGTCTTTCTTTAATTTTACAATAATTATTTCAAAAAAGTATATTTTGCATTTGGTCTTATTATTAGAAAGCAAAGCGTCTTGTTTTTGTTATTCCTTATTTATTTACGAATTCCGGTAATAAAGCAATAATACGTTATAGTATAGATTCCTATAAAAATATTAGAAAAAGGCCAAACCTGTGAAAACACATCCAGTGAACTTGGCGTACCGATGCATAGCGTTGCGTGATTCACTTCAGCTTTGCTCTTTACATTAAGCGACCCAGACATGCGCTTATTATTTATTGAACTGCTTTGCATTTAAGTATTTATTTTCTCAAAACCAGACTCATTAAAATGTCGGCAATTTGTGAAAACCATGTCTGTGGAGAAATAACTGTCCTAAAGAAGAAATATTACTCCCTTAATTAACAAAGTATATGAACTCTATTACGAGTGTAAAATCAGGATAAATCTTGGGCCCCCCTTATCTGCTATGCATCTTGTATAGCATTACTTAGCCGCTGGTTTAACGGGAAATCTCGTTATAGGCAATTGCAATGATATGGAGGAAATGGGAAGACCACTCCACGGACTGTTATTTCCACATTTTAAATGTTGCTCGCAGTAACAAGTAAGACCAAGAAAAGCGTCAAATATCCCAATCTTCGTTCAGTTGCCAGGCTTATTCTGCACAGCGACTTCTTATTGCTGTCGGAAACAGAATTCAAACAGTTGTTCTCCCCAAAAGGCAATTTAGTTAGAGTTAGGACATTGCAAAATCCTAAAAAATAGGGGTCAAAATTTAAATAAATTTAAAAGCTGTGTTTCTTCATATCGGGAGTGAGAAACCATCAATTCATCTTGCCTATGCAGCCAATATGAAAGACTCATATGACAACATAAAGATTTTCCTATTAAAAGTAGAATACAACATAGAACCGCTTCCAAGTTCTTAACTGTGACTTTGTAGATATTTCCCGTTATTGTAGTCCCTTTTGGCATATACTCAACTAAGAGAATTCGCTTCGCGTCCCAGAAACTGTAGGCATCACTCGCAGAAAATTGCGTCTTCGCTTTCTTGGGCGGTGAAGGGCCTTTATGCATCCATTGCATGCGCTGAACTTGAATAAATATTCTGGGTGTAATGGAAGAGATTTTCGGTACAAGTGCTAAGCGTCTTGCGACCCAATTTCATACTAGACACACTTGTAGGTTGCTAAAAAGTTGCATTCATGTCATATTCAACCTGTTCAAAGTTTTTACGAACAACATCGATGGTCAGACGAAAATTGACATGTTACAGTTGAAACTTTGTTGCATGTTGAACAGTTTAGTCCATTTGTATTGGATGGTGCTCTTACTTGACAAAGGTTATAGACAACCTGTATGCTTTCAAGAAGATAGAGCCGCTCCACACTTTAGAAATTGCTTAAACGTTGCTTTACCAATCGTTGGATTGGTAGAGGCACACCGAACTCACCAGATCTTAACCCCCGAGATTATTGTTTGTGGGAATGGAGAAAATGCTTAGTTTATGCAACAGAAGTGGACACAAGAAATGCACTACTGGATCGCATTTTTAATGCTGCAGCTACCATAAAAAATAATTACCGATATATTAAACATGCTTCAGGGGCAATTAATAAACGAGTAAGGAAATGCATTGAATAATGATTATTTGTTAATAAATATCGCGCTACCTTCAACATCAATTTTGTATTTATCTCCGTAATTGCTAAAATCGGACTTAAACATATTGGTTTATTTTATTTATTTTGACCATTTGAATATACCCCCCGAAGTACCGTTTTTTTCCTGAGACACCCTGTATGTGCTTCTCATGTCAAATCATCGGTACGTATCACATTTCAAAATATATTTGAAAAATAAACGTTATTATTCCGTACCCTGACTATCGCAAAAAAAAACAAACTTCCGATGCGTCTTTCCTTCTCTTACAAACGAATCAACAGAAATAGATACATAAGTTTACTTATATTATATTTAGGTGTGTAATATCGAACCTTCGTATCTCCGAGAAGATTAAGTGCGTACATATATCTCTATCATTCAAGATTACCTTAGCACTTACACAACGCGAAGCCTACTCTGATACCCTGTCGAACGTGACGAGGCCAACAGGTGTCTCGGCTAATAGCATCGGCCAGCCAAACACCAACCAACCATCCCATAGAACGGATATCCATGGATTCATTCACATCACCTTTCGATCCGAATCCGATGCGAGGGTCTGAATTCTAAACCGCCAGCCAGTTTCTCCTGCTTCCGAACTGGTTAGTAGCTCTCTGTCCTTTTGTGCAACGCGACAAAACAAATGTCAGCGAAGAACAAGAGAATTCCACCTACGCCGTCTATTTCAACATTCGCCTTATTCGCGTCCATATATTTTCTACGTCTGGTATAGAATACGAAGACGCGCATTGATTATTTTAAGAGAAGCGAACTCTTGTAGCAGCCGTAGAAACGCTTTTAGGATTATTTTTAACGCTATAAATGTGTACTTGTTTGTATATACACACACGAATCGAGCTGTGGAGTTTAATTCTAGTTTCGAATCCGTCATGGTCGAAATGGATAAAAGGATTTATTTTAGTTATGGCTACGTAGAAGCTTTAAAACGAATGATTTATGCCTAGTGGAATAATAAAACATTAAACACGGTTAATCTCAGCAGATTTTTATAAAACTATACTCTGCTCTTTCATTAGGAGGACAGCCGTTGAAATTAGGCACTAAGTACTTGGCTCGTGGTTGGCTATTTTACATTCATAATCACAAAGTAAAAATGAAGATTGTCGTAAACTTGCGTTTAGTGTTTACCGTTTAAATTTTTCTTGTGAAATTATATAAACGTTGCCTTAGGTACTATTTAGTGGTCGTTATATCTGCTTTTGGTGTTGGCACAAACACGAAAATTCATACATATGTTTGTGCTCATACTTAGCATGTACGAGGATAATACAGAAGCAAGTATTTTCTTGTCAAATTCCCTTTTATTTCTCTTTAATGCGTCCAAATAGTAGTTGGCATCTTGTTCCGCAGAACAGGGGCTTACGAATGCGATGACCTCATTCGACGAAAATCTTTGACCTCCCAGCCAAACTTTAAGCCTGGGAAACAGAAAAATATCACTGGGGCCAGATCTGATGAATAGAGGGGGTGGTATATCAGTTCAAAGTCCAATTCGTGAATTTTTGCCCTGGCGGCCAAAGTGTGAGGTGGTACGTTGGCACGTTGTACGTTGGAACAAAACTTTATTTCTCGCCAATGCGGCCATTTTTCTCCGATTTCTGTCTTCAATTTTTCAAGTAATGATACAGTAGATCCGTACGGTGGATTATCTGTGTAACCATTATGTTTCAGTCTTCCGTGCTTCGGTGTTCCACCTGAATAGAAGCGAAATCAGCTGAATGACGTGTTGTTATTCACGTTTGGTCAGTTAACTATGCGATTACGTTTTTGATTGAAGAATGGCGGTCATAAAACGAAAAAGGATGCGAGACTACGCAGGATTTAATGCCTCAAGTAGATTCTTGGCATTCAAGAATTTGAAGTTCACAGTGAAAAGTTAGACGCAGATGATATTGCCGTTATAAAGTTTTGTCATGATTTAGAAGAAATTATCAACGAACATAATTTTAAATCAGATCGGACCTATAACGCAAATAAAACCGTTGCTACTAGAAAGACATCCCGAAAAGAACTCTGGCTTCAGAAAATTGAAAAGATGCTACAGGAGACAAAATGAAAAAAGATGACTTACCTCTATTATGTTGTGCAAATACGTCTGGCACGCATAAACTAGGATTAGCTGTCATTGACAAATCAAAGCATCAAAAGATGTTGAAACAATTCCAGTCGACTACTATACAGCTACAAATCTGCCTGGCTCGATTGCCAAATTTTCAAGGAATGGTTTTGTGAAAAGTTTATTCCACAAGCAAAATATTTTTTGGCAAAACGTAAATTACCACACTGCACAAATACTTAAATCAAGAGATGGCAACATGTTGCCTTTTTGGCTTTTCATCTAACATCCATCACTCAGTTCACGGATTAAAGAGTAATGATAATAATGAAGAGACTGTATAGAGGAAATTTCATGATATAATTGCCAGAATAACGCAAAAATTTCGCATAACCAATCTTTGCAATGCGAAAATTTTTGGCTGGATTATTTCAAGACAAAAAAGGTAAATGAGTAATGAGAAGAATGAAAAAAATGATAGTTTGATTAACATTTTCACTTTCTACCGACCGTTATTTATTAACGTAAAGGCTTCTATTAGCCGTGTTTTTCAGTTATCCGTGCCGATCTTTTCCCCGTAAAGCACGGATAATCGACGTTCTACTGGACGTAGTATTCCCACGTTATTGTTTCTCCTTTTTCAAGATAATTGATTAACACACGAACAATCTAGGCCGTTTTCGGAGCCAATTTGCCCTTCGCAGCTCACTGTTTCGACCACGCCTAAACTGCTTCAACAGGGCTTCGGAAAAGATCCGTCGTTGATGGTACAGGATGAGCGACACCCAACGCGCGGTTAGCTTTTTCGTGCCCAAATCTTCAATAAATATATGACAAACATCTTCTTTCAAGATGTCCACAGCCTCTATTGTCTCTTTAGAGGGACAGTCTTCTAGTGCGATTTGGCTAAGTTTCCCGTTAATGTTGTTAGTAGAGAGAGAGAGAGCCAAAATATGTAATTACCTCAATCATCTCAAAAACTATGATAGATGAGTATAAAGAATATTGAAGAAGTAGGTTGACATGAATTGAAAAGAAGCACCCGAACACATAACAATATACAAGGTTTTCTATCTAAAGAACCAAACTTGTATCATATGCTGCACAAACTAAAAACACTTTATAAATACAACCTTATATTATGCAGAACTTGACTTGAATATTTTTTTATTTCTCCGAATTGCTGAGAAAAAGAATGATCGCCCACGCACTAGATAGACACGCTGTGTAGTCCATTGTAACGATTGTACGAGAGTAGCGTCTTAAGTTTTTACATGCGATTATTAGATAGCTGAGATGAATATGGTGAAAGTCCACCAAAATCTGTTGCTGCTACAAAAGACATGAATGCTGTATGCAACTTGATTGAAAAGGATAGAGATGCGACTTACACTACATTTGACTTTGGATGAACGCGTAGGTGTGAAAAAGTATAATTTAACCCAACCACAAAGATGGCCCATGTCAATTGGTAGAAGAAAATGCCCAAAAAATCCGTATATAATATAAATAGGAAACGAAACTTGAGCATATTCGTACGAGCCGGAAACTAAATAGCCATTTAAATATTCTCAGAAGAACCGAATCCAACGAAAATTGATCATTCTCGAAGCACTTTCAAGAAAATTATTTCTTTCATTATACTGGACCTATCGCTAGCATTGCTTTGAAAGATTGAAGAACAGTTATGCTGAATGGTATACAACAATTTGTTTACCAGAACTCATCGTTGAAATCAGGAAAAGCAATCGATAACGTCGCATCATCCTTCGTCATGAAAATCCGTCAAACAATTGATTATTTGAAGGAGAAAAACATCGAATTACCAGCATTCGCCTAATTTCGCCTAACGACTTCTTTTTGTTCCCGAATGTCAAACGAAAGATGCGTGGACAATGATTTTTATTCTCTCAATAAGTTGCTGAAATCTTCTAAATGTATTTTGCGAATTGGTTCGAACATGCAAAAGCGTGGAATCCTTAATGAGGAATATTTTGGAAAACAATAACGAGGTTTGTACAAACATTTTTTTCCTCGTAGCAGGAAGTTATTAATTAAAAACCAGGATTTTGCTTCTTCGATAAATATACTCGCTTACGCAAGGATCTATAAGCTTAATGTATTTCCTACAGAACTAAATACGGTTTCAAACCCTATACCCACATCAACCTAACAAAGCGACACACGGCTTCAATACAGACGACAAAACGGGAAGGCGGTAATCAATCAAAAATGCACGCCGCCACCGCCGTCTTAATCTGTAATTTAAATGAAAAGGCGCAGCCATACGGCTACAACGAATCGTATATATAACACCTAGGGGGTAATTTCGCCCGCCCATATATTCTCTTCTTCGTTCTTCGCCCGTCCGCTTTTGGTTCGACGTCTGATTTTTCGAACGGTGTACTTCCTCGTTTCAGAACGCACACCTAAACGCTCATAAATAAACAGTTTGGTTATTTTTCTATGGAAAGAGATTTCATTCATTGCACGTGCTACGTGGCGCTTACGTATTTTCCCATTTGAAAGTCGAACGCGTACAGCTAACGTTGGCTAACATCGATTATACGAACGAACGATTATCGACATGTGCGAGCCTGACAGCTTTTCCACGCCTACGCAATTATTTTACCGTTAAACTAACAAAGGATTGTGTGACGAAGTTATTGTGGATATCTATAAGGTAAATAAGATAATAGCAACGATAGATATGAAATATGAATTTATCTCGGCATTTGTAATGTGCAGTATAGGTTTAAAAGAAACTTAAACAATAGCTACACTATTCGTATTTAGACTTCAGGGTTTTCGTCACCTTGGAATCCTTCATTCATGAAATTTAGGGCACCATACTGCCTTTATGACATTATATTTTAGGAATTGCAACAAAAGGAAACACGTTTAGATGTTTCTAATTGCCGTAGTATAGAAGATCTTTCTATCAATTTTGCAATATTGTTAGCAAATCTTTTCCGTGGGTTTACTGCAAAGATAACAAAACTACAAAATCCTGGGTTACACCGACAATATCTAGTTTAAACTTGGGAGATAAGAAAAAAAAGAAACATCCAATACTGAAACAAACTTGAGTAGAGATGGCAAAAGCAGGTGTATTATTATTTTTTTGCAGCGACTAGATGGACTCGTGTTTTGTCGACCGTCAGGGAAACCAGTAGGCAACACGAACCCCCTCTCATAAGATGAATAAACACAAGTCTGTCTAATCGCTGCAAAAAAAGTAATAATTGCGCCTGCCTTGGTCATCTCTACTTATGAATAAAGTTTGTCATTTTCCGAAATTCCGAAATTAGCAGAGACTAGACAGACTCGTGTTTTGTCGAATCCATTCTCATGAAACGAATAAACACGAGTCTGTCTAGTTTCTGATAATTTCGTAAAGCACACGGAAAGTGGCGAACTTTACTTATGAGGGAAAAATAAAAGCTCGCAAACTCTTAATTGAAACCACAAAAAGATATAATAATTCCCTCAATTTGTTTCGCTCTCCTAGAATTGTTTAAACCGCTACAATATTGAATAACAAAATTCTTAATTTTTGTTAGATAAATTTATTTAAATATTTATTAAAGCGAATTCTTTAACTCAAGTATTAGGAATTAAGACTACCTTTTATGAAATTTCGCTAGGATATATTTTACTACAATAAAATGAATCCAATGTTTTAATGAAAATTATTCTTCAACGAAGGCGCAGCTTTCTACAATTATATGAACGTTACCCACAACATTGTTGAAATTATTTTCAAATGATTTTTTTGTGATGTGTTTATGTCTACAAATTTAACTTTAAAAAGTTTTTTTTGTTTTTTAAAATGTTCACTATTGTATTTTAACATATCCTAAGAAAGAGATTGGCCCCGGGATAAAATTGGGAAATAGAACTACGTCAAACTTTAAAATATATTTTCTTTCCTGGTACGCTGCAATGCTAAATATTAACAAATCTGTTTAATTCGCATTTGTTTGATTTCCTATCAGAAATGGTGTTAGTAATTTCACGATTTTTCCGCTTTAACAACAATTTTAGAAATAGCAACTTTATAACGGGAATGTTATTTTCTCTGCACTGCTCCGTTTCCGACCGATAAATTCCTTAGTTTCTAAAGCTTTCAAAATTTTCTCAAAGTGTTTGGGAATCGTGAGACACAAGCAGTGGCAGAACACGAATTAACACTGTTCTGACAGATGTCTCGGCACCATTGCCACCGCCATAAATGTGATCATCAAATGCATCACTAGCAACGCAACAAATAAACACAGGACTCAAAACAAGCAACAGCAAATTTGTTATCTACACTTATAGTTGGCGCAACATCCTATGATAACCAGAAGTATTAAGTTTAATATTTCTAATAGGCAGGAGGCCGCAATACTTTAAAGCTCATCTATCCAAAGACAGTTTCATTGAGATTCGCGGTGAACCAAAATCTAAGTGCGGATCACATGGTAACGGAAATATTGAAAGGATTACTGATAGGTAAAGAACTTGACCAACTAGCATAGTTATTTTTCGACAAGATGAAATTATTTTGGCACAATTTTATCATTTAAATTGGCATTAGTGATGTATTTCGCCGATTAACCGACATAGAACTAAATATTCATCATCATATCAGTTAAACAAATAGAAATTCCATTTAAAAAATAAAACAAAGAGAATATTTTGTGTGATCAAAAACCTAATTTGGAACCACTGCCAGGAAAATCAATCGCACCAATTTAATTGTATTTACATGTTTCGTTAGGTTCACCCTAAATACCAAATTAAAAAATTTATGCCATCCCTATGTGTGCCACTCCCCTCTATTCAACTCCCAAAAGAGGTAAATTTTATCTATAGTACGTCCTGCAATTATGTTCGCCATAAAAACATCTCCAACGAAATTAGCAACGAAAATACATTCGCATTTATTTTACTACATTTATTCCTTTTACGACGCGTAATAGGGTTTATGATTCCCTTCTGCGGGTATTAAAAAAGGATAGGTTCTAATTGTTAGCAGATTATGACTGTAACGTTTATATCTTCAGTAAAAATGTCCTGAAAATGTGCACGAAAAAGCTTTTCAACCCGCGCATGGTGTTACGTGTACTCACGCGTTAAATAGTATTGTCACGCTATCACTTTATTGAAGGCAAAGTTCCCCTAAATATTGAATTTTATGAAACTATATTAGTTGCTAGATTCAAAGCTACATGACGCTATCCACTACCTTTAAAACGAGTATAAATTGCTTGGATAAATTCACACATTTACCTGCGAAAAAAATATTAAAGTTACTATCTTTTGTAAGCTCATAAATAATCTATACTCATTATGAAAGAGCATTTATCTGTTTAGCTTAAATTTGATGAATGGGTTTGTTTCTCAGTTATGGGATTTAGATGCCTTATAAAGGAAGTTCCATAAAAAATGAGTGGTTGAACGTTATACTCTACTATATTCAATATCTACTGCTTTTCTTCTGTGCGATAGTAGTTTACTTACGTAGCAGAACCTCGCTTCAAACACCTTCGTTTCATACCCAATATATCTTGGTAAAGCATCATCAATAATCTGAGGACTGTTGTAATCAACAGAAAAACCACCTAAAATGACATCGAAAAATAGTGCTATCGCCCAGCAAACTAGGAAGAGCTGAACATCGAATCTGTCGTCTATGCCAAGGAGATTTGAAGACGGCAGAACACATTTTACGCAAATATGTTGCCATCAGTCGTACACGGCACTAACATTTCAGTATGCCATTTCTTACATCTACTAAACTAAAGGAAGAAGATCCTAGAGTAGTGTTAAGGTTCATTTAAAGCGTCTAGAACTGCTCGGGAGTTGGTTTGGCATCTGTAGCCGGTCTATTCACTGCTTCCTAGACGACAGGCGTGACACTAGATGGAGCCAGAAATGTTATCTCGAAGGATAGTGATGTAAGCCAAGATCCAAACAGCGGGGTGAGATAAAGAAGCACTCGTAGCAACGCTGATGATATCGGGTAGACAGAAACATATTCGTTGGGTGATTCCATCGAAACCATGAGGAACTATATTAGCATTTTTTGGTCACCTAAAATGAGATTAAAAAATGGGAAGAAAATAAAGGGATTTTTCTAAAAAAGCACGCGATGAAAAGATAATGTTGCCTCTCTAACCTACAAAATATAAAAACGTAAAGAACCTGTCAAGAAGATCTATACAAATCATTTGCCCATCATTCACAAAAGACACCAATTTCTCTCCAAGATGAATTAAGCGTTTTTAATTATTCTAATACGTATTAAAGGCACTATTACAGTAGACCTTCCTAGGCCGCATCTAATAAAGAAAAACATTAATCTCTATTCTTTTTTTCTTTCATTAGGATAAATATAAACTATTAAATGATTGAGTGTAGGCTTTCACGACCGTAACCCATTGTAGAAATGTCTTTCGGATGATTTCGTGTAGTTAATATTTTACTTGACGTTTCGCTGACCATGCTGTCAGCTTCTTCAGAAGATTTCTAAAGACTATTAAATGGTACTTGCAATTAAGGTAAAGGTATTGAAGTTCTCGAAAAAATAAAATAAAATATTCAATTGTGTTTCTACTAAAAGTTTCTGCAAGTGTACACCACATATTAATTCAGAAGTATTAATAAAAAAAAAATAAAGTTAAAATAGTCAAGATTATAAAAATAAAATTGTACATGTTGCACTAGACAAACACATTAAAAACTGATTTAAGTTACAATAAAGAAAAAAGCATTGTAACTTTTTTTAAGGATTTCGAGAAATGCATGTAGGAGAAAAGGGAGGCAGTGACAGTAACTAGCGCTAAAGTATCTAGCCAGACCGGGTTAACTTTCCCGGTTTAAGAATTAATTGATGTTACTACGTATAACAGAGTTGGTTATAATGTTACCCATAAGTTGTCAAAATATTCAACTTTGCAATAATTCATTTCAGCACGTTAATATTTTTTAACGCAACAGTACTTACCGTTTCCCTATGTTGAGCGATCGTTTTTCAAGATACGGTCCAGTAAGCAGGATTTGATGTTGCAGGGGTGAAACTGATTGATGTTATCGTTCCCTCGGCGTAATATTAAATATAAATCCGAGCCCCGCTTGGTTATTAATTTTGTGCAATGTTTACGTTTGTGATTTGAGAATACTTTCCGGGAAGCTTTATCCATATCCGTATATATTTCATACGTTCCGGTGTGTAGCCGTATTTGACCGGAGGCAAAAAAATTATAAATACGTACTCGTGGGGGAGAATGAAGATGGATTTTTTTAATTAACCAACCGACTCGAAAATTCAGTTGATACGTTTATGCAGAGCACACTTTTGACCTAAATATAACATTTTTGCGTACTCTAGTACATATTAAAGGGACTGTTATAGCAGCCTCTTGTTACATCGCAATGACGGCACTGAAAAATCGCTTGTTATAGCAAATAGTATTTGCTTTAAGAATTTAACACAATGGCTGCCTACGTATCACCGGTGAATCGCACCCGTAGATTATTTCCAGGACATGTGGGTCACTGGTGATGTTCACTTTAAAGCAATGCAGTTCCTTTGGGTCTGAAGCTTAGGCAATGATGCATTAGTTTTTGGCCTCCTGATTATAAAAGCAAGCTCTGGAGCTATGGTTATGTTGGTTTGTCTAAACTTTCAGTGTGTTAGTAAGCATGTACGGTTAGTATTTATCTGACGATCTGAGCATTTTTTTAAGTCTGTATGCCTTGTGGAGCATTGGTGATTTAAGTTATATTTATTTTGTTAGTATGCTCAAAAAGAAAAGAGGTCTCTTAACTGTGAAACTCTGCTACGATAACCCTTAATAAACTGCTGGAAATCAAATTACTTTTATCTTATCAATGAAGTTCGCCACTTTCCTAGCGCTTCACGAAATTAGCAGAAACTAGATAGACTCGTGTTTTGTCGATTCTCAGAGAAACCATTTTCATACCCGAGTCTGTCTAGTTTCTGCTAATTTCGTGAAACGCTAGGAAAGTGGTGAACATTACTTATCAACTGCCACAAAAGAATATATCAATAAGCTCACGACTCGTGAACCATGAGATAAGACAATAAATAACATAACAATTCTTATTATTATTTTCTTATTATTATTTATTATTACCAATTATTATTTTTTTTTTATAAATTTATTATATTTACTTATACTATTCAATTTTACCAACCTATTTATTATTGATTATACTTTAATATAGCCTGCAGAAGTGGATTAACTCCGTTGGTGGAACTTTTTTGTCCTTTCAAATTATACGAGAAGAATCCTAAAAATTTCTGAAAAAAGAAAGAGACAGATATTTTATCGAAAGAAAAAACACTTTATTGTTTGCATTCGAAGAAACCAGTTGTAGAAAATCTGAAGAGGGTATCTCAAAAACATGTCTCTTAAATGCTTCAACGGCGTCTTCCGGTGTCGAAAACTACTCACCACGTAATTCCTTTTTGACAAAAGGGAACAGGAAGAAGTCATTAGGTAATAAGTCAGGCAAATACGGACAATGAGTCATTAATTCAATGTTAGAGCTGGCGTTGTCGTGGTGAAGGATGTCTGCTATATTTTCTGATTTCACCAAAGACTTGAGGCAAACAAATTGATGTATACCAATCACCAATCGTTTTTCGGTCGTCAAGAGCAACAATAACAACAGCCCCAGTTTACGAAAGAAAAAAGCAAAATAATTTTTTTACGCGCTTCATAAACGAACAACTTTTATTGGTTTTAGATCACTTTGTAACACCCAAACAGTGGATTGTTGTTTTGTTTCTGATTCGTATGAATATATCCAAGGTTTGTCATCTGTTATGGTACTGTATGCATTGGCAGATGAACCGCATTTGAATTTTTGAAGCATTTGTTTGCACGAACTCACACGAACCAATTTTTAAGCTTCGGTTAAATTGTGTGGAATCCGACGACTGCAAAGTTTCTTCATTACTAAATGCTCACGTGAAATCGCTTGTATTTGACTTTTACAAATGCCCAAGGATATTTCTACCTCTCGATCGATGCATTGTTGCACCTTTGAAATAGTAAAAATGTTCACGAAAAATGTCAATTTTTTTCACTAAATTGATTTCTTTGGAACTAAACTACGCGGCTTGCAATACCTAAGAATTATTCTAATTTCCAATATAGCAATTATTATTCAAAAACCTAAGGAAATCAAATTAAAAATTCAAGAGAATATCTTTGAAACAATTATCGGAATTAATTAATTAATTAAATTTCTAAAAGAATCCAATTTCTAAAAGGCTTAAATAATCCAATGTAAACTCTTAACGCGCTAAATTTTAATTTTAAAACGGGAAACAAATGTAACATAGAATACAAATTTCGCTGGTGACTAAGACAACACCCTCTATTAATAATTCAGCAGGTCATAGCGCCGGCTAGATTACGCACATCAACGCGAGCCTTGCTTTGTTTAATATTAGATAATGATAGAACCCGTGGTGACGAGAGTAACGCCAGACGAATGCGGAGTAACTCTGTTACGTCACATATATTCGGCCGAACGTTAATCAGATCGCTGGCGCTGACTACTCAGATTCTAGTTAGTTTAAAATTACGTACGACGAAAGCTAATTAATGACAGGGTATCGGCGTGTACGACGCAATCATAATCCACTTGACCCAGGGTCGTTGTTCAGATGACGGGGTATCCGACGCGTTAACATTGTTAAACAGATTGGGTGATAGATGGAGATTGCGTTTTACATATTTATACCCTCCGGTTGGTGCTACGCTAGAGGTTAGTAGGCAAGTGTGTCTATCTATGTTACGAACGCTAAATAACTGAAGCAATGTTTGCCGCCGCGAATAAATAGAGCTCGTAGAGAAACAAAATAGAAGTAATCAAAAATGTCGTAGAGAACGATGTTAGGGAGTTTAGAAAACTATACCAGTTCTGAAAATTATTGCGCTATAAACAGGTATCCAATTTTCCAGCAGATTATTTTTATGTTCTCTCTATGGTCGATTTTAAGAGCATAACACTAATACAGCGCAGAATTCCAAGGCTACAGCTAGTAAATACGTACTAAATATTTTTCGAGTTTCGAACCGTGTTATAGGAAGATTATAGGATTTATTTTATATTCTATCATATACAGATTTTTCAGAAAAATGAAAACGCCGGATACTATAAGGAACTATTAAGAGTGGGCCAGCTTTTATAGGGTTTTAGTGTTAGAAACAACGCTATTATAGTCGGAAGGATTCGTGCCACAACTAGGGTTATATAGGATTACGGCGGCTTATACAACCGAGTACCCTCTGCTGAAAAGAAAAATCGGCGCTGAGTATAGAGCATTCAAAAATCAATGGAACTCTCAACATTTCGTGATTTAGACAAGTAATAAGGCGCTGTGTTTAATTTTCAATAAAACGATAGCCGCTCTCAAAGAATACAACATTAAACGTCATTATGATACTAAACATTCTCAAAATTATTCAAAATATACAGGAAAGTTGCGAAGAGAAAATTTTGAATCTCTGAAGCGCGAGTTAAAATCTCAGCATCCTTGTTTTCTAAAGTCAACAAGTGGCGGCAACTTGTGCCAGTTTTCAAGTGGTTCATTCACTAATTAAAGATTACATTAGCTTATTTAAAACTGTCACTCTGTCAGCAAACACTGTGGCTCGGAGAATAGATGACACTGCAGCAAATATATCATCTCAACTGTCTGAAAATTCGTTTCTTTGAATAGTTCTCCTTGGCCCTGGATGAGTCGACAGATCTGTCAGATATTACTGTAGTATTAATTTTTATTCGAGGGATAGATACAAAATATGAAGTGTTGAAGAGTGGAATAAATACAGTAGTGGTTGCTGTGTGGTTCAAAACCATTTGTCACGCATTGTATTATTCATCAACAGTCTTTGTATATGTCATCGACAATTCCGCGAGTTTATTGAAGAGATTAGATAAGCCGACTTACCATATTATACCAGAGTACGCTAGCTTAATTCTAGGGAGTTTCTTATGCGGTTTTTTGAGCTTCGAGCAAAATCGAAACATTTTTGAATGAAAAAAATCGTCCTCTTGCCGAGTTACGAAAAACAGTGGTTGTAGAAGTTAGCATTTTGCGCAGATTTGACAAGACATATGAATGAACTTAATTTACGACTGCAAGGAGAAAACCTTCTGCCTGATTATGCACTCATATCAAGTTATTTCGGCAGAAAATATTACTATTTCAATCCCAATTAAATAAAAAATGTTTCACACATTTTAAAACATGTCAAACATTCAGCCTAGAAACCGAGACTCCATTCGCCGTTGATTTTGCAATTGAGGTTTTGAGTGTTTTAAAAATTAATTTTGAGTCTCCGTATTCAAGCGCAAATATCAAAACTCATCTTTGCTCGAGTCTTCCATTCGCACAATTCTATAAATTTGCTCGTGGATTCTTTTCTGCTTTCGGCACTACTTACCTGTGCGAAAAATCATTCTACAACATGAAATACACAAAAAATGTGTACAAATCCAAGTTAACCGATGAGCATCCTAAATGCTTTTGATAATTGGCACCAGTAAATTTGATTCGCAAATACAATCATCAGTGGCAAATCACAGCTACATAGATCTCATTGATCAATAATGTTTAAATTTCATTTCGTGCATATTATACATACCATTGTATTTTAGTTGGATAATAATCACGATTTTTTAATATTCTTTTATATTTAATAGTGAATTAGTAGTGCTGGCAGGCCGATGTTGGCCCGCGGGTCATAGTTTGGAGACCTCTGCTCTATCCCTAAGATTTTATTCGGTAAATAATTCAGAAAACAGTGATTCCGAAGAAACATGAACATAACTCATCTCTACCAATATGCGTTCGGTTCTTAATTTCCAAATTTAAATTAATTAATCTAATATACATATAGAGGATAACTTTAGTAATTGGCATAAAGTAATATTTTTCCAAATGAAATACACCTACCTATACAAGGCGTTCCATGAAAAACTGCATCGATCGACATATATGTACACTGCCGTTCAGAGAAGTTCGGTCGGTTGGTAAAAAACATGAAAAGGTTACAGAAACAAACAAAACTAAAAACAAAATGCAATTTTATTGTATGTACAGGTAAAAAAGACAAAAATAAATAAATAAAAAGTTATTCTGGCCTAATATAACATACTGAACATTATATTTTTTTTCATCGAAAACAACCTCCTTTGCTGTTAATCACCGCTCGAACTATTCTAGGCATTCTTTCGATAAGTTTTGTTAAAACGGACTATGGAATATTAATCCATTCATGTTGCAGAATATTCCGTAAATGTTCTTGTGAAGTTGGGCATATTTTCCGGATCCTCCTGTCCAGTTCATCCCACAACAACTCTATCGGGTTCAAATCTGGCCTTTGTGGGGGCCGTGTCATTACTTTCAGGGTGTGCTGTTCTTCTTCCTCCTTTAGATAGGTTTTACACACTAACGCAGTGTGTTTTGGGTCGTTGTCATGCATGAATCTAAAGTTACGGCCTATTATACGCAATCCTGATGGCACTGCATGATTCTGGAGTATTGCAAAATAATTTTCCTTCCTCATTACATCCTGCACTCTGCATAAATCTCCCGTCCCAGCAAAGGAGAAACATCCCCACACTAACACAGAACTACGCCCTTGCTTCACTGTAGGCATAACGCAGTTCGGGATCACTTTTCGGTTTTAGATCTTCGGACATAAACTCGTAAATTTTGCCCAAAAACCTCAAACTTTGACTCGTCACTCCAAAGCACGTGTTTCCAATCATCTAACGACCAATCTAGATGAGAACGGGCTCACTGTAGCCGTTTTGCTCTGTTGCCCCGACGTAATAAGGGTTTTCGAATGGCAATGCGTCCATGAAGGTCCGCTTGTTGAAGTCGACGTTTTTACCGTACTCGCCGAAACTTGTTCTTCACGGCCGCGATTGACTTCGGCTGCTATTTGTGGCGCTGTTAATTTTCTATTGCGTTTGTTTAATAATACAATTGTCAAATCTTCACCTTTTGTTGTTTTCCTAGATGCTCCAGGACGAACACGATTTTCTATAGTTCCAGTTGTCCGATATCGCTTTATGATGTCATTTACTGTTGAACTTCTCATATTTATTTTTTCAGCAATTTGTCGCCCCGGATATCCTTCTTCAAACAGCGTAATAATGCGTGAACGTTTTTCTACACTGGTAGGCTTGCCACGTGCCATTTTGAAGTAAATTTTCTTAAAACTTTCGCGCAAAAACGACAGATGCACACCAACACACGTTTAACAGTAAAATGAAGCAAATTTATATCTTTACGCCTGTGATAAATAAACAAGAGTGATACTGCGGTATATTTCCTAAATGTATTGTTTCATTTTATATTATTCAAAAGATCGGTACTTCCGACAAATTCTTGGAATGATAATAAAAGAGACTTTATTGTGGTTGTCGCAATATTTCTACTTTACATAATAATTTATGGCTTTAATCCCTTAGAAAAGAGTGTATGCTTAATATTTTTCTAATTTTATGTATTAATAGTTGTATACAGTGTGATATAATAGATTTTTATTGTATGACCGAGCTTCACTGAACAGCAGTGTATATATCGACATACATTGGAAAATTCTAAGAACTTGGCAATATACCAAAGCCTACGTGTACTATTGAATTAAAATGTTTTCGGTTACCCAAGACATCGGATTATACCAGAAGTAGCTGCCGTTAACTAAAATATCTCATATATTGTTACATTTTTGAATTTCTAATCCAGCAAGTAATAGCTTAAATATTGTATGTTTTAAAAATGTATATAATATGAATATTTATGCTGAGCGGGCGTTAACATTCAAGAACAAAGATAATTAATAATAATTAAAAATGCTTCTCAAAAAACCAATCGTTGAAAAATATGAACAGGCAGCCAATTTTTATTTAATGTATTCTTCTAGATTATTATCTCATTTTCACTACGGAAATAAGATTTCCTATCAAAACCTTTATCCATCCCTTTTCAACATTTGTATAAACCTTGTAAAATGCAGGTGAAGATCCGGACGTCCTAAAATATAATTTAAACTTTTGCTCGCACGTACAAATATAAATCAAAGTTCATATCTTTGCTCGAAAATTCGCAACGAGAAATAAGACAGGTGACGTTAACAAAATTCGTTAAATATGTATGTATATCGCAATAAATCGTCGTCAGAAAAAAAAATTCAAATTCCGACGTGTAGAGCTACTCTTAATGGTAAAAATGTGCCTTTTAAATTATTCATTGGCCTGATATAGAAATGCGAAGAGAACCCGAAGAACGATAGCAACTCTGGAATAAAACTAGCCAGCGAACGAACGGTTTTGGAGGAATAATGAAGACGTATTTAAATATAATGGTCGTTTTTGAAGCTTATACAGATTGGAAATTAAATGAACGGGGCAGACAAGGGAAAAATTTGCAAATGTATATAGTAGAATATAAATAAGCTTCCTCCAAGTGTTATTTGCAAAGGTTAACTTGAAGCATTATACATAAAAGGATTGATTATTGTGCTAAACTTTATAATTCATTGCTACTTAGCGGAAGGTACATAAGAGTACCACTGGGCTGAGGCTTGATATGTAGCGTACATTTCAGGATACATTACTGCGAACAAATTTCATTTATCTGTCGAATAGATCCCTCATCCTCTCCTAGACGTATCTGTCAGAAAATATTCTTTACAAAATTGACCAGACATTCGGGGGAAAAAAAGTCTGAAATGAGACAAAAATTTATTATATTCAAAGGAAAAGGCGAATTTTCATAAAACCAATGGTGAACTTCTCAATCTCTCAATCTCAAAAATCTCAAAAAAAGAAAAAGATTTTAAAGCAAAGAATATATAAAGAAATGGAAGTGATGAGTTAATAAAAACTCATAAAACTATTCCAAATCCGACGCCTAAAAGGGCAATTATGTCAAACTATAAAAGTCATAAATTATACTTGCGGTGATAATCTTGATAGACGAGCACCACAAAATTAAGTCAAAATTTGTCAAGTTAAAGGAAAAGCTTAGGACGAAATAATTTTAGTTGATAAACTTACCACACATTGAAGAACTTCATAGCTCCTAAAAAGGATTATTTTTTCGCGAGAACGGTATGAATTGAAGTAATTAAAACAAATGGCGAATTATTACTTTTCGATAAATCTATGCGAATTTCGGTTAGCATTCCAGACTTCATATTATTTCATTTTTAATTGGTTGCTTGGAAATTATTAGAGGTTCATTAACCCACTTGTAAAGCCCACGTCTTCCGAGAAAAATATGTAGCATGGGTCTTGTGGGCTGCTACCGGTCAAGTGAAAACGCCGCTCTGAATCGCACCGTGGAGGTCGATATCTAAATCAACGTATCAACCATTTAAAAACATGTGGGCTATCCCCATTCACCCCGACGCATATTAATAAATACACTTCCTTTGCGTAAATTAATATCTTGATATTTATTATATGTGGCTAAACTTTTTAGTCAAGCAATTATGTTGCAATGTAAGTTCAATAGCTGTGCTTAGTTTTATCGATATTCAATAGAATTCAATTTCTTAAACTAAATATTAGCCAAGTACACCTGTCCAAAGAAAGCAGAAAAATATTCTGCTTTCACCAAATTTCTGGTAAAATTTCTAGACTTTACCAGACTAGCAGTAACAAGTTTTGATGTTTGGGTTACAATTTTAAGCTGTGTTCCTGTAGGGTAGGAAGAATTAACCCGAAATTAGTGCAGTGCTTCGCATTAATTTGACAACTGATACCAATGATTTATTTTTTCATAGCGTAACCTAAATATATCTATTAATATTAATAATTTTCTTTGTAGTGCACGGAATTACATATTAGTTAGCAGTTTCTGCAGTTCATGCCCAAAAAATTTTATAAATATACACTTTTTATTTTCTTAATAAAGTGGAAAATATATCTTTTTAATAGATTTAGCCCATCTGCAAACTTCTAAATTACAGAAGAATCATTAATTTTCACCATTCATCAGTTATATTTAACATGTTTTACAATAAATTTTTGTGTTTTATCAGTTAGTATAAGGCAAATTCGGAAAATAAGAGCCATTCGGTCATAAAAACAATTATATCCGTTAAAAAAAATTTTTATCGATTCTTTCTGTTTCCTACAAGCATATGTCACGTTTCCACATACCTCTAAGCATTTAACATTTAGTAACGTTGCACCAGCTTCTTTAACTCCTTGGGTTTGATGCCTGAAAATTGAACCAGTTAAGAACGGTTGTCTTAAGTTCCTCGTCGACTTGAAACTGTTGCCCACCAAAACATCGTTTCAAATGTAAAGAGAGGTAATGATCACTGGGTACGATGTCCCGACTATCTGGACGGGTGGTCGAAAGCTTGATACGCTCAGCGGAGTCGTGGAGGAGGACTATTACGAACAACAGTTTCCTGGCCGTCTCAGTTTAGTGAAAGTTTCGCAGGACACATCAAATGTAATTTTTGCAACAGACCGTCCTTTTTATCCCAGTCGAGTAAAGAGTTTGCTTGAATTTTTTCGGTTTTGGTGAAATTGAATGGTACTACTGCATTGACTGCGTTGCCGTAGAATATCCACGTCTCTTCGCTCGTAAGAATATGGGGAAACGAATTATCTCCATCTTGTCAACAGCGGTCCAAGAACGTTCGAGCGTTTGGCATGTTTCTCTTTGAGGTGGTCGTTTTGATTTTACTTTTGAGCTTCAAGTATTTCTCCTATAGTTTTGTTAATTTTGGGTTTTGAGATCAAGAAAAGAAAAAGCAATCCCTTACTCTAATATTTTATTACGTTGGATGATTTGCAATTTTTTCAAACAATCTGTATGTTGCTATACCATTTATTTCGTACTATACAACTTCATTGTCAAAAATTTTTTGTCTTAATTATTTGTTTTTTTTTAATATTTAAAACTAAAAATGTAGTGTTTGCAGACGCATATGAGAAGCCATACAATGTATATTTATACTTACGTAGCTTTAACACTGGTAGAGGCTATTGTAGTAATTTACTTTATCCAAAAGCTCGTGTAGCGCCGCTGAGAAGCATTAATTTACCTAGATTAGAAGTATGCGGAGTTGTTCTTTTAGCAAATTTATTTAAAAGACCAACAAGACAAGATGCATTAAATATAGCATTTAACTTTAAATATCTGTGGACAGATTCAACAATAACATCTTCAATAATGACTGAATCAAACCGTTAGAAGACGTTTGTTGGCAACAGAGTTGGTGACATCATGTTAGATCCGAAGAAAATCCAGCAGACATATTATCTCAAGGTGTTAGTCCAAAATTAATTGAAGAAATGGATTTATGGTGATATGGTCCTCAATCCCCATCCACTTTCATCATCATTTACTGATCCCCAAGATTTTAATCTACCGACGTCCGCACATTTCTGCATTGGCAGACCTACAACCAGTATTCCAGAGCAAAATCTACAAGTGATACACAACCAGGCAGAAGTACTATCGACAACTTCAAAAGGTATATCAGCATTTTTGGGGAAAATGGACAAAGGGGTACGATGGAGAGTTACAGTGACGACTCAAGTGGAAAAAGTATCTACCAAAATGATCGAAACCAGATGCTTGGATAATTCTAAAGATAGCGCCTTGGAAGAGCTTTTGAACTTCACCCAGGATCGGATGGAGTCAACAGAGTCGCTTCTATACGTTTACCAAATAGGCACATAATGAAGAGGAGTGTTTGGAAATTGTAAGTTTTACACATAGACTAATGTTCCTGAACGTTATTTTTGAAAATTCATTGTGATAGTCAGTGTATTAGTTAATATCTGCATTCTTTCAAGCATTTTCACAAATAAAAAAGTCACAAGGGTTTTTAAAAATTGCACATTTTAAGAAAACGCTATGTATCTCTTATATTAAGGAAGATATAAAAATAGGGATTTCACCAACGATTTCTCTTTAAAATCAAGCTCCAGCTTAGGTCAGTTTTTGTCTAATTCCTTTAAAAATATAAGTTCCCTATTAAAAGTATCGAATTTGGCCCTCCTTGTACACGTAAAATTTTTAAAAATTTATTATTCTATAACAATTAAGCCGACATACTGACAATCTCAAATACACAAACGTAAGCAACTACGCTGCTTATCTGTTTACTTATTGAAAATATTTTATCTTGTATGAATATTTACCCTTTTTCCCAGAACTTTTGCAGTAGATATGCAGCAAATGTACGTATGAATACAAGGAGCTATTGAAATTTGTTTAGTGCAAGATCGCGTATTTCCATTTACAAAGCGAATGAGTAAAAGATGCAAAAACGGTAGATATGTATTGTAACTAAATAATAAAGTAAGTTAATAAGTTTTCAACATACGTTTTACCCAAATCCTTTTCCTTCCATGTTATTTCCTCTATTGGTTGATACATTTTCGACCCTTGCCATAGAGATCACGTTTATTATTGGACATACAAGGTAGGTTTAAATTCGGAAAAGTTACTAAATTTTGTATTTGTTATGAACCAGAAAAAAAATAGACCTGTGACAAATGACCTATTTCCTTTTTTTACTTTCTAGCACCTTTACTTGACCTTGCAGAGAAAGGTGAAAAACACAAGGTCACTTTCGATCTTCTATCGAATGGTATACTCGAAATTTTTATACATGCGTCATTCTTAGTTCTTATCAGCGCCATATCGGACTCTAAGAATGTTATCAATTGTTTCCAAAGACCGTTAAATTTTTTTATGTAAAAGAGCCAAAAATTTATTTAATGAAATACACTGTGTCAATATCAAAAATTTTATCAGTCACAATCTGCACAAAGGAAGTACTACAAAAAGTCGGTGCATTTGTTGAAAGATACACATAAGAATAAATATGTATTTTATCGGTTACTCTTGATAAACCATGTACAAATGCCCTTTGCAAGTTAGTCAGTAAAAATATTTTATCCTAAGGGGCGACCTTTTGAGCCTTGATTAAGCGTTTGATTAACAAATCGATGTTAGCAAATAGCGCAAATACTACGTTACACTTACTATACGCAGCATGAATAATGTTTTAAACTTATTTGCTCATTTTAACGTAATTGACATACATATGTCAATCTCTATTACATTATGTATTTAATCGAAAATTTCCTCTAATTTGTTCATTCATATAGATACCAACTGTCTCATTTTGAAAGGAGTATCACGAGAAATATGAACCCTAGGGAAAGTTCAATATGACGATTTTATTTTCAATCGGAAGCCCTCTTTTTTTATTACATATTGTAACTTTTATCTGAAACATTCTTTTGTTAATTTCATAGATTGCGCCGAAAACGGTGAAAAATATTACCTTATTATCAAATGTCGGTAATTATTGTCTTTATTGGCTAATCGGAAAATAATAAATTCCTTTATATAAAATACGAAATGGGGGTTTCTATTAAAGGAAATAAAACTCGCATATTTTCGCCGATTACAGCTCTTTCAACGTTGAAACTGAAATCGTCGTTTTGTGGCCCCCGATGACACGAGCAAACAGTGGTATGACGAACTTTCTCGTAGGACTCACATCGCTTTTTGCGAGCAAACAATAATGAAACTCATTTCCCTGTGTTCTTTAACAAAAGAATACTAATTTAGTTTACTGATTGTTTACTAAACCAAATGTCCTACAAAATTTAACATCACTTCACTTCTTATAATCACCCATTAATTTTTTACTGTGTTTATATATTGTACCGTGTGATTCTGTATGTTTTGGAGACAATAGCGTATTGTATCCACCATATTGGTGTAAACACTTTATATAAACGTATATCCAAAAATGTTTCGTTTTCGAGTTACAGCTTGTTGAAGGTTTTTATATTGTAGCGAGCACAGACGATATTGCGGGGAAATCCCCGTTCGCCGCAGCCGAGAGAAAACAATTATCAATCTTCGCATCAAAGTGGCTAGTTGTCAAACCGAAAGCAATACGCTCGGTTATGAAACTTATTTGATTCTCAACAATGTTATCGATAGCGTTATTATTTACAATTATGTCACGAAAGTTTAATAGCAAAGAATATGCAGATATTCACTACGTGTATGGATTCTGCGATGGTAATACCAAAGCATCGGTTCGTGAATATGGGAGGCGTTTTCCAAGGAGGAGAGTTCCAAATGCCCAAGTTTTTATCGATACGGGACTTCCGTTTTCGTGAATTAGGTTTACGTAATAATCATGACCAGTACAAGAGCAACATTCCAATGGTCAGAAGAAGTAATAATCAAATCCTGCAATTATTCGACGTTAACCGGCGATTTAGTACTCGTAGAGCAGCTCAACATGTGCAATGTTCGCAATCATGGGTATGATGCAGCTCATAGAAAATGTTATCGTCTCCAACCTGTACAAAATTTACAACTGGGAGATCCAGAAAAAAGGATAATCTTTTGCGACTGGCTCATACACGAATCCCAAAACAATAACAATTTTTTGCATAAAATACTGTGGACAGACAAAGCTTCATTTACTAGAAGCGGAGTGTTTAATAATCATAATCTTCAGGTCTGAGAACATGAAAACCCACATGAAATTCGACCACGTTCTTTTCAAAATGAATTGAATGTTAACGTTTGGATAGGAATTTTACATAATAAAGTTTGTGGGCCTCACTTCTTGCCTCCACGATTAAACTGAATTATTTTACGAGTTTCTTAGCAATACTTTAAACGATTTGCTTCGGGATATACCGCTTCACTGGAGAAATGGCAGCTGGATTCAATTGGTTGGTGCACCAGCTTATTATGGATTAATAGTGTGATAACAACGCAACGTTCGATTGGGCGGTTAGGACCAATGCTGTGGCCTCCAACATCGCCAGATCTTAACCCATTAGATTTCTAAATGTGGGGTACGTTAAAAAATAAAGTGTATCAATACACGAGAACAGTTAATTTTAAGAATTGAAGAAGCTTGTAATGAAACGCGACAAAATCCATTACAAATAACCCGTGCAATTGATTGAATGAATGAAACTACGCTTTAAGATTAAGATTAATGTTATTTTTGTCATATTATGATTAACAATTTTCACATTTAATAAATAATTTGCGTAATAAGCATGATTTAATGCAATAATTATTATAATTATTATTGTGTTTTTTCCCGATTTCCGCGCAATGCTGTCTGTGCTCGCTACAATATAAAAACCTTCAACAAGCTGTAATTCGAAAAGAAAACATTTTTGGATACAGGTTTATACAAAGCTTTTTCACCAGTATAGTGGGTAAAATTCGCTGATTAAGTTTCTCCAAATAAAACTGAATCGCCCTGTGCATAAAATCAACGAGCTCTTCACCATTGCATCTATCTCGAAATCAGATTGAGATAATTAAGACTCAAAGGCTCTAGAAGACATTGACTTTATTGGGAGTTTCGTTAAATTTTGAATATCCTAAACGTGGGATTTTAGTCTACTTAAATGGACGCTTAAAAAACATCAGACAGGTATGAAATAAAATTAAACTGAGAAATAAACTGCACAAACACACAGATTATTAATAGGTTAAATTTAAATTTTTAGATTTTCAAAATCTTATGTTATTACAACAAATATACGTATGAGATGAAAGGAAAGACTAATATTAAACTACCTAACTAAAGAAAGTAATGACATTGTTCGTCGTGAACAAAATTAGATACTGACTAAAATACCACTACATCGCTGGTAACATACATACATATGTTACTCTTAAAGAAAGACAGGGAATCATAAAAATAATGATGATTAAACAATACATACGTAGAATATTTCACACCTGATTTTCAAGACATGAAAATAGCTGTTTAATGATTTAAATAAACAGCTTTTTTATACATATTTAGATCATTATCAAAATTATCAAATCATACCCGATTTTGTTACCTTTATTTAGAAGGTGACTGACATAATTTTGTGTGTAAAGGAATAAAAATATGAATGAGATGGGTTTCGATATTATTAAGTAGTATTTGCAACTTGTAGAAAAATTATTAGTAATAATGAGCTTTTTTTCGTTATTATCAGTACGCGGTTTTCGCCACTAATTTAGTCTTCAAACGCCACATAAGAAAAACATATTATTACATTACAATTTTTAGAGATAATTGATAAAAACTCGTACAGTTGGGGATAATGGCAATGTACATTCCTTGAACATTAACGGGTGGCACAAATTGCCACGTTAAAACAGCGTTGAATGCCTTTTCAAACAAATCCACATTTCTTTAATTCGGCCAAAAATTGTAGAAATTATAGCAGGTTCAGTTTTACATTATTTGGCTACATTTATTATTCACATTATGACAAAATATCTTGAATCAAAGTGGTGCGTAATTAATTAAGCTTTTTAATTACAATCTAATTTAAAATTCACTGGTGACCCTAGAAACTATGCTCTCCGACGCCCATGTTTGGAATTTAGAGATATTTGTATGAAATTTCCCTTTGCCACACGCCGTATATTAATATTCCCGAAAGGGCCAGCAGTTACATTGCTATTTTTAGCTTTTTTCAATTACAATAAAATTTCAATTACATTCGAGTTCGAAGATTTGAATATCCAAGATTTTAAAATATTGATATGATCCCTTTCCAACCAATATTGAGCAAATAACGACCAGAATCACGGCATTGCTTGAGATAATTTGAATTGTAATTTTCGTGTCTACTAAACATGATTTTGAAGCAATTCGAGTCTAGCTTTTTAACATTTTTGCCAGACGCTAAAAGTTTTTAGAGGAGCAACGAGAAAACTAATTCATGTATTAATTAAATATACATAAATGCCATTTTGTTTTACTTAAACAGGGTAGAACCTTTGCCGATACCAGAAAAAGCGCCATTGCTACCCTAATGTTAAAAGGCAAAACGTTATTATTTTTCTTAGTCTGTCAGGAGTTCTTTTTTCAACAGAAATCTTATTTGTTATTTCCTATTGCTACACCAGTGTGTTTAGTGCTCCCAAAAAGATCCGCTGAATATTTTGATTTTCTTTAGTTTTCTTTACCCAGTATTCGCAGGATTCCATCCGAAGAAAACGGTCTCTGTTTACAACTTGTAAATCGCTCTTCTTTCAAAGCTTTCGCTTTGCAACTCGTATTCAATTGGCGAGCACACGTTTTCTTTTAGCACTTCTCTCAGCACGATTTCTTCTTACGTGTTCTGAATCCATGAGTCGCAAGTTCTCAAAATAGTTTTTTGATAACACTGCGTAGGCTTTCACGGCCGGTATAACTGCTACTGCTATTAACTTCTTCCGGGTTTCGCCGTGTATTAAAAACTTTCGCTCGACGATTATCCGATCCAATTAAAACCTTAGTATCCAGAATGGAAACCATCACTGATGAGCTATGATACTGACATAAGAAGAACCACTAGGAAGAAGTCTACAAACGACTACAGAACCACAGAGAAGCATGACGTGTTTACCACACACAGCGGGAGTTACCGAAAATATAGAACAAATTCTAAGGAAACACGACATACTAGCACGTTTCGGAACTGCAGAGTCAATCCAACAGCATCTACCGGCTGTTAAGGACAGAACCGACAAAAATCCCACAGAAGATAACATGTCAATTCGGGCAGTGCAACGTCGGACAAACAGGAAGAGCTATCGCGGCAAGAATAAAGAAACACGAAAGGGACGGTAGATTTAAAAGAATTGAGCACTCAGCGGTGACATATACACGAGACTGGACATAAAATGGAATTCAACAATGTAAAAGTAATAGCCACCACCAAGAACTATAGAAATAGAAAAGAACAAGACCGTCAACATAGAAGAAGGATATCACCTTAGCAATACGTGGAAGAGTCTACTACGCAGAACCGTCACGTTCATTGGAGCGGAAACTTCGCGGTTGAATGCACAACGGTCGGACAACGAAGAATCAGTTCAGTTATCCTGAAGAAGCCGTAAGCATGAACGGCGAAACGTCGAACGAAAGTTTTGACACTCAGCGAAAGCCGGGAGAAATTAATAGCATAATAGTCTTTTGATCTAAAATCGGACGATTTTAAAATTGTCAGTTTGCTCGAAAAACCTTGAATAAAACTTGTCACAATTTTTACCTTATCATCCATGGTGTAGGTAAAAATTTTTGTGTTTTAATATTTTTCAACTAGAGTATAACTAGGCGACACTTTCCAGGATTAATCTGTTACGGTCAGTTTACAGGCACTACTAGATGATTAAGCACAACTTAAAATGAGTTGCAATTTTCTCTGTATTTAGCAATTCAAATTCTAATAATGCAACAAAATAAATTATTCTGCCATTGTACCTCTAACACATCTTAAAACTTGTTAAATCATGTACAACAAGCTGTAAACCAAAGGTGTGCCAAAAATTATCCGAAAACCTAATGTGGGGAAATTATTAAGACGAGATGATGCTATTTCCTGTAAGGTATCTATAAAAATAATATATTACTTTCTATGTCTGTTTATTGTAATGTAATTCTTATAATTAATTGGTTGTTGTGCCGAGCTGTTATTGGAACCAAAAATTTCAATATGCGTACTTTATTATCAGTGTTATTTCTTTTTATATTCTTAAAGAGGTAGGGCAGCTTTATTGCTATTTGCCTAATATTTTTTGAAACCACGACAGGGCCTTACTACAACCCTGCAACATTAGTAATAAATTTAAAAACATAAACATGGGAGATTATATCATTTATGTTTGTTGTCAGTCATTTAGGGTAATTGCTGTTTCATTTCCTATGAATCAAATCAGGTATGGTAAAAGAAAGGCAGAATGATCTCGCCAAGAAAATATCTTAGTAGAAGAGGGTGCCGCTTTAAGAAAGTGAATAAGTAAGTAAGCAACAGCTTTATTTCAAGTACCAAAATAAGTATGAGGCCCGTCGTTACCAAAAACTAAAAGAACAAAACATACGATAAAGAAACATCATATTGTGATTTCTACATCATAATGAGCATTGGAAAATTTCAGAAATTTAATAAAAATATTTTGTTTTTAGCCATGATTTAAAAGTTCTCCTAAAGCCATTTAGTGCAAGTAATTTCCCAAAACCGGGCAGATGGTTGTTTGGAAATTTTTAATTTAGTTCATTTACTGCTTTAAGCCTTACAGACACCCGTATTTGTAAATGGGCTAATTTACACCGCAAACTAATTCATACCACCAATTTATAAAAATAAAATTATAAATATCACAATCGATGATATATTCCTTGCCAGAATTACGCGTTTAGGGATATTTAGGAACAATATGTGTTCAATACAGAACTGCAAAGAGGCTCGCGCCTTATTTAGAGGAGAAATATATGTTGAGACGGCTATAACATCTGTACTAATATTCTAACAAGAAAATCAGGCTTTAACCAAAAACAAAATGAAATTAACCGATCATATTTCTTCATATCTAAACATCAATGTGTTAAAATTTTTAACATGGTCGAATTATCATACACAAGGATCGAAGTGACAGCAGCTTTAAATATTTTTTTTATACACTATCAAAGACCTTTTTAGTAAGCACAGCCTTTCAAAACTTTATAATTCGTTCAAGCTATATAACGCGCCGTAACAACCATACTTTTATTTTTCTCAATCGTTTCGAAATAAGATACACACACAAGCTTACGTAAACCGAAAGCCGAAATGCCCACGCCAAAATATCAACATACCTATTAACGACCAACGATTTCCCCACGCAATCTCGAACAGATGTGAAGAAGAACAACAATAATAGTAATAAGGTAAAAGCTTGGAAAGTTTCAAAATTGACACTCACCTTATTAGAAGGGGATTAGCAGTTTTCGAAGAGGTTCGCACAGAAAACGGTTCCACACAAACAGTTTCGGTTTCATACTTTCAGCGAAAAATCACTTTACTGCGAAAAGAACGGTTGACTGGATGAAAATCACTCGATAAAGTATCACATTTTTCTCTTTGAAGTCAGGAATACCATTGAAAAGGACGAGTTCTTTCTTGAAACTCAATGCCAAATGCGCACTTTCTGGTATGTGTGCACAAGAAAATGAATGTTTAATTGCACTAAACAGTTCGATTTTCTTATCAATTTTGAACTATTCTTTAAATAACGTCGTATTTCCTCGTGTGCGCTGTTCTATTCATTACAATATCAATTCGTCACTAATATTCATTGATATAAACTTAATACCATTCTCTTTTTAACTACGTTTTCATTCGGCGTACCTTGATCGGAAAATAGTGTTCAATTAACAAATCGGATGCTGATGACATTCAACGAACTAGTCGAAACACGTCCGAAGACTGCGATGCCTACGAGCTGTTTGGAGGTCGCGGTGTACAGCACTCCCCGTACAATTGCCGCCGAGCGAATGTGCGCTCAAAACTCGCTGTCAATTCCATGTATGGAGCAACATGATGTGGCCTAAAGGCGCATGCTCTCAGGTAACAATAGGGTCAACCTCCTACGACTCTCTATCTCTTCGAATGCATTATCCATCCGTTGAATTGCGTAAATAACGCGGTGTTAAATTAACATGGGTCTTCCTACAATGCGCGCATCGGTCCCATCTCAGTGTAGACCTAAATCTCGCTTCTGTTTGAAGAAGCGATCGGAACTTGAACGGTAGCGAAAATGTAATTTTTTAATTCCAGATGTACGCTTTCTTATCATCGCTTGAATCTAGGCCTCGATATCCCACCACCTATTTTCTTTTAAAAGCAAATTTAGCACACAACGTGCTAAATCAAAGAGATTACGCGCTATGATTACTACTGTTCAGCCAGGTACATTCAGGCTAGTTCTGAAAAAAAGATAATTGATAATAATAATAGTACTTTATTGATCATAAGTATCTAAAAGAATAATAAATCAACAATCACGTACAAAATAAAAAAATGAAAAATTCAAACAAATAAGAAATAAAAGAAATAAAAAAGTATAAGAAAGGATCAATTAATTAAACAAAGAAAAACAAACAAAACAAAATAGAACTTAATAACAAACATAAATTGCTGTGGTTAAGAAACTCTTCTATCCTATAATGGCTTTATTCTATAAAATATCTTTTAAGGGATTGCTTAAATCTGACGCGAAACTGTTATTTCGCGAGGAAATTTATTGTATAACTTTTTCCCAATGCTCGTTAATCCTTTATCAGTAATATGCCAAGCACATCTGGAAATATGGAGATCATTTCTTCGCCGGGTTTCATAGGGATATATGTTTTCATAGCGGTAAATTTATCCTTCCGATTATGATGGTAGCGGACAGCTTCAAGGATGTATAAAGACGGAAAAATTACAATACGCAACGTTTGAAAAAGAGGTTTACACGACTGTAGGTTTCAGTTCGCCTAATGTTCTAATAAGTTGCATTTTTGCCACAAAAACTTTTGAAACCATACATGAGGATCCCCAGAGCAGTGTCCCGCGACTCAATTTCCGTATGGTATACAGAGAGTAACTTATGTAATGGTAGTTGTTTTGTATTGTGCGCTGGAGTTTTTACACTTTTGAGATTATACGTAGCTAGGATAACATCTGATTACATTTGTTTGTGTTTTTATTTGTAGAGAGGACTGTTAAGACAACCTAATCTAACCCTTATATGTATGGTAAGTGTCCCCACTACTAACCATTATAATAGTAGGGATGAAATACGGGCATGTTCATTCGTCACCGAAATTACCTGAAGAGCCTTTGGAAATTCCAGACTAATAAAATAATTTAGTTTTATTCATATCCTCAAACAGTTCAACTAATTTCGGTTTACAATTTATCCTCTAACCTAATAGTTTTATGACGATCTGCCGTAAAGGCCGGAAAATTAGAGATTAAGCTTAGACTTAAGCGGGTATTAGCAACCAAACGCAAATAATGTATTTACCTAATCTAATACAATAATACACAGTACAAAATAACCCGAACATACCGCCCCCTTGAAATGGTATGGAGTGCCTTTCAATATCATAAAAACTAATAATCATACAAAAGATAACTAAATAAATAAAATGTAAAGAAGCTTAATTACTAAATGCCATGCACATTATATTACATGCTCTGAATTGGCAGCACACATATTTTCAATACAGGGCGTTTTATCGTATTAAACCTAGTTTTTACAGTAACCACTCGCACTATGCCATCGTTCCCGGGGTGGAGCTGCAGGATTCGGCCCAACTTCCAGTGGCAAGGCGGCAGATTATCGTCGCGGATTATGACCATGGATCCTATAGCCAATAATACCTGGTTGTTGCGCTTCCAACGGCACCTGGTCTGGAGTTCTCCCACGTATTCTCTGCTCCATCTCCTCCAATAATGCTGTACAAGCGTTTGCATTCTTTGGTAGTGAGATAGCCGTCCTTCGTTTAAGGACAAAAGGTTTGGCTCCGGTAACGCTGTCAACGGACGCCCAATTAGGAAGTGCCCCGGAGTTAAAGGGTTGAGGTCGTTTGGATCCTCGGACATGGGTGAAACAGGACGGGAGTTCAATACTGCCTCTATCTGCGTTAACACGGTACAAAAGTCCTCAAAAATCAAAGGTTTCTCGCGTAATATACGTTTTAAATGACATTTAGTGGATTTAATTCCCGCTTCCCAGAGTCCTCCAAAATGAGGAGCTCGAGGAGGTGAAAAATGCCAAGTAATTCCTTCTTCAGTGATAAATCCATGAACGGTATCAGACCTTGCCAATTGCAACAATTCACGCAATTCCCTTTCAGCGCCCACAAAATTTGTACCATTATCTGAATACATGTTAGAGGGTTTTCCGCGTCGCGAAATGAACCGTCGCAATGAGGCTAGAAAGGCCTCAGTGCTAAGAGAACTAACTAATTCGAGGTGCACCGCCTTTGTACTCATACAAATGAATAAGCAAATGTATGCCTTGTTTGTTTGATATCCTCGCGCCTTCTTGTTTTTCAGAATAAACGGTCCAGCGTAATCAACTCCGCAATTCTGAAACACACTCATAAGCGTTGTTCGCACGTTTGGCAAATCCCCCATTAAGTATTGACTCTGCGGTGGCTCTGCTTTAAAACAAGTTATACAATTACGAATTAATCCTTTAATTGAGCTACGCGCAGATATTGGCCAAAACCGCTCCCTTAGGGACGACAGTACAGTTTGTGCACCGCAGTGCAGAAGTCGCTTGTGCTCGTATATTATAATCATATTCGTAAGCAAGTGCTTCTTAGGTAATATAATGGGATACTTTTTATCAAATGGGAACTGAGAGTTACTTATGCGCCCCCCAACCCTTAGTAGGCTATTGCTGTCAAGAAAGGGTTTGAGTGCTAGCAAGGTGGTGTTGCATTCCTGTGGAGGGTTGGATTTTAGCTTTTTAATGTCTGCGGCGAAAGCCTGTGTTTGGGCAACCCTTATGAGAGATGTCAAAGATTGCCCTAGCTCTGTTGTCGTTAATGGACCGCGTTGACAGTTAATCCGTTTTCTGCGGCAATTGCTGGCAAATCGTAATATCCACGCAGTGACTCGTTGCAGCTTAGAAAAAGAAGAGAACCTTGTAAACAAATCGCATTCTGGATTAATGGAAGCTAACATTACGGTGCTGCGCAATTCGGGAAGCTGAATTGGTGGAGCACTACTCGCGCTACTATCAATAGGCCACTCATTCTTTTCCTTAGACAACCAGCTGGGACCGTGCCACCAAAGGGTCGAATTTGATAAGTGGGGAAGGGTAGTACCGCGGGATAGCAAGTCGGCGGGATTATCCTGTGATCTTACGTGCAACCATTGTTGTATATCGGTATGCGATTGTATTTTAGCAACTCGATTGGCCACAAACGTCTGCCAGCGCGAGGGATCGGATTTGATCCAGCTGAGGGTGATTGTTGAATCGGACCAAAAGTATTGGGCATCGAAACGAATGTTAATAGACTCCTTCACTTTAACAACGAGGTCGGCAAGCAAAACTGCAGCACAAAGTTCCAATCTTGGCAACGTGATCTGCCGTATTGGAGCGACGCGTGATTTGGAACATAATAAATTGACTGTGATGTTTCCCTTGCTCTCTACGCAACGAATATATATACAGGCACCGTAAGCGCGCTCAGAGGCATCCGCGAAACCGTGACATTCAACAATGTCTGGATTTACCACAAATGCGAATCGTGGGACGTTTACTATTACGGACGACGCAATTTCCTCCAAGAGATTGGTCCACTTGTGATGCAAATCTTGTGGTATAGATTCATCCCAGTGAACCCGGCATTGCCACAATTTTTGCATAATTAATTTTGCCACAACGACTACAGGGCCCAGAAATCCAATAGGATCGAAGATTTTGGCAGTGATAGACAGTATAGACCTTTTTGTGACGCGTCTTGCTGTGTTTACATTAGATATTTCGTATTTAAAAGCGTCGAGACTTGAATTCCATGTAATCCCTAACGTTCTCGACTCCCCATCACTTATTAAAGGAAGCTCGCCTTCCTCACTTGCGTGCTCTGATTCGATGCCGCAATTGCTTAACCATTTTCGTAAGTGAAAACCGGCCGAGTGCAATATACCCATGATTTCAGATTTTACCTGAATTAACTCCTTGATTGAGTTAGCACCGGTCAGCAGATCGTCCATGTAAAAATCGCTTCTTATAATTCTGCACGCTTCAGGATATCGCGAATCGTTCTCTATCGCTAGTTGCTGAAGGCATCGCGTAGCGAGAAAGGAGGCGGACGCTGTTCCATAGGTAATAGTTTGCATTTCGTAGCATTTCAGGTCCTCCGACGGGCGCGGCCTCCAAAATATACGGTGATACTTACGATCAGCTTCAGAAATAAGTATCTGACGGTACATCTTCTCAATGTCCGCAGTCATGACAAACGCGTGTTGTCTGAAGCGCAATAATATTTTGAAAATGTCATCCTGAATAACGGGACCAATTTTCTGAATATCGTTAAGCGATATTCCGGATGTAGATTTAGCTGATGCATCAAATACAACCCGAGTTTTTGTCGTGGTACTGGTCTCTTTGATTACCGCGTGATGCGGGAGATAATAACCCTGACATGTTGAAACACGTTCTGTGTCATTTATAAGCCTCATATGCCCTAACCGCTCATATTCGCTTAGGAATTCTACGTAATCGCGTTTTAAACTAGGCTTTTGTTCCAAACTTCTTTCAGTTGCGTAAAACCGCCTCAAAGCCATGTCGCGGGATTCGCCCAGCTCGTTTATATTGGATGCAAAAGGAATGCTAACCGTGAACCGACCCGAGCTATCGCGCGTCGTGGTGTGAACGAAATGTGATTCGCATTCTTGTTCTTGAATGGACCACTCACGCTGCATACCACATTCCTCTATTGCCCAAAATTTTTCCAATTGATCTTGTAAATTAACCGCAAGGTGACAAGATACGTTATTGGTTGCCCGCGTATCTTTGTGCACCAAGGTTCCCGATAAAACCCAACCTAATCTCGTCTTATGCAACACAGGATGATTTTGCCCTAATTTAATTTGACCTACGCATAATAAATGCCAAAAAATAGATGCTCCCAATAACATATCTATTTTTCCTTCTTTGTTGAATGTCGGATCCGCTAGAGTTATATTACTAGGAACGTGCAATAACAACTCGCTAAACGATACGGCAGGCAATGTTTCGGTTATTTTATCAATAATTAAACAATCTACCGCAGTCTCGAATGCAGAAGCTCTCGCGCGCATGCGAATATGGGTTTTTTGTTTTGACAAGATACTGGATTGGCTAATACCCAGCACTGTGGCATTTGCCGGCACACTAGACAACTTGAGTTTTTTGAAAAGTTCTGTAGTGACGAAGTTGGATTGAGACCCGCTATCCAGTAGTGCTCTACATCCGTGCCAACCACCTAGTGAATCCGCTACGCGTATGTATGCAGTTGATAATAGAACTTGACTAACATCGTTTTTTGCGTTCACATGTGCAGCTATTGTTTTTGATGACGATGGTATGGGAGCGTCAGGAGTAATTTTGTTTGAGACATTTTCTTCGATGTGAAGCAATGAATGGTGTCTCCTATGGCAATGCTTGCATGAGAATTTTGACTTACAGGACGACATGTTATGCCCCTTTCCTAAACAATTCAAGCAGAGATGATTTCTTTTTACCTCCTCAATTCGCTTGTTACATGACAGCTTCAAAAAAGCGTCGCATTGTGCGATATAATGGGTACCACTACAAAATTGACAACTCGATTTGTTGGTCGACAACAAGGCAGTTGTTTTAACCTTGTTCACTTGTTGATTGTCGCTGCCTAAATTCGATTTCCCCAAGTACCTGCATCTTTTGTTTAAGAATGCTATTAATTGCTCAAATGTGGGTAGATCATCTGTGTTATCAGATGTGACCTCATCCCATTCGCGTTTTGCAAAAGTATCTAGCTTCGTTGAAACTAAATAAATAATTAATGCATCCCAGGATTTCACCGGTAATTCCAAACCCTCTAGAGATCGTACGTGCCAAAGTAGATTATCTAATAAACCTTGTAATGATTTATACGAATCGCGCTTAGTATTGCTTAAATTAAAAAGCGCGTGTATGTGGCTATCAACGATGCGTTGTTTATTTTCAAATCGTTCATTTAATAGTTTCCACGCTTTCGAATAACTGTCGTCACAGATCGGAAACGAATTTAAAATAATTGCCGCCTCACCTTTGAGAGATGTATTCAGAAAATGTAATTTTTCAACATCGCTTAGTGAAGAATCTGAGTGAACCATGCTTTTGAATAAATCGCGAAAGTGACACCATTTGTCAAATGAACCGTCAAAAGTAGGCAAGTTGATTAGTGGCTTGGATATTTTATTAGAGTTCCGCGATTGCGGCGAAGAAGTAAATCCAGTATCTGTTTGGTTTACAGAGTCTTGAATTACGGTTTGAGCTATTGAATGTGCCCTAAAGAATCTTTCCTCAAATGCCTCATTTTCGGCTTCATGCGCTTCAAAATCGTCTATTAGAGTACTGATTTCGTATTGTATGTTACGAAAATCGGAGAAAATGCTATCGAGTTTAGCTACTTTGCTTTGAAGTAAGGCGCGATCGTCCTTACTTACTGTAGATGAGTCCTCAACCAAATTATTGAGATAAGTTAAAAAACGCGTTAATTGTGCCTTAATTGTACCACGTTTCTTGATGAGTTTTTCGAGTTCCGAAGACATTTTGACGCACAGAAGAGACAATATTGAACTAAGGAACAAAAGAAAAGGATGATAATGGAGACTTACGTTTCTGGACGGTACTAACTATGAAGTCCGATGTCCGATTTCGAATGATGCTGCGATTGGCTCACTCGGCGTTGACTGGATTGAATCCGAATGATGCTGCGATTGGCTCATTCGGCGTTGACTGGATTGAATTC